>VXBQ01012278.1:158289-268054 GCA_013400175.1 Phainopepla nitens
CCCGTCTCTGCCAAGGCCGCCATTACCGCGTGCTCCCCGAGCCCGCGGCACAGCGCCCCCTGCAGCCGCGGGGGAGCCATCGCACCCGGCGGGAGCCACAGCGCCCCTGCTGGCCGTGAGCGGAACTGCACCAAGGGAAGGGCCCGCGGCCGAGCGGGCCGCGCTGCGCTCCTGGGCCTGGTTGCTGTTAATGCCGCAGTTGTTGCTGGTTGGTTGCTTTATTATGCACACCAGTAAAGAACTGTTATTCCTATTCTCATCTCTTTGCCTGAGAGTCCCTTAATTTCAAATTATAATAATTCGGAGGGAAGGGGTTTACTTTTCCCATTCCAAGGGAAGCTCCTGCCTTCCTTAGCAGACACTTGTCTTTCAAACCAAGATAGCACCATTACTGATATGTGCTTTATGATACATCTATCACTTCACATTAGGCTTAGTCCTTTGCCTAGAATCCCTTCGAAGTATTCAAAGCAACAGCATGAAAATTTGGAATTTGAAGGATGAACATTTCTATTCTAAAGCTGCTTAGACTAAGAGTGTGTGATTTTCTCAGTTTTATTGTGTGAGCATAAAAAGATATAGCATTACATATTTATCCTCACTTTAACCACCATTATGTCCATGATTCTGATAGCTTTTAGGAGCCTCTTCATGAAACCACTTATGAGAAACTCTGTAGAAATGTCATCCTCATCTGGCAAGAGACTGGTGGTAAAACATTGTCCAGCTTAAGGCTACTCGTGAAACCTCGACCGATTTCTCCAGGCCCAGGATTTCCCTTGAGGTGATGAGCACAATGAAGCAGGTGGGAGATGCAAGGGGGGATGCGTGTGCTTTCAGAAGAGGGGAATAACAATAGCAACGGAAATAGACATAGTTTAAACAAAATAAAATAAAAAAAAAGGCAACGAAAAAAAGCAGAGACTGAGTAAAATGAACAGAACTGACAGAGTATTACTTGCCCAGCCAAAGATATTTGCATCAATATATAAAATATGTAAATGAATCTACGAGTCGTAGGCAAACATTTGCAGCTGTGGAGGATGTTAAAATTTGTTTTATTTGATGGGATGAGAGAACAATATGCAGAGAATAAAAACAATTGAGTTTCAAGAAGTGCTTTGGCAGCATTCAAACGCTGGCTGTTGTCATCATAAGAAGATAGAGGAAAAAGCGTTTGCTTTTTATTTTTTTAATTTAGTTGGTTCTTTTTACAGTGAGATCTGTTGTTATACAAATGCATATTTTTCTACTAGCATCTTTCAAATCAAAAATGATGTTTCACAACATATGTAGATTTGTATTTTTATGGGTAATATAGTTTCCCTAATAACCTTTCCAAGTGAAAGATTCTGCCTGATTCAGAGAAAGAGACTATTTTTTGTAAATTTGATTAGACACCTAAACTCATCAGTCCGTCTCTGAGCCATGTACCTGATTATGCAAAGGTATATGCAATACATTATGCGAAAGCTGTTTAGCTGAGATTCTATGTGGCTGTAACCAAAGTGGGTTTAGAGATAATGAGCTTGCATCCCCGAATACTTAGGATCGCAGTCTACTCTCTAAACTGATGATGCAGCAGCTGCATAATGCAACAATGTAATTTATTCATGTAATATGTACAATATTGCTATAATAAAAAGCCCATTGGCGGTTCCTCTAATTCTCTGTATGAGCACCCTGTTATTAGTAGCTGTGTAAGTCAGTATTTCAGCATTTTCAAATTCTGGCTATTTATAAATTTCAAGCCACAATATTTTAAGAAGAGAGTAAAACCCCAAATGACCCGAACAGTTTTATATGGTGTGAATCTGTTCGCACTGAACTGAAACTGCAGCTTTTTTGATCAATGCAATCAGTGAACATAGCAGGAAAAAACCTCCTAAGCATGTCAAAGTGACCCTAGTTACTGAACTTTTTTTTCACAGATGCATGACATGGTGTATATGAAAAGAAGTTAAGATGGAACAAGGAGAGGAAAAACACGTAAGAAAATTGTCCCTGATCTTGCCACCTTCTTCATTCAGTGGTGAGTGTTATCATATGAGTGTTTATATTGAATGTAGATTTCTCTGAAGTAAATTTTAATGGGAGTATATTGAGTTTTAACAAGAGCCTAAATGTAAAGATAGTGAAGAAGAGCATTGCAACAGACTGCTTGGAAATTAATCTGCCAGTTTAACCCAGTAACCAACATGCATACTAAAACACTGATGTGAATTGAAAATAAAATAACCACACTTGACAGATATAATGGTTTAAGTGATTTCAAATTAACCACATCCCACTGACCGCAAGTGAAAAATGTGTTCATTCTCCCGCAATGAAACATGCTCTAGGGACTCATTATACAGAGTGGAGTAAGTAAAACCAGAGTGGAGTAATTGATGCTGAGGAGGAAGGAAGAGTGACAGCTATTTAATGATTCTCAAACTTATACATAAAGATATCACAAGCACTTAATATATTATTTCTTTTTCCAATCTAGAAATATTATAGAGTTAAATCTATATTGTGCAGTAATTGCAACACTTGATATAGCTGTTAGGAATAATGAATCATGACAAAGATGCACCAGGCAGTAGATGAAAAGAGTGAATAACAAACAACCTTGTGGCAACATGTGTGCATGAATTATGGCTGCTCGGTTTCAGGAGAACAGGTGAGATGAAGTAAGGGCATATCTATTGTCCTAACTCTGCCTAAAATTGCTTTTCAAATGTCAAGAATTCCTTAAACAGTTTGAGCATCATGAAATTCAAACTGACGTGATTTGCTCTGTTCTTTTCACGTACACTAAGGTCTTGTTGACAATCTGCAGAATAGGAGATATACATGTACACAGTGATCTCTATCCCTGTCTGCTTTGCAGGGAAGAGGAACGGTCACATATTCTACATCTTCTTTATGCTCTATGGCAATTTTGGTTTAACTCTCTAATCTCCTGTATCTCTGAGTAACATCCAACAGGCAACACAATGCTCACAAACCCCAGGTTATGAACAACTGAGAAGTAGCTACACAGTCAGCTGGCAGTGTTCATCAATAGTTCTGCTGTGGCTGCTGGCACTAAAGTGCCTAGCGTCTTCTGCTACAAAGCCAACAGAAGCCAACACATAAAAATCTCCATCCAGAAGTCCCTCACAGCTGGAATTATTCTATGATTTTAGGGGTAGCAGAAAGTCATTTGCACTACATATGACAAGGATGAGGACCCACAACACAGGTTTTAGAAAATTTTTGTCCTATGTTACCTACAAGGTCATAGACAAACTATAAAACTTCATTAATGTGCCATTGCCACTCAATAACTCTACCCTCTTTACTTATTTTGGCCACCTTGGCTATGTGCTGTACAAGCCAATCTCTTCAGTAAACACTGTGTTTACAAAGATGATGATTATATGGTATCTTATATCTGAACACAGAATACGAGTAGTGTGGGAACCATTAAGAAAGGCTTCAGCAGAATGCACAGATATTGTCCTAACTGATGCCTAGAAGAGGAGCAAGAAAGCATTTGTACTGTACTGCAATCTGTTGAGGCATCCTGGCTTTAGAAAGGTAAATTTCTGTGATTGGAGCTGGATGAGAATGCGGGGATCTGTCTGTGTAACTGCACTGTCAGAACTGTATAAAGGCACTCACTTGTAAGGGCTGGGCTTCTGGGTTTCCCTACAACAAACTGCTGCTGTTGCCTCCAAAGTTGAGTGCAGGTTGCCCGCTGAGATCTACTTTTGACGAGAGTTCTCCTCTTCCTTTCCTGGTCCCTGAACTGAGTGACCCGTGAGGGTTTAAAGAATCATCAAAAAAGGACAATAGCAAAAAAAATGTTTACCAAGTGCAGCAGGACATAGATTCCATCTGATTAAGGCCTTGATTTTTCCATTGTCTGAATATCATACAATGCTTGCTTGTTATTTCCTTATCCAAAGATAGCGTCACCATAATGGTATCCCCACTCTCCATCAAGTTTAACATTGATTCCAAGACTGATTCAGTGGGAACAGCGCCAGTCATTTTGGGCATTGTCTATTTTGGGATATAAGCAAGTGGAATACATTTTGTAATGGGGAGTTTATACCTTCTCTAACTTATGAGTTGCCTAAATGGATTAAACTATCACTGTAAAAGGACCAAATCTCCCATTGAGACTTGATTTCCCTCCTGTGTTCCCAATCAGCAAAGTTAAGATGGAAATGTTCTGCTTGGAAGAATCCTGTGTTGTGGTGTGTTCCTGCAATTTGGAGATTTTTCACGGGAGTGCTTATGAGACCTGGGTATATGTGTGCTGCTGTGAAAAGACAGAGTGCTACTGTGTGGGAGACTGATCCTTCATCGAGGACTTACAGCTCTCTTGGCTACCAAAATAAAAGCCCAAACCAAAATAAGAATAAAAAGAAAGAAAAGTGTGCATGTGGGAATAGTTCCAGTCTCCAGAATAGACTAAACTTACAATGAATGATAGTTTCTTTACCATCTCCTGGCTGAGTGTTCTGCAAGTTTCTTGCCTTAAATCTCTTTTATGATTTATCAAGAGGAAACCCAAACATGTCTAGGCATATGCCCAATGGTGGCGTATATACTGATATACGGATATTAATTTTGTGCCAAAGTCACAAAGATGGGACAGTTTTCTTTATCTTTAGAAGTCACAAATATATTTTTATTAGAGAAAATTACAGTCATAAACCAGCAAAATAATTAAACAGAATGCAAATAATCCTCCTAAGTATCATTTAATGCAGGCTGAAAAATGTGGTGCAAATTGGCAGAAAGATTACACTGAAGGTAAACACAGGCATGGCCGCTCAGCAAGGAAGGGTTTTCATAAAGATCACTTCAAAGTAGTCAAACAGAAGCAAAAGGGGAGGAAACTAATTTCTGGTGATTGTCTCTACTTAAAACCTCAGTAGCAAGGGTCAGGTTTTGGTCTCTCTGTCTCAAGCCTTGCTTAGCAATCTTCTGCAGAAGAAATCAGAAATGATGACATGAAGGCACAACTAATGGATTGTGTAACCCTTACCCGTATCCCTGTCTGAAATGCAGCCCTCTCATGCATATTTTCAGCCCTTTCATAAAGTCTATTCATTCAGTAATTATTATCCAGCTACACGCCTAGCTGGGGAAGGGAGTTCAGAACACAGATGCTGCACCTGCCAGAGGGGCTATGGGCAAAATTCTTCATTATACACCAAGAGGATTCTCATCTTCTCTACATTTGACCCATTCTGAGCAACACTACAGAAGACCCAATGCATTTGGACATGAATTTGGAAGTGAAGGCAACACTGCAAACAAATCAGTCGATTATAACAGCATATTATAGAAGCACCATCTGTGCCTGTGTTTGCAGGTAGAACAAATTCAATTTTCAAATTTAAAAAAGCACCACCACACCATAAACCACAATAAAAAACCTCTCCTTAGTTAGGATTAAGGCTCTGCTCCTGTTCCCTCTCATTATTTGCCCATTCCACCAGTGCTGCACACCTTTAGGCCAAACATGAGTTGTGATAGGCTGTCATGCGTTTCGGATATTATAGATGAAATCTTTCCAGAAGCAGCATCTGGCTCGATTTGTAAGCTCTGCAGTCATTTGTAGTGATGGGGTTACATGTGCCCTAGGCTTTGTCAGATGGTTTGGCTGCTTTTCTCCAGTTTTTTTTTTTTTTTTAATTGTTATTAGTTGCTGGTGGTGAGGAATTCGTACTCTGTAATATATGCTCAACTCACCGGCAATTTGCATGTTTAAGTAAAAAGATGCCTCATTTGTAATTAAAGCATTTTGAAACCTGACCACTAGCATGTTTTAGATACGCTAGTATTAGGTTTAAAACTATTTATTTTTCTCCAGTGGTTTACTTCTGAGAAAGCTGTTGCCTGGTTGCCTAAAAGTCAGCGGCGGGAATGACCTTCTTGGCTGTCTTATTGGTCCATACCTGTAATACAGGGAAATTTCTAGAGGACTGTAGAGGTGATCAACATATCCCCAAGCATTTTTTTCTGTCACATTCATTTGGTCACCACATTCAGTCCTGAAATTAAACAAGGCAAATTCCCAAATAGGATTTAATGTGTTAGACCAAATGCCCAATTAGTGTAAGTGTGTTCCCTTTTTACTTTGGAATCTTAGTGTTATAAAGGGCCTTGCCTGCCTTGTTGAAAGGCTTAATTTAAATAATTGTTATACCTCAGTGTGGTATCAGGTAGCATACCACAATGTGTTAGTTGTCCAGATAGATTACAGCTGCTTTTACTAAATATAATATAGAGTACAATATGAAGTTTGTGAAGCATGATAAAAAAAATGGTTCCTAGGAATTTGTTTAAAATATACTATTTTCAAGGTTTAGAGGCAATCAAAGGAAAAGGATTCAAGGACTGTGGGATTAATGTAGCTGTGTGGAAAAGAGGAGAAAAAGATTTAAATATTTACTGGTATCTAGAGAAGTAATCTCATACTGCACAACTTTGCTTATATGCCATTCTTCAAATTCCAGATCTATTCTTTACTGCATCTTTTTCCCTCACTCATGCTAATTTTGGTCTCTGAAAAGATGTCATTCATATATGAATTAAGTAAATATTAAACAAACAAGGACGTTGATATTTACATACTTCTACTTTCTTCTGTCATCATGTCAGGTGACAAGAAGACTAGTTGATGTACAGCACAAAGTAAAGAGCATTAACATAAAGTGAAACTTTGATGAGTAAACCCTCTACATCTACATGATGTCTGTTCATAGAAGCTATTTATTTTTGAACACTAGTGAAAGAACAAATTAAAACAATTCAAACCTGATTGCTGAACCAAGAAAAGGGTTAAAGTCACTTTCTTTACTGCTTAGTATTCAGCCTTATCAATTCAAAAATTGTGCTGAATTTTTGTAAGGAATGTGTTACTTACATACAGTTTTCAGGTAATGACTCCAAGAAACATTGGAGGCTGCTTGAAACAACTTACAAACTGATTTTACCATGGGCAATAAATGCATTAAGTTTTGCTTCTCATTCTGCAGTGTTTGGAATGCTACCTGCAAGTGCTCTCAGAGGCCACTTGAAAAAGGAAGAAAGAATTGGGCTAAAATTTTTCATAGGGATTTTTATTTTCACATGATCAGTCATCCAGCTGAGGCAATGCATAGTACAGAGGTGTGGGAAAAACGGGTTGGGACCTTAAACAGAATGAAATAACTTTCCATATTTAGTTTGTTAAATTATCACATATACACTCGATTTTAAAAATCATTTGTTTATAATTAATTTATAATCAGAAATCAGAATTTAGATTCAGACTGAATTTTTAAAAAACATTATCTATTGTAACCAGCACATTCAACTGCAGTCTTAATTCATATTCAACTCCTGCAACTTATTTTTCCAGAGCTTTTTCTAGCATATAGGTTTAAACCCTATGGGTGAGTTTTCACTATCAATCAAGGTCAAATATTCATCTTTGAAGTAAAAATTTTTTTCAATGCAATGTTAAAATTTGCTAGATGTTAAATATGATTAATTATGAAATCTGATGTTTTGATAATTGTCTCATCAGCAGCACTGATCTAAAAGTAGAAGTTTTTCTTGAAGTCCCCATCTCCGAATACTTTGGCCTTACATTTTCTTTTGAAATACTTCACTTAATTCACACAAGGTCATTGCAGCCTGCTGTCTTTTATTCTCTACATGGCTGAAGAATTTTCAGGTTTGCTGAACTTAAAATCCAACTTGTGCTGTACCATGACACCGATTTGTCTTATTTTGCCTGGATTGGCATCTCACATTAGGTCTGTACTTTAGGAAAAGAGACACCCAACAAGATTTAAAGTTTGGCTCGATTAATTGTATGAATTTCTGCAGTGATGGCTTTGGAACACTATTCTAGTTGCTCTGTTTTGATTTCAGTACTTTGATAAATAGTGTCATAACTCTTCCTTCATCTGAGTTTAAGCATCAAAAATGATCTCAAATGATAAGTTCTTTTGAGCAGATAAATCCAGCCCTTCCAATCTAGGAACACAAAAGTTTTTTGCCTTTTAAGGTTTGATTTTTCTAAAATTAAAATGGTCTCAACTTGTGGTCTGGAGTTGCCTAGATATTTACTGCCCATGTGTATCCATGTAGCTTGTTCACATAACTAAAATAGTTATTTTTGCCTTCACAAATAGAACTCATAAAAATATCTGTTTGTGAAGTCAGGCCTTTTTTATAAGTGAACTAATGAGTTATTCTCATCAAGTAATAATTTACTGCGGTTAAGTGGATTGGAAAGGGGATAGCTCTGGAGCGGATAAGGAAATGACAGCGGAAGGTTCTATTATGTAGTTTTAACTTTCCAGAAGACTGCCAAGATACACGGACAAGGAAATAGGGGAGAAAGAAAGAGAGAACTGAGGGCAGAGAAAAGCTAATGAGAACCAGTATTAAAGAAATAGTAATACCCTGGTGTCAGTGAGGGACCGCTTTGGAGCTCCACTGAGGACAGTCACCTGTAAAACTCCCAGCAGGGAGAGATGCAGGGAGATTGGTTATTGGGCTGTTAGCACTGAGCACAAAAGTCCCACAGGACAACTCTGCTCTTGCTCATATCCTTGTACCCCCTGGGCTCATTTCAGCTAACTGGTGGTATATGATTAAAAACAGAGAAACAGGACGGAAGGAGTCCAATATTTAAACAGAAATTTTGCCCTTTATTTTGCTATAAGTTAGTAGTTTATAAATGGATGTCTTTGACTTTTCTGTGACTTGTTCCATGTGGGAAAGAATAATAGCTGAATAGAATTTTCTTTTTTATATGAAGAAAATGATCAGGAAAGTTGAACATAATGATTTCATGCCGTGACTATAATGCAAACACATACTTAACCATCATTGTCTCCTCTTCGTATAATAACTGAAAACATCTGTATTGTGCACTGAAACATTATACACTGCATTACAATTAGAAATGTGCTGAAGTGTTGGATTGGGTGTTTATTTATGGGCCATGAAAAGTAAGATTTTCTGCGCTTCTCATGTACAGCTAAATAGCCATAGGTAGAGTACTGAAAATTTTGGAACCCAGCAGTCACTGTGAGAATGACTTCATTATTCACCGAAGGAGGTTTTTCCAGCAGAGCTGAGTTGCTGACAAACAATAATAAACATTACTGAAAGTTGGAAACAAGAACTCAGGCATGTTGATTCTGACTGTAAAAAATGCTCACAGGACGTGGAGGGCAAGGCGCTCTCAAAATGACAAGGTAGTGCAGTAGAGGGATCCCATTAGAGCTATGCACATACATTTTTCTCTATTGACACAGGAGTGTTCTGAAAGGCTCAGAAAACAAGCAGCTTCTCCTAGCTGCCTAGCCTTTACCTGATGCCACAAGTAGTCTAGAAACAGAAATGTATTTTTAACGGGCACACAATTGTTTCAAAGATGAAATACACTCTGTTGGGGACATAGCAAATGTCTTCTTGGTGTAGCTTCTAAGAGCTTTTGTAGCACAAAAGGTATCAGTGTCTTTTGCTCAAGCCCTTGACAGTTCGTGACCATAGCACAAAATATTATTTGAGATTAATTATGTAATATTTTTTGTCTGCCTGATATGTTACTGGTATTTGAAACAACATGATTGCTTTAAAGAGCTCACTACACAGTTTGTAAATAGCTACTAAATTTCTTCCAACCTGAGCAGATACAAAATGCTCAGTAAGGTTTTCTCTGGAGCTTTGTTTTTTTCTCTCTCCTCTGACTCTGGCTCAAAGTTTAAAACCAAGAAAGTATAGAGTCCTGGCCTGTGCTCATGATGGTGGTGTTCACAAAGAAGGACACAAAGAGTTTATGGAGCCAGTTTCTCACTGAGCACCAGAACAAGGGAAACCTATGCCAGCTGGGGATTTAGGCTGTGATTGTCGCATGATCCTTGCAAATATATTTACAAGAAAGGATTGATGCCTGAACTAAATGTAATTTAATATTTTCTTTACCATGGCTGAAGCAATTTGAATTGCTTACATTTTCTCTGGCCATTGAGTATGTCAGTTATTTACTGTCTCAGGTTTGAGTGCCTTTGACTCTGCCAGAAATTGTTGGTTGACTTTCAAAGTGGATCCAGATTTCTCTCAGAGAGGTCAACAGATATGCAGGATTTCTGGAAGTGCCCCAATTAAACATGCATCATTTGCACTGATTTTCCACATGATTATCTCAAATAGCCATGGAAAGGCACAGTTATCAATCAGGAGACTGAAGGATTCGGGTCTGTACAATAGAGAAAGCTGAAGACAGGAAGAGAAAGCTCATTTTTCTTTGCTCTCCCAGTGTTTACTGAGATCATAGTTATGATGGCAAACCAAGTGTAGCTGTGAAGTAAGGCTGATTCTGTCTTTCTTTTATAGTGAGAAATCAAAGGGTTTTCAGCCTGTAATGCTGGGTTGGTTTTTTTTTTTTTGACACAGGGTAGAGGAAATGAACTTTTAAACCAGAGGAATTCAGATCAGCTATCTGAAGTTAAAATAACAGTCTGAAAAACAGTTGTTCGCCCTGCCCACAATGTCTTTGCAGGTTGGAAGCTTTTCTGGTTCTCACTCTGAAGCTTCTTAGTGGCTTCAGGAGACACAATAAATCTAGAGAAAGTATATCTCTATGGTCTGTGTGTGTATCAGATTCCTTCCTGAGGTCTCTTGGTGTGGATCTCTAAGGGATCCCAGTCTGTCATCTCCCTGTTGGCTCCTACCAGGCTGATGTGTTTTTAACTGTGAGCACTCACTACTTTAGTGAGCTCACCTCTTCCTCACCTGCCCATGGATCACTCTTTTATTATAATTAATTTTTCCCTGCTCTGCTCTCTCAGAGAAAGCTGAAAAGATGTGATGATCGAGAACAGTAAACACAGCTGAAACTGGATGGCCAGCATGTGATCATCCTTCATTATTTGTACTCTGATCTCAGTGTTGATGGCTGCTTTGAACCAGAAGTGGTGGCCAGGAGCATTTTTGTTCCCAAAATATGTTGCTCATATTTGTTATTGCTTGCCTACATGTAATGAAAAATGTAAGCCAGAAGCAGAGTCTTAGCAGTAGATGAAGACCTGAAGGGACCTTCCTTCTCTATTCTGAAGAGTCTGGAAAACAAATCCCAGGCTGAAATGCAGATTTGCATGATTGTAATATCAATGCCCTGCTAAGGGTGCAGCCCTACAGCTTCAGGAGACTCATTACTGCTAATAAATCGGTTATAACTGGCTCATATTCCACCCAGACACACCATGACTTCTCTGGAAGCCACTCTGCAGTAGATATAGGGGTCATGGAAGCTCCTTATCCTTCCAGGTGGAAGCTCCTTCTCTGTGGTAGCTTAAAATATTTGAGTTTCGTGGAAAAGCGAGAAGATGATGCACATGCATTTTCTCAAAGACAATGCTGAGTGATGTTTCCATCGGCCATTCTTCCTGGCAGGATTTCAATGAAGATCCAACAGACTGCTGGGAGCAGCGGTTCCTCTAAACATACTTCCTTTCCCTGCCGATGCCTACCTAGATTCCAACTTAAAATGGTATATGTATCTATGAACTTGGGTTCTGCTTTCCACAACTCCTTTTTTGTCCCCTTTCACAGCAGGGAAGAGCTCCAACCTCCTGGTTTCTTGTTTTCCAACAAGAAAGGTGTAGGTAAAATTGCTGAGAACTGACCAGGAAATTACTGGAAATTACTATGTTTAGTGATTTAGTATTTGAGATATTTAATAATATCTCAAAAACTTCAAATAGGACAGAAAAATGGAATTTCCATGTCAGTAAAGGATTACACTGATTTAGCTGAGTTTGATTTATGTGAGAAGCACAAAAGTTTGAGATGTCATCATTGCAGTTTTTGTCACCCCATGAGAAACATCCTTCTTTTCTTCATTACTGCAAAGAATCAAGTGGTTATTTGGCTCTCCATAATATTATAATACAAAATACAAAAGTAGATTCTGATCATGTATATTCAACCCATGTATTCACAGGAATCAGACTGTACAAACCCCATAGCTTAACTGGTATTCTTAATTATCTAGTTCGCATCAGTCTAATTTATGTAACAAAACCACGCTGTCCATAATTCCCTGCTAGTATGGGATAGAATAACTCCATCAAACTCAACAGACCTACGTCAGCATATGCCAGTAAGGAATTTAGCCTTAATATTCCAAGGAGCAGTATGGCACGTGATTCACTTTGGTTCACATTTTTCCCAAGGTCTTATGTAAAATAAATTTATTTTTAGTTCAGAAGAGAAATGTTTTTATAGATAGAATTGCATGTTTGTGCAGACATTCCTAGAGATCCAAAAAGTATCTTTTTGTCTTCAAAAAGTGAAATACAAACCAAACATCCTGAAAAGAGAAAACAAAAGGGCAATTGCTGTGCTTGATTCAGCATCATATTGGATGCTTTTGTGTTGATGCAGCTGTTCCAGTGTTTTCAGCTTCTGATGATGGACTCAAATGAAATAGAAGTCACTCAGGGCAGATTTTGGTTATTCTACAGTCTCATTTTAATGTATGGAAGGAAAATAATTTCAAAGACAACAAATTCAGATAAGCTGGTTAAGACAGATTTTTATATGAGAATTTTAACACTCTAAAGTTTCTCAATTTTGTGTTAAATTGAGGAGGCTCCTTGGCAGATTTTGGACAAAGCTTTCATTGATCCAGTGAATTGAGGGTCTACAGAAAAAATAGGAAACATTCAAGATATGGATTATTGCTTGTCACTTTTTTTTTTTTTTGAGGAGGCTTTGGAATTTCTATCAGATTATGAGCCATAGATTAGCTCACACAAAATATTCCGAAACTGCTGTGTCAGGTCCTCAGGAAATGGTCAAGACCATAGTATTTTTAAAGTAGTTATTATTGAGGCAGCTAAGGATCCTGAAATGAAAAAGTGTCAATGGTGAAAGCCAAGTTTGCAAGAGAAATATCCATATTATTCCAAGATCAAACTGTACAAAAACATTTTAAAAATATATCCATGGTTTTCTCCCTCTAGCTTGATGTGAAGGTTCAATTCTAATTTTGTTTTGTCTTTACTTTTAGAGTTCATTCTTTAAAAATAAGGTGGTTTTGGTGAACAAATTTCAAGGGAAATAAAACTTGTAGATTGAAAGGGTTTGATACAAATTTGTAATTAATTACTATTGTGTTTTTGATGACTAATTTTATTATTCTTGGAAATACAGGGCAGTTTCTGTTTTTTTTATTATCTTAGAAATATACAGAGTCTCTATTTATGAACTTTTCTATGACAGGCTTTTCATTTCTATAAATGTATGCAAACTTTTTACTTTTAGTTTTACCCTAATTCTAGAGAAACTGTGTGTTGCATTTTGTGAAGAAAAGAAGTACAGAAAAGAAATTCATACTGTTACCTTTGGTCAGCATTTCATTATGCTGGACAGATACCAATGCTAGGTATCATGAAAAATAGTAAGCAATACTTTCTTTGAAGTCTAGCAAATAGAGAAATAGCTTCCAAGGCTTAGAGTGCACCAGCTATAAACACAAGTGCCTGCCCACAGGCAATTACTGCACCTTCAGAGTGGCAGTATAGCTTTCTGTATTATTAAATAACTTTCTGCAAACCTAATTTGCAGGGCAGGTTGATGAGGTGAAAGGGAGAAGAAGGTTAGGATAAAACTTAGCTCCGTTCAAGCCTCTGGTGGCTATGGTTTTCAACAGCCATAAATACCTAGGCAAGAGCCTTTCGCCTCCGCACACGCCCACGGTTAATGTGGACAATGTCACGATGCTCACGGGCTGAACTCCAGCCCATTAGGGCACTAATTTGATCTCTGGCACACCCTTATTATAATCACCACAATGAGTATGCTTCGGTCAGGAAGCTTCTACAACTTATTTGTCATCTGATAAAAGCTCAATAAAAATCCCTTTAAAACATTCATTAATCTATTGCATATAGAATGCAATAATACAGATATAAGCCCCAAATTAGTGCTAATTTCATAATGTTCGTTACTGCTAAGAAAGCCATGTTAACTCTGGTGATGTGTCAGGGAATAGTAAAAGTGTATCTGTACTTTTATCAATTGAAGATCACTTAAATGTTCTTTTCACTTATCATCAGTATGCATAGCCAATTATGGGCACAGAAGAAAGGAAAGAACACCCAGAAATGTTGATGAAAATGAAATACGATAACTCCAAAATAGAGAGGAAAAAAACACAGTGGAAAAACTTGCTGTCTCTCCTTCAAAGTAAAACCCAAATAATTACACTCAAGAAATATTATTTCTCTAAGAAGACTGTGGAGGAACCAACAGAAAACACATCCCAAGGAAAACTGGATGCAAGATGTGGGAATAAAAACCGCAGGATTCTTTCCATCACAATTTCTTGCTCTGTCAAAAGTTGCTTTATTCATATTATTAAGTGGTATGATCTGCCAAGCTACAGGAGGTCTGGGAAGCTGGGGAGGGGTGGGAAATGTATCTCCTACCAGTCACTGTTTCCTTTTAAAGTGGTATCAGATCTATGGAAAGAGCAGCTGTAAAAGGACTCTTGGAAAGAACCTATAAGAAGAGTGAAGAGATATTCTAGTCAATGTAATTGAGAACTGAGTGGGGAAGAAGGTAATGCATAGGAGGAAAAAAAGAGAAAAATTTAAAAAAAATATGAAAAAGGATTGAAGGAAGCAAAAAAAAGAAATCACATTATTTATTATGCTTCTTAAAATATTGTGTGTAAGTAGATGACCAGACCTAGTAAATATATGATATTGCACCTGCTCAGAATACACATCAGACACTATTACGAATGGAAAATTTGGTGGATGTGGCATCACATGGCTGAGAAAGGCAAATAATCTCATCAGGAGACAGAATAAAGCCAAAAATTCTCAGAATGTGTTTGCTACTATTGCATTTTAGCTCTCCTTATAGCAGTGCAGGTTGACGAGAACCCAAATGAACAGCTCTGGCATAATGCCATGATTCAGAGGAAAGCCTGATAGTTGGAGGCACGCTAAAAACACTGGGCTTGATTCCACACTCTGTCAGAATAGCACTTGGATGGATGAAGCCATGGGTTTCCCAAGGCTGGTTGTGGATCCAGGATTCGGTGCTTCATGCATGTGGCTTTAATCCACAGCATTGGCATGAGATGCTGCAGTGACCTCATGGCTGACAAATGCCCACCATGACAGAGCTTCCCCCATCCCAAACTGCCCTGGCAGCCTCTTTCTCATCACATCAGGGACAAAGAACAGGGTGGCAGCTGAGTACCTGTGCACAGGAGAAACCCTCAGCTGGGGCTGGCCTTTGCTATACAGTGGTCAGAGTCAATCATATGGTGAAACATGTTCACAGCAAAGCAGAGGATCCTGTCCTTTGTGCTTTATAAAGGGCTCTTGTCCAGTCATCTATTTACTTACATACCTGTTATAAATCTTTTTACATGTATATTCATGCATGAAAAAAATGGCAAGGTTTGTATTCCGCACAAATAAACATGGACTGTTTTAGCATCATGACCCTCCCCCTACCCCCTCCCTCGCCCTCCCAATTCCCCCTCTACCTTTGAGAATAAAGTAATTTTATGCATTCGCTCCTATCCTGGGCATGAAAAAGTAAATGCTGTATTACCCCAACTTAGGTAACCCTTAGGATAATTTTTTAAGCAGCAGGAAACTAGGCTATCTGGCTGGGTAGATAATGATATCAGCTGCTTCCTTCCAAAACAACAGGTGCTTTGGCATAAAACTGTATATCATCATACTGAGATGATGACATCAGTTCATACTTCAGCTTAATTATAAACTACCTCCATTAATCCTCAGATAATTAAACATTTTGTGTATGGTGCAAGGTGAAATATAAAAGCAAAAGGTGCCTAGCTGTTCATCACAGGGTTAAAATGGCAGTTTCTGAGTCGTTTGTACTTGTGTCTGCCTCTTTTAATGTAAACTCCTAGCTGATCCTAAGCACTTGTTTATATTTTAGTGTTCTAGCCATGAGGTAGGTAAAAATAAATACTGCTAAAATTCAATGGAAACTTGATGAAATAACAACGGTATATTGATTGGAGTCACATGGAATATATATATGCATAAATATCATGCAGAAAAAACAAAAATGTGAGGGATCAGGCTTTGCACGTACAAGAATAATTGGGGGATAAGTCATGGTTCATAGCCCAATAGCAGAATAAACATTGCAGCATTCTGTATTTGCAGATTTTATGCAAGAAGATCTTAGACTCACATTCAAAAGCCGCACATCTAAATAAAACAAGCTCTGGACAAGGAAGCACCATTTATTGAAACAGATTGATTGAACTTTGTAAAAAAGAAGTATTATTGGAAGCAATATTAACATAATTGAATTTAATTTATTTTTTAAATAACTCAGTTCACACAGTACACAATCACTTGAAAACTATACATTAGTTCCTTGCATTTTCACATTTTAACGTGTTTATCATTGTTTCAAAACTCAACACCAGATTGCTCAATTTTTGATTTGATTTAAAAATTAGTGGACAGAATAGAGTGAGAGCTGAATTTGTAGGCTAAAAGAGCAGAGGAGCACAGCAGATAAAAGATTATGTTCTTCTGCCTTTAAAATATAGCACTGACCTTCTTTAAAACAGATGCTGTCTTCAGGAGCCAGATGTGTCTCCAAGCAAATTAGTTATAAGAAATACATCCAAGGACATAGCCATTTAAGAATCAATAAATTATGCATTTGTCATTTGTTATTGCTGAGGCTTATGCTGACATCTTTGACATGAACGAAAGAGTCTCTGTCCACAGTAATAGCATTAACAATTTAACAGAGATGGTTTTATACCAAAAGAGAAGTGGTTTGAAGAAATTACTGTTTATCACCATGTACATATACACACCTTAATTATTCATTGCATGTCCACTTACCAGCCTACTTCCTGTTATGTAAGTTGTGTAGATTAAAAAGTTAGAGGTCGGGCACAAGTGCTGCACTGCTGCTATTTCTACCCACTTCAATCTGAAACAAAGACAAAAAAGCTCACAATTATTCTCTATTAAAACAACCAAATCAAGAAGGTTTTGTTTATTGGTGGCACATTATGAAAAATTCCTACCAAGGAGAATTTTATTTTTGTAAAAGCAAAAGCCATGGTGGAATTTTTTTGTGGGTTTAGTTGAAACATTTGGATGACCATATGGAACTCTTAGTGGTGCCATGGGACCATGCAGCTATGAAATCTGATCACTAGCTCCCTAGTGACAGCTGGAGCCTTTACACCATCAGAAAATTTTCAGACTTCTAATTTGTCATAACTACCTCCTGTGGAAAGAAAATATGTTATGTAGTTAGATACAAGAATCTGAGTCTACAGTACTACACATATCGGCTTCTCTTCCTTTTAGCTTTCAAGCCTTAAATTAATTCCTTGCATCTTATGACTCATTGATGCAAGAAATAAAACATACACACAAAAAGAATTTTAGAAAATATGGGGTCTTGTGAAATGGGGTTACCTCTGCTGTACAGTTATAGTGGAGAATGACTTATTTTGAAAAACCTACTTATGTAACAAATGCTGATCCATGCACTTCCAAGTCTCTTTATATTTAACCCTTCTCTTCCGTTTTACTGTTTAGCAAATTAAAGTGTAGCTTTGCAATTGTTTCCATTATTTTTTCATTTTTAACATGTGTATTCTTTCATTGTAATATCAGGCCTGAAAGGAAACAAAATTCAGAGTCACTTTTATTTGAGGAACTCACAGAAGAAAGGGATGAGATTTCCCTGCCCGCTGGAATCGCACACTGGAGAGGAAAAAGCTCTCAGCTGTTCCCAGAAAACAAGTATCCTTTTGACACTCAGAAATATAGGTTTCCACCAGGCAGTCACTTTTGAAATAATGGGAAATTTGCTAATGTATCTCTGTATATCTGTCAATGGGAGCAAATCCAGCAAGGCTAAGAATCACGTTCCCATGTTTGTTTGTTGTATAGCCTTGGCTTGGTTTCTGGTCTCCCAGGGCACTTTCAGAAGTTTGTGAGTCATAACTCAGTGACTGTGAGCAGGATAAAAATGTAAGCATATGTTATCATTTGCTTTTTTATGGTCATTCTGGTATCCTTGATAGCCAGGCATCAACATTTTGGGCATGGATACTGCTGATTCATACTGTGGATGCCACTGGTTCATCTTTGTGATGGATGTAGAGAAGAAGTTGAGTGCTGTATAGAGAAGAAGCTGAGTGTTGTGTAATCTTATTGACAAGAAGATAACTGCTGGGTTAGGACCCTTATCCTTGTGCTGTTTATCACTCCTCAACTTTCAGCTCAAGTCAGTATTTCACAAAGTTAATGAGCAGAAATGACAGTAAGCTTCTGATAAAGGATCCAACAGTATCTTTCTCCCAAGTCTTATAAACATCAGTTTTTCCTGTCATATCTAACTACTCTGGACAGTAGGAAAGAAATCTAGGGGTACTGATCTGAGACAATTGAAAAAAATCCTGAGATTAATTATGACTGTTGATTACATTAGAAAGCAAAACTGAGGTAGATCCTAATTAATTCCAGACTAATTTTCTGTAAAGGAGAACTGGAAGAAGAGAGGCTGTGCAGCCCATGTGACAGAAAAGGAAACACTGGATAAAAGGCATTTACTGTTCCAGTATGAATAGTGCAAGACAGTGTTAGGAAGATATTTGCTTACATTACCAGAAATGATAAAAGACTTTCCATTAAAAAACGATGAGGAAAAACTGTGCATACCCTAGGAGAAAGGAAAGAAACGGCAGGGATAGCATCATGCTATGTAGCAACCTGCCACCAGCTTAGAAATGGACAATAATGACAAATGGACACAGGGGATAAAACCCCAAACACACTGTGAAGAGTTATCTGGGGCAGATGCACGATGTGTTGTGTCTATTGCTGACAGTTACCCAAGGTTTCTGCTTTTTCTATGCATTGACAGTGTTTGTACTGTGTGGCATGCCAATAAAATATTTTGATTTGAAGCTGAGCACTGTAATTGGGGGTTTTTTTCCCTTTCCTTAGGAAAAAAAAACATAATGTGTAGGTTGACTTGGAAGCTCATATTTCATGACATCTTGTGCCCTCTCCATCCTGTTGTTGCAAAGCTTCCTTTTAGTACCAGGGCCATTCCCAGATGCCCTGGAGCCCTGACACACATCATTCATACCATTTTTAAGGCATATGAAGTACCAAAAGAGGTTGGTAAAAGGAAGAAATTGTGTGGAACATGGGCACATACAGCTGAACATTTTTCATTCACAGAGCTGCAGCTCTAGCTAGATGTTTGGCAGATTAAATCAATGCATTATTAACGTAGTCTAAGGTCCAAAATGAGCTTAACATGGGTTTGAAACATGGCTGCTCTGGTCCCCTGAAGTCCTGCCATGTTAATCATACAAACATTTTGCCTTAATTGGGTGGTTGTTGGTGGTGTACTCTGCTTGTTCAGCCAGGATGTCATGCAGCAGCACCTCCAGGGCTCAGGCCACAGGAAGGTGCTCCAAACAGAAATCCTGTGGGGTTTGCGTTTGACTTTGGTCTCAGATGACTCCCTTACCCCATTTGCCTGCACGTGATCCGTGGACTAGTCCCCTGTGGATGCCCACAGGAACAACAAGCATTCCCATATAAAACCAGCCTTGTGTCTCGCTCTTGGCTAGCACCATTGCCTTAGGCTTGGTCCTGAGTGAAGAGTTAAAATATTGTTTCTTGCCAAATTTTATGCTCATTTTTGGTGGCAGACAAAGATTAAATAAGGGCTCATTTTATCACGTTGAGTTCTTTCCTATTTTTAGTATGCTGGAGTTTTTTTCACCATCAACAATTTTGTTACCTTTTTTTATATGCTTCTTGTATGCTTTTTTAATCTTAGCCTTATCTATCCCAAGAGACAGATTTTAAGGCACTGTCCCCCAAGGATAACTTTGGTCAGTTTATTAAAGCTGAGGATTTTGTCTTTCTTTTACTCAAGCCTATTTCACAAGAATATGAAAAACTACTTGACCACAGTTTACCACTGGTTTTTCCAGCTACAGACAGGCCAAAGTTAAAATAAGATTCTGTTTAAATGTTACAGAGTGGAAAGCGCCACTGAAGAGCAGTACTTGTACATCTGCCTTTAAGAAGCTTCCTTAATTCCAAGCTGACTGAATAGATGGCTGAATAGATATTCTGATTTATAGAATTTCTATACATTGTCTGTTATGTCACCTTTTATTTATTTATTTTATTTATTTACGTATCTATGTAATTGCTAAAATCCAAAAGAGTGGACTGTTGCTTTTTCTTATTAATAATTGGAAGGGGCAACCATCCAAGTGATTATGAATATTCATTGTTCTTCATCTTATAGCAATAAACAGAGGTTGAATTTTGTGGTTACTAGGGAACTGAGGGCCTTAATCACAAGAAGCAAAAGATTTCTGGAAAAGTAGATAAAATCTATGATGCCTATTCTTCCTATTTCTGGTGCACTCTGTGAGCTGAATGAAAACTGCTGTAACATTGTTTAATTAATGCTGAATTGCATGATGGCTGGCCTTAGCTCTCTAATTACTATTGGTAGTAGCTCTTCAAATTTTGATTAGTGGAGAGGTGAATCACTATCTTTGATGTGGTGAGGCAGCTTCTGCCACAAATTAAAACCAGGTAGTGAGGCTATAGATTAATTGTGAATATGTGGAGCAATTAGGACAGTCTACCTCCCCCTGTCTTCTGTCTGAAGTTTGTTGCCTGTGGTAAAGGTCATAGAAATCAAACTGAATTGTATCAGTTTTGGATGAGATCTCTCTCTATATATGTATATGAACTGTTTTGGGGAAAATCTGTAGTCATTCTAATTCAAAACAGGTTAGATGTCATTTTCTTCCTTGCCAGCAGAAAGAGCAAGTACCAGAAAGCAATCTGGTGCTGGGGAGGGGCTGGGGAGGCTCCTCGGGCCACACAGGGAACAGCAGCATCCATCTGGAGAGCACTTGCTGGGGGCTCGCATGGAGTGCTGTTAGTTTTGACTAAATTTGTCTTCTTGCAAATGTGTAAAACTGTTTGCTAGGAAGCTGAGCAATGACTCCCAGAATCTGCACTCCTTGAAGCAGTTGCTGCAGTGCTCGGTGAGGGCTTTGCTGGGTGAGGAGGCCGCAGCCACCCTGGTGATGCTGCAGGTGCCACCAGCACACACTGCCTCTGGGAGGAGCCTGCAAAGATTTTGTCTCGCTTAGGTGTGAACCTGAACCAAAACATAAGAAGAAATACTGTGCACTAGTGTGAGATTTTAGGAGCTTTTCTTCATCGCAAGTGAGCTTTCCTTATCAAGTCAGTGCCTGGGTTAGTGTACTGTGGCTCTCTTTTTATTTGGAAGGTTTCTGTCTATGCTGTGTCACCATACACAGGACAAACAATCTGGAAACATAGGGGGAAAAAAAGGCATTTACAAAGAAAATATATTATTGCCACTAATTTCTGTTCTTCTGATATGATTATGAATTAAAACAATCTGATTTCAAGAGATTATAATGTATTCATTTTTTATGCTCTACCGTCCGGTTTCCTCCTTATGTGCTGCTTCGTTTTCATCTGATGTCAGAATTTAGTGTTTGGGCTTAGGTTTTTTCCTCTATTTATCTCGTCCTCTTTTATCAATTCTAATTTACTCCTCTCTCTACATCCTTTGCTCCTATCCCGTGACTTACTGTCATTTCTTGCCCTGATTTGTTAGTGGGAGCATGAGAAAATAGTTTCTTCTGAAGCTGCTAAATATGTCTCTCATTTATTCAGCTGGTGGGAGAGAAAGAAGAAGGAATGAGGTTCAGCAAAGTAGCCTTTGTAACCACAAGATTGTTTGCACTTTACTGCCGGAACATGCTGAGACTTGAAACCTTTGTATGATTTTTATAAGTAGAGAGGCTGTAATTGAACATTCTTGCTAGACATTAAGAAGAAATAAAATATTAAAATATTTATTTTCTTCTTTTTTTATACACACAGCTTTTGAAATCATGTGAGTGGGTGCAATTATATAAATCTCTGTGCAAATAATGAGGCCCCTATGAACAATTTTAAAGTGAGCAAAACAGCCTTTTCATTTCAGGGAAAAGCAATCAGGTTGGAACCTTTTACTGGAGAGTTTCACTCACCTACTGCCAAAACTGCTTTCTTGATGTCCACTTCTGATGGGTGTATAAAGCTGAAACTCTAAATAGGTTTAAATAGCACAAGATTTAGGCAAGAAATGAGACACCCCACTTCCGTGTTTTGAGCTTGTCTCCTCTTTTAATGAATAAAAAGTATAGATAACCATTCAGAAAAACAGGTATCTTCAAGTGCTTTTTCAAATAAAGCTATCTTCTTGAAATAAGAAAAAAGGAAATTATGTATTTTGGCACTGAGGCTCAAGCATTTTCTTTTGTAAATAAAAATGAGAATTTCATAAACACAGCAACACCAACATAATCAGCACAGAGAGTTTTGGGTGCAGCAAACTACCAGCACAAAAATAACTGAAAAAGAGACAAAACTGCATGATAGCAGTTGTTGCCATCTCAGTGATCCTAGAAATGACAAGGAATGAATGCAGGTGAAAATAAATGAAAATGACAATATGAAGAAATGTATAGGATTGTATATTTATATATAAATGGTGTTTATATAAACAACATTATGTAAGTAACATGGCAATAGGAAATGTGCTACCAAATAAGTGAAAAGAAATAGCAACTAAAAGCTATTTCTGGTAGTTCAGCAAGGGTACAATGACAAAGACCTGCATGTTACCAAGGGAAGAGGAACTCGAGTCTGAACACATAAAGACCCTTGTTTTCTATTGAAATAATGTTTGACAGAAGAAAGGCCAGTTATAACCATTAATCTGGTTCAATTTTACTACAATTTATAGCCCATGAGAACAAAATAAGTCTATTGAAGTACATGACAGCAGCAGTACATGAGTTCGTGCTTAAAAATATTATTCTCAATGTTGGGACATCTGGGCAGCCAGATCTAATCGTATTTCTTTTCCCTGCCAGAACTAGAACATCTGACATTGGAGTTATTTGTTCAGACATTTCTAAATAGATAGTGCCAGATAACTGACTATAACCAAAATCTTTCCTTTTTTGACATTATTTGGATGTGTCTCCAGTTCTAAAAATCCTGTCATTGTTAAAGAAAAAAAAAAAAAAGAGGCAGAAAGAAGAAGGCATGTTAAGTGTGAACAAGAGCCCCACAGCCACATTTCCTGCTCCACCTTTGATCCCCTTTGTGTTGCCTGTGAGATGCAAGGGAGCTGCTGTCTGTCTACAGATGCTTGGTGGAGAATCCTCCAGAGGTGGGGAGGTCCCAGACAGGATAAAGAGATAGAGCTGGGTCCTGCTCCCAGCTTCATAAACCCTGCCAAACAGCCCAGGCCATGCAGTGGGCAAGGCAGGTTTCTGCTGACCTTCTTGCCTTCCCCTCTCTCTGCCTGTGCAGTGTCCAGGGGCCGAAACGTGGAGGATCAGCAGGATGGAACAGCACCCTGTGCCCTGCTCCTGCATGAGCTGGGCTGGCCCATAAACCCTGATGGGATTTGTAGGCTGCCTGTTTGCTCTGCCACTTCCTCTCAGCACTTTCTGGGTTTAGACCATTTTCATCCGTCTGTTTGTCTTATCACACTTCATGTTTTCCTGAGAGAATTTAATGGAGTGTGTGAGTTCTCATAATAATCTCCCAGGTTCTACATTTATTTTCCTTAGCTTGCAGGAATATTAAGGCCAACAGAGAGAAAACAGAACTAGATCTATTTAAATAATGCTTAGTATAGACAAATTTTGATGCACATGGAGAGGAAAGAGTAAAAAGACAGGTGAAACCCAAGCCAAATGAAGCATTGTGGAACACTGCCTGCTCCACAGCCTTGCCACATACTGGTCATTAACAGATTTTACTGATACTTTATGGCCAGTTGTCTAATTTGTGGCATCCACCCTACTTAGAAGTTTATTGCCTTACCAGAGTGGCATACAGGTTTAGTGTGATTTTCTTCTTTGGTAACAGGATTTGAACTAGTTTCTGATTTGTATATTCCGGGGCAAACTATTCTGAGGAACGTGAGTTAGCTCCTTGAAAACATTTTACGGTGTCATCCAAGGTGGTTAAACAAATTTTGGACTTAATCCTTTAAAAATTTCAATAGTGCAAAACTTTTTAAAGTTTCTTAGTAAGATATGCTCATTTTTCAACCCATTCTAGTATTTATTCACTTTCAAAATATCCATCTGTTTTGAAGAAAAATGTAAAGTGAAAATGAAATGTTTTTCTTTTTTGAAAAGCTCCATTACCCTAACTGTTTTTATCACTGGTGAGAATTTTTCACTCAGCTTCTTACACTTTGGGTTGGACCAATGCCAGAGCCCACTTCTATATGTAATACATATTGTGAGCATGCAGAATAGCTTGCTAATTATTCAAGAATCAGGGAGGTGTTGTAGTCAGACTTCCTTCATGGAAAAGGAGTTGTAGCAGAGATGCCTCCTGAAGCTGGTTCCAAGGAGGCTTCTAGATGATGGAACCAGAGAGAGAAAGAGGCACCTTCATAGCTTTCATGTTGAACAGAAGGTCTCGTGATGTATGGAGCTGCGTGTGATGGTGATGCTCCCTGTGGCTTGTTTTCTGGTTGCAGATTAATTTGCTTTATGTTCATCTGTCTGGCATGTGACAGTTAATTCATTTTCTCCTCAAACAGAGGCTAAAATTCTGCCATGCGACCTAGGGTGAAATCCTGAACCAGCTGAAGTAAGAAGAGCCTTGCCCTTAACCTCAGTGAGATCAAGATTTAATCCTTATCCTTCACTTCTTTGGGGCCAAGCTTTCGTCCAAATGACTCACAAATACAATCCCCTTCATTTCATTGGGATACAGAATGAAAGTCAACTTAGAATTAAATGTGTCAAGATTTGTAGTCTGTGCTCACTTAATAGGAGCTGTATAAAAATTATAGTCAGTTCACAGACATTTTCCAAAAGTCTATATTTAGTGCTTTAGTATGTAAATATATTATTCAGTGATATTTCTCTCTTTTTGCTGGGCAAAAACAATATAAAATTAATTTTAAAATTAGTATGTTTGAGTACAAAAAACAGTGGAGGGAAGGGAAAAATATAAAAAGTGTGCTAAGTCAATTGATATTGTACAAGACGTTTTAATTTGGCCCAAGGATTTTGGACTACTTTAATCAGATCACAGCTGGGCCCTTTTCTATGAAAACCCTTTTTAGGTTAATTATTATAAAATCTCACTGGTCCATTATAACTGAGGAGATAGCACATTCTGTAAATGAAAGTGGTAGGCTGATAAGATACTTTTTTTTGGCATTAAGTAACCATGCCTATCTTAATTACAATAAAAATCTTTCAGCTGAAGGCAGGTTGACTTAACTAACAAGCAATTAAAACAGATGAAACTATCTTTGGGAGACAACACTTGACCACCTGATAAGTGTAATGAGATCTTTCCATCCTTGCAGCGTTTTTCCAGAAACCTTGAAAAACAGAATGGATGTAGTGACTGGATATAGAAAATGGTATGTGGCTTTTTCTTTATATAGTGCAACACTATTAGATTTTTTTTTTTTTTTTAAGAGGCGAAAGGGAGTAATAGTGTACTGCAGATATCAATATTGTGTTTTCACCTTTGTTTACAACTTCAATAGTGACCAGGAAGAATAACCATCTGACCTTCTAATGAAAATTTCAAGTAAGCCTACAAAAAAATCAAGACTTCTCTTACAATGACAAAAGTTCATCATAAGGAATGCAGTGGTGATCTGAAACAGGTAAGGAGTACTCAGTGGGGAGGGGAATCCTAAGGAGCACTTTTTCTGAAATAAATGGGGAGATTTGGAGGAACACGAGGCCCAAGTGTGAAGGTGATGTGGCAGTGAAGATTTGGAGGCTTACAGGACAGTGAAGCTGCTTTTGTTGTGGTGCTGTGTGAGCTGCTGGAGTGGGCCTGCACTCTCAGAAATGTACCTGACCAAGTGGAATGGCCCAGGGAGTTGGAGCAGCTGGTGTAAAGTTGTTAGCAAAGTTCAAATAAAGTGTAAAGCTTGGTGCTTGCAGCATTTGGTTAATAGTAGGCCATTCCAGCATTTCACAGATAAAGTATGTCTTGTTTAGGATTCTAACACTAAGCAACACAGCATGAACCAGAGCAGGGAATACATTCCAGATGACTAAAAAAATGAAAAATAGCATGGTAAGCAAAGATGAGGCTATGACTAATCAAATTGGCTAGTGGAGACTATTACATTGCATCAAGTACTGAAATATTATGTACCAAAAGAAAGCTGGCAGGGCTGAATTAGTAAGGATGAGTCATTTATTAAAACTCTCAGGAAGAGGAGGTAAGGCAAAGGGACATAAGGCGAATGGAGCATAAAAATTTTTATGAAAATGCAATTAATCTTAACACTGAAATAGGACAGCAGAGCCTTCTGTTTTGCTACTGTGGATCAAGACACTTTATCCCATTTTTTTTTCCTATATAATTAGGAGGAAAATGAATCCTGTCTCCCAAAACTTTAGGTGTCTTTAAAATCTTGAAATATGAATAAGTGATATATGGTTCCCTTGCTCTGTCTGTTTTCTGATTTTGGACTTTACAAATATAACTTTTGAAGTGGGTGCTAATCTTGTCATAACCTGGCGATTAATAAACTGAGGTCATGAAGCTGGCAATGCTGGAGCAGTGGTGACTGAACTAATGAAGTCCTCTGATATTCTTCTAAACTATGATAATAATGGGCTCACAGTGCAAGACTAATACGTGATAAAGAAAATTGCAGTAAGGTAAATATGAGAGTGAAACATAAGGATGATGCCTTATGAGAGCTCCTGGCAGCCTGAGCAGATGGGAAAGCTGGTGGTACTGGTGCTGCCCTCTCCCCTGGCATCTTCAGGCAGAGTCCAAAGCAGCTCCTTCTAAAGCAGTGCTGAGACTGCTCCTGGTACGAACTGGTGGGGGCTGCAGGTGGGTCACTGGTGGGTTTCGAGAGTTGGTAACTCAGCCACTGCTACTGTTAGCTGAAAGAATTTAGTCTTGGCAAACTTGTGGGGATTTGGGCTACTCTGTTTTCAAGACAGACTCTTGGCTATTGCTGCAAGTATTATTGTGCATAATATTTCATATTATTCTGGCTCGTATCCTTGCAGAGAAGGAATTGAGACACTGATACCTGGTTGAGGTCTACTCTGTATAGCAATACAACATCCCATCTTTTAATAACAGGCAAGACTGAGACTTTTGAAGAGGGTAACCTGCATTAGACAGTGATGGATCATTCAATGGAACGTTTTTTTTCCCAATCCCTTCAAGGGCTTATTTTTTTATTTTTTAATTGCAGATGATGAAAGACACAAGTAGCATATACTTTTGATCTGCAGGTAAATGGATTGAAGTTTTGAAGGAAACCAGTTTAAATACTAGGACCCCACCCACACTGTAGGAGGTTGTTCTTTATTTCTCAGCTCATTATTAGTGTTTAAGGAAGCAAAAAATGAAAAGATTGAACTCCAACCCTAGAGAGGAAGAGTGAATATAATACCTCATCCAATAGATTCTGTGCAACTCAATTAACAAGATAACAATATATTTCATCTGTCAGAAATGTTTATCTTCTCACTAATTAGCAAAGCAACACCACGTTTTGAAAGGAATCGTAGCTCATAAAAATGCTTACATCCACAGATGCCCTGTGCAGATTGCATCACTCAGTCTGCTTGGGAGATGGGTTAAGTGTAGGACAAGGGAACAGGGGAATGTTGCTTTCCCCCCTCTTCTGCGGTCATTACCTCCCTCACTGCAGTCTTTTGTTTCCGTTTGCTGGAAATTTGAAAGGGTGGAGGGAACTGCTGCAGTAGGCCTTGCCCTTGCCCTCTTTGTTTCTGCTAGCCTTAATTAACCTCTCCCTAGGTTCACCAAATTTGTGATTAGAAATTTTTTTAAGTTGGGCTTCTGCTCACTAAGCAGGTTTTCTCATAGCTCTACTTGAAACCCCATTATTACCATTTTGAATGCTGCACTGTTTGTTCTAGAAACCCATCTTAGTAATTTATCCCATATATCTATTTTCCCCTCATGGAAAATACAATTATTTTAATTCTTCTAATTGTTTTTCATTTCCTACACTCCAAATTTGTCTCTTTCCCCCAGGCATCTCTTCATCTTAGCTCATTGACTGGAAAGGCCTTTTTGGCTCTTTAGTTCCTTATCTCTATTCCAAATGGACTAATATTGTACAGTGTTCAATAAAAAAATTAATTTAATTTGTTATTTCTTTCATCATGCAGTTGCAAAATTGGCAGGCTTTTAAGATAATTCTTTAGATTTGGGGGTGCTAAGTGCATCTCAAATTGAGACGTCAGTTTTAATGGAAAGGTATGTGGAACTTTGGGTAATAATGAGCATTTGAACAGTAACACAGGTATAAATTTGCCCTGTTGCTCAGCCCTGGACAGAGCAGAAAATGTAGAGCACCTCCTTGCTTTGTGCTGGAATAACTATCCCATTGTTCCACAGCTCCCATGGAGAGTAATCAGAGCATTATATTCTCACTTTCTTTATTCTTTTAGTTATTTTGCTTAATCTCATGTAATAGGCAATTAACTTGATTTGCCTTCAGAGCTGGGGAAAAGTATAAATAAACCTGGCAGAAGAGCAAAGTGGGAAGCACAGAGGCTGGAGTCACAGAGATGTCCTGTGTGAGCAACAGGAAATCAGTTGCCATATGGCCAGTTATAAATAGGGCCATCACACAGCCTCGTTGCCTTTGACAGGGCCAGGTTCTCTGCTCAAGGTTTCTGTTTGCAGACTTTCTTACTTTTGCTCACCTCAGACAGTTCTTTACAGCAGAGCAAGAAGAGGTTTTGTTGGAGGTTCTGGAACCAGCTGCTTCTCTTCTGTTGGGAGTAAGAGTGAGCTGCTGATAGCAAGCAGAAACAGCCTGCTGGCGGGACAGGGCAGGAGAGGGCCTGAAAAAAGGGATAGATGTCTTAGGATAGAGTCCCCCAGAAAGGCCATATTTCTTTAGAGATGTCATCTTTTTACTTCTAGAGATCCTTTCTTGGACATTTTTGCTCATGGTTGCCAAACCAGGGTCATAGCAGTCTAGCTGGCCTTTTGTGTCTTCAGCTCTCTTTCTTCCTGAAAAAATACGGCAGTTGCCCTTGGGCAAGTGGTTTGGAGGGAAGTGCTGTGAATCACACCATCATAGGGTTGGGGACCCAGAGACAGGGCTAATGCCAGTGTGCAAGATGATATTCCCAGCCAGGGAACTCTGCTCCTGGCAACTTCACCTTCCTTGTGCTTTCTGTGGCACCACTGGTTCTTTTTCCAAGGTATAGTAGTCCTGCTTAAGATGTAGAGGTGAGGTATTATGAGTGAAAGCAAAATAAAAGATAATGATGTAGTAAACACAAAGGTCAGAAATTATGATATTTTCCCTTAGAAACGCTCAGTGCTGCGAGGCAGCTGAGTGAGTGTTTTCAGGACTGCAGCACAGATTGCGTTAACTGCATTACCTCCATCACCAAAGGGGTGTGAGCTGTTGGGTTTGGCACCTGTAAGCACAGCTAAGTGACCAGGTTAATAGGCAGGACATGCAGGTGAGGGTCTAGGTCATAGAAAAATGTCAAGGTTTACTAAACTTTACAGCTTTTTTGTGCATTCTCTATTTTCTACATAGCCCAGGTCTCTTTATTTTTCCTTTGGCTCACATATGACTTTTGTTGATTAACTGAGTATCTGGATGTCAGGGAGGCTTCCAAGTGCCCTCACACAAATGGTCACAGGGTCCTGCTTTCAGAGCTCACAGGCAAGCTCTGGCTTTTCTTTTGTTGAGTGTCTTGGAATGCAATCCCTGCTTGGAGACTTGAAATGGAATTACACCCACTATATCATCCAAATTTGTCATATATAAATATAGATGTTGAGATGATTAAACACATTAGCAATTTTCAGTGGTTCTTTAATTCCATCATTCATTATTTTTATTTGATGAACCACTTTCTTATGAAACTTATTAAAATGTTGGTATGAATCTATTCTGAATTCCCTTGATGACTATGTTTATACCAAATGATATACATAATGATCTACTTTTGAGACTGCATTACAAATGTGCACTGGCTTTTCAGATTGTGAGAGGCTGTGTATCACTCCCATAAGGAATAATGACTAAGATTTCCTTTCTACATTAGGGAGCTGCAGCCACTCAGGCAGGGACTGTACCTCGCTGTCAGCCTCATCCCGTACTTAAAGACTCCCATGGTGTCATCAAGAGTTGGGTCAGATCCTGCAGCAGCACCTGTGGGCAGCCCTCCCTTAAGCAGATCAGAAGCACTGACATGAAAGGAGACACAATGGGCAGGGACTATTGCTGAATTCTTGTCTGACTGTGATCATTTCAGCACCCATGTCATCAGGAACCTGCAGCAGCTGATCTCAGCTTCCTTTCCATACAGGCTCCTTCCAAGGTTGCCTTGCTCCTTGCATTGACCACAAAGAGAGCCTAGATAAGGGTTTGAGGTTAAACACCTAAGTAATTGGACAATTAAAGTAAAATTAATTGAATTCCTTCCTGAGGGATTTTGCAGCTCTCTTGACCATAAATAGTAAGATTAGTTAGAGGTAGGGGCTCCACCCTGTCTTTGGGTTTATACATTTACCTTTAAAAACAAATTAATTTGGCTTTTCTTCTACCTTTACAGTCTCATGAAAGGCACTTGACTTTCAGGTATTTGCTGAGCAATATAGTGAAGTGTGCAATTACTTATTGGATTGAATTTAGATATTAAATAACAAAAATAATAATTGATATCAGTGGATAAGTGCTTCAGGTCCTACTTTATTTATAAACAAACCCTCATCTTTCTGAAAGCAAACAAACAGATGCCTAAAAGTTTCTGCTAAAATGGAAGACCATAGAAAGTATATATTTTTTCCCCATAGCCTTCAGAGATTTGCTGAGATAGAAGTTTTATCTTTGACTTTAATAGTGTTTTATTAATATTTCTTGATTTAATTTTGTCTAAATGCCTTCTTAGAGACATAAAGATTTCTGGCACCTGCAGTGCAGCATGGAATAGGGTTATTTAATCAATTTCCCAAATAAAGTGTCCCTAACTATATCTTTGGCAATCCCACTTTGAGCAAGTCTATCAGAAAACTGGTTCTGTGTAATTAACAAGATGGAAATGCCAGTCTAAGTGGATTCATTATATGGCAAAGGTACAGTGCTGGTGGTATGATCTTTCTGATTTGTGATGCTGAACTGGATGCTCTGCAGTCAATGAGGCATCACCCACAACACTTCTGAATTATGGGTTGTTTCAAATGCATTTGGTCTTCACAACAAAAGTAACTTTTGATTTTGACTCTTAACAAAATATTTATAAATGTCTTTGTTAGAAGAATCCTTTAGTAATCTTGCAGATCGTAAAGCTGCAAGAGTGATGTCTTTTCTTCTGCTATTACGTCAGCTATTGTGCCATCCCATTAGTCATGCTGACAGCTCATATAGCCTGGCTGACCACATATTTTAAAGAAAAAAGATGTTTCCTTGTAAATATTTTTTCTGCTAATTTGCTGTATTGCTGCTGAAACGTTACTTGTGAGTATCCAGAAAAGAATTTATTTTCATGGTAGTTAAGTAGTTTGTGATGCCCTATGCTAATACTTTGTCTCACTCTCTTTTCTCCCTTTCCTTCTGGGCATATGATCGGGGGAAAAAACCCTTGTTGCAATGTATGAGTTCCGTATAAAATTTCGTGAGACTTTTGGTTTTATTTTCTTTCTTCTCTCATGAGGAAGTGTAGATGAGGAGGCAAATATTTTGTAACATATACTCAGAGAAGGAAGCTAAATCAGTCCTAACACCATTATATCAATATATAACTGAAAAACCCATAAAGGCCCTGTTTTAATAATAGCTTTCTAAAGTCCATGTAATTAAAATGGAGCAAAAGCTCTGTTTTCTTGAGTCTAGAAGCAATATACATGGATTAGGAAAAAGAATGCCAATCAGATTTTTATTAAGCCCTGTATTTTTTTGTCTTGTATTTTGTTTTATGTTGTCTTTCTAAACATGCCCACATAGGCATTCAAAAACAGCCCTGAGCCTTGGGTTAAAATGGATTGAGTGAGGATTACTCAGTGAGACTTATATAAAAATGTTCTTAAAATATCCACCTTGGAGAGAAAAAAGAAAAAGCTCTCTCTCTCAGGAGTATCCTCTCTAATTATTCATAATTAATAAATAAACAAAGAACTGTGTAGTTCTACATCAAGTAGTTATTAAAAGACTCTTAGAACTAAAAAGACTTCCTGGTCAGAAAGCAGATATCCAGCTGTGCTAAAAGAATGTAGGACTGAATCCAGAAGAATTTCTACAGAGCTTTTTTTTTTTTTGGTGTTTGAGTTCAAGACAGATCATTTAGGACTGGAACATCACCTTTTAAGTGGTTTGAAGCACACAGAATTTCATCTTAGTAATCCAACTTGGTCCTGAACTTTTAATGTGAAGCTCCTGATTTTAGGGTATCAAGTGGAAGATGCCCTGGTGTAAGCTATGATTAATAGCAGCCCTTGTAGTTCGGAGCAGAAGAGATCAGGCTGGGGCTGTGGGTAGCAGTGTAGGTTGAAGCAATTCACTGGGTATCTTTTCAGTTAGATTTTTCAGAGAGGACTTGACAAAATGCAGATGAAGTTGGCCAGGGACCACAGGCCAAGGCATGCAGAGTCCCTGCATTGCTTGGTGCTGTGGGACAAATGCAGCCTCCGTGGGAGGCAGGAGAGCAAACCTATCTTTCCTTCTGTTGATGGGTTGCAATGCCAAGAAAAAGCTTTCTTCTTTACTTACCGTGGCTGGAAGCGTGTCACTGCAGCACGTGGGAAATGGTCTCATGCTCTCCCTGTGAGAGGCTGCCCGTTCCTGGGGCATCCCTGTTGCAGTACAGCTCAGAGATTACCCTTCTCTCTGGAGCTGTGGCTGGCTCAGGCTGCCTGTCCTCTTCCAAAAGACCCTCCAGGGAGCCCAGATTTTCTGAGTATTCTCATGATTTGCTGTAAATGTGCCCTGTTTTGTTCGCAGAACCCCTTCTCAGCTGTAATCACCTCAGTGTTGCCAAACAACTGAAATAAGGGATTATTCAGACTCCTGTCCCTGCAGAATAATAACTGTTAGCTTATTTGCTGCTGTACTGGACCTTCCAACCCCTACACAGCACGGTGGAGAACGAAGGTTTTCTTTATTGATTCAGACGCTACTGTTTTCCTTTTAGGATTGTTATATTGAATGTTCCCTTGATATTCTTTGCTTTGTTATTACTTATTTCTACAATAAATAAGCCCTTGGGATTTCTGTAAAAATCGCCCATGTAGCAGGCAAAAAAAAAAAAAAGCCCTTTTTGGCAATAAAAGACATAGGAACCATTTAGTGAAACAACACACATTTTGGCCTGAAGATCTCGCTTCCTTTAGAATATCTTTCCTCTTTCACCTGGATTGTGCTCAAACCAGAGAGTTGAACTCTGAAGCATGATTTTTCAATTCAGGTTCCAAGAAATGGTTGTCCCAGCATTGCAATGTTTCAAAGAACATCATTTAAGAATGCTGAAAAAAGAATATTAAACTAAAAAGGCTTTATATATTCCCCCTTCTCAAGTTCCCATTTAATCAGAGTGAAGACTGATGTACTTATGAGAGCCACCAGCAACTGAATAAAGCCTTCTTGTAGGAAAATGGATAGGCATCCATTGAATGCAAGAAAGATTTGAATTTTTGCGCTAGTTAAGGCAGATTTAGAACATGCTGGACAAGAATCAGTAGTAAATCCAGAATTTTTTTGTCCTGGAGAAGTACTGAGCAGTGTGTAGTATTCTAGTCTGTTACCTGTAAACAGTCATGACATGAAAAATATACATGAAAAGAGAGTAATAGAGGAAGTCGGGGATGACATTTCAAGCATTGGAAGCTTTTCCTTTTCTTTTAAAAGAGATCTTTAACATAGAGCTGCTGGACCTTTGTTCAAGAACAATGTAATTACACAGACACACCTGTTGAGAGGAATTTATTGGTACTTATGGAAAGAAAAACGAGGAGATGAAGGTGTTGACCTCTCTTATTAAAATTGACTTACTAGTGTTTGTACCACCTGTTACTATAGTGTTTAATCAATATTTTTAGATTGGACTAGGAATTAGATTAGTAGCAGATGTTTTCAGATTTTGCAGTTATTCTAGTCTTTAAATCAGACCTTCTTTAGAAATCATTAAACAACATAGCTCAGTACTTTCAACTCTGTTAAGTTCTGAGGAGAAAATTTACAAGTTACTGTCTCCTCATACAATCAAAGAAGACAAATTGTCGAACAGATCAGAAGAATCTTCTTTTGAGCTTGGCTATTTATATGCCAGAGTCCTCCTCAGGAAAGCAGTGACACAGTAGGACAATGAGTCTGAAAACTCAACAGAGGAAATACATGTAAGCACAAAAGGTCAACTTAATAGTTTCAAAGAGAAAAACCTTGTCACAGATGGTGAAGAAAGACTGACAAGATTTAAGAGTGTGGTTTAACCAGGCTGCATATGTGCTAACTTAACATCTCTGAAAATCCAACTTCTTGTTTAAGACAAGCGTACTTCCACAATCTGTCCTGCACAAGGGAGGCCCCTCTTCCCAGCCCTTAAATGGTCCCAGGATTGCTGCTGAGAGCCTTCTCCTTGGGCATGCCTCCCTTCTCTGTGGGCGAGGGAGCGGGGAGAGATAGCATGGCTCTGACAGACAGACACCCCTTTCTCACCATCCTGAGCTGTTTTGACAGTGATTGTGGATCAAATGCACTACAGCAGCACAAACACAAAGTGGTACCTACCACTACAGGTGCTAGATGTTGTTTGGAGATGCTTCTGAATGGAGGAAAAAGAAAGAGGAAAAAAGTTCCATAAGGACACTGCTGGCAGTAAAGCAAAAAGAGTCTCTCTCCTAAGCAGCTAAAATGCAAGTGCATGGTGCATTTGAGTCAGCTCAGGATCCCTCATAGTCCATAGCCCTCCTGACGAAGGCTGACTAAAGAGTGGAAAGGCAGAAGGGAGGCAATGGCAAACCCTGGTGACTTGGCAGCCCTCGTGCTGCTGGCCCAAAGTTAACACCCCTCATCCCACAGCTGCTTTGAGGCATGAGAGCTGGAGTGGGCCCTGCAGTTCCTCATCTGTGAAAGCAGTGTTTGGTCCAGTCTTTGATCCTAGGTTCCCAAAAGACAGCTCTTAATGAATGATTAGTAACAGCTCCTGTGAGATGCAGGTGACTGCAGGCTGCGAGCTGTGTAACACAGAGGACAGGAGTGGTCACCCTCTGTTTTCGTGGGAGGCACTGCCTCTTGTTTCCTAATGCCTGTCACAGCCTGGTGAGCCTCACCTGTGGTGTGGTGTAGATTATGTTTAACAAGCTCTGCAGAAGGAATTTTTTCTTTAAAGACTGAGAGGCACTTGGGAGGTTATTTTCTTTCAAATTAATGCTTCACATTGCAAGGGAAGCAAAAGAAATACTCATGCCTAAAATTCTTATATTCTGGGTCTTGCTGCTGGTTCTTTATTTGAGCCACAGTATGTTGAAATAAGAAATACATGGTCATGGAAAAAGTTTTATTTTAACCATGAAAACCACTTTTTTATTACTTACTCATGTGAAGTATTTTCCTTGTCCTGCTGCTTTTAGAGCGGACTTGAATTTCCTTTTTTCACACCTAGAATAAAAACAATATAATGCTGCAACCATAACAAAGTGTGTCAGGACTAAAACAGGAAGTAGTATATCTTCACAGTTTCCATTTTTAGGGAACTAGAGGCAGAAAGGTACAAGGACTGAATACATGTGCAAAATACAAGAATGATTCTTTTCTCTTTCATGTTAAAACAAAAAGAAGCTACTTTGTTTATTACCATGCAAAACTAAATGGAAATAGGTAGGAGTGTGCTCTGAAGGGGAGCACAGGGATTTATACTGTATAGGAAACCCCCTATATCTTTATGTTTTACAAACACTTCTGAAAATATCCTTTTTTTTGTTGGTGGTGAAAAGCAGAGCAGTAAAGAGCGGTGTTTGAAAGACAAAGAATATGATTTCATATCTATCTATTATCTATCCATCTCTTATGTATCCCCTTAGATTTCTCAGACACTGTTTTTACCTTTTCCTAGGTAAAGGTTGAACCATTAGAGGTAATGTTACAGAAGGGTGCCATGCAACTTTGATAAAATATGCTCTGCCATGGTAATTCTCATTTAGAACCTAAGTCAAAGCTGACTGAAGTTACCAGGAAAATTTCATGCTGTCAGTGAGCATGGATTCATGATATTTAAAAGGAAGACTTCTGCTTGCATAAAGCACCTACAGATTCTTTTAACTGTAACTGAGCAGATCGTTCACAACAAAGAATTAATTTGCTCTTGGATTCAGCATGCAGTATTGTCTAGGCCATTTGATGACTTGTATTTTTCCTGAATGAAGAATTTGGTATTTTTCTTGTGGATTAGTTCCTCTTACAGCTAAACAGCATGTATGTGAATGAAATTTTGTTTTACTTTGAGAAAATTATTTGCCTAAACATATTTTTCTTTGATATGTCCCTAATAAAAGCTTTCTTCAGGCAAACTTTTCTGATACACTAATGGAGGTAACACATGAACTGAAGAGACTCAACTCAAACTTATCAGGAAATTGTTCGGCCCTCCCTGCTATTCCCCGCCAAGCCCCTTGGTTCAGTTTGTTGATGGCACTGGTATGTAGAAGTCAGTAATAGAATTTTCTAGACTCTAATCTTTGCCTTTACTATATTTATCTGAGCTATTCCATGACCCTTTTAAATTCAATTATGTTGGTTCTCTTAAACTAAAAACTTAGCTAGAACTGAGAGACACTGACAAACTTTGAAGATGGCATATTTTGAGAGACCTGGGTGTCCTAAATTATGTATTTCCACTTAGGGAATTGTTCAAGAGAGAAGCAATAGTGTAAGCCCACAGGTGTTACAGTAAGTGCATCCATCGTGTCAGAACAGTTGTATTTAATAAAGCCTTATTCCCAACTTCAGAGAGCTTTTAAGATGTTTTCCACTTGGGTGACTGTTTTGTTTTGTGAATTTAAAGGATTCGCTTATTAGTTTTAAAATCCCTAAACTAATGTTAAACCCCAGAGTGTAAAATATTGTATCAAATATTTAGAGAGGTGTGAGTTGAGTTACATGGAGACATGTAGTAATATTTCTTACACAATGGAGAACAACTGTTTTGGCACCACTGTTAAATGAAAGGTCACAATATTTTACACAAAATAACCAGGTTTTACAAATATGTTTAATTTAACATTGGACGCCAGGACTGTACAATGCTTTTTATTTTACATAGCCCAATTTTAGCAAGATGTGATTTCATGCCATGTAACTATGTCTTTTACAATACAAGAGACAAATACAGAGGTTTAATAAATTAATTGATGCAATTAATTTATTTAAAAAAACTGAAGTTATTTGAAATGTGGATATATCTGTTCAGTGACTCAGTAGGAAGCTGCCACCATTCAGTTCCAATATACCATAAATAGAAAGATAATTCTACTTTTTGCCCTTCAGTATACCAGAGAAGGGGAAATAAATGTAAACAGAAGAATCAGTATAAATGACAGAAGTATTTGGGCATTTTTCCTAACAAACTACTTATCAGTAGCATTGAGGGTTTGGATTGTTTTCCAGATAGCATTTGGACAGCAGGGCTCCATCACAAGCAACAGTGATGTGGGGAGACAATTGCCATAACTACAAATGTCCTTCCCTTTCTCCTTCTTCCCCCAGGTTCACATGCTGCTCAGGATGCCATATGGAATGGGATATCCCTTGGATCAGCTGGGGTCAGCTGTCCTGGCTGTGTCCCCTCCCAGCTTTTTGTGCAGCCCCGTTCCCCTGGCTGGTGGGGTGTGGAGCAGAAAAGGCCTTGGCTCTGTGTGATCACTGCTCAGCAATAACTGAGACATCCCTGAATGATCAATGCCATTGCCAGTCCAATTCAAAACACAGACCCACACCAACTACTGTGGAAAAACAGCTATACCCCAGCCAAACCTGCAATATATGGCAAACTATTTTTTGGTTGCAGCTGTGCGGGTTTGGGGTCAGTCCCTGGTGAATACAATCTGCAAGCGCTGTGGGCAACCTGAACAGGAAAGGTGCACTTGGCCACTCCTGCTCAGAGCTGCCCTGTTCTAATGGGCAGGTGACAGTCACCAGGAGCCTGCTCTGTGCGTGTCCCCCGTGGCTGTTTGGTGAGATAAAATGTTCCCAAAGAACTAGTAGGAAATTCCTGCAAGTGAGGAAAATCCCTCTGGTGGACGACACCTCGGTGTGTCCTTGTTTCTTGGAGCTAATGCTCCTCTGCATTAACTCATCTTGGCTCATCAGGTAGCATCTGAGAGTGGGGCATTGTGAAGGGAAAATGCATGGCAGAAGTCTTTGTTTTTACCCCATTCCCTGATTTGGGTTTTCTCTTGCCTTTTGGGTATAATTGATATTGGACTGAAGGTTACCCTGTCTTCTCAGGATTTCTGGCATGAAGCAAAACAGCAAAGGGCAGCTGTGCCACAACTTTTACTGCTTCAAAACTGTTTTCTTAATTTGACTGTAGGCAGAAATATTGAGAGAGGCATTTATTGTGATCTTTAATTCTCTTTCTCTACACAAAAAGGCACATAAAAGGCACATAAAATTTTCATCCATCAGGCTTTTTATAAAACAAACAGCAAACAAAATAGCTACATAATAATCTGTGGTTTAGAAACGATAATTTTTTTTTCCTCCTCCCCTTCTAGTTCACAGATAGAGTGTCAGACTTATTTGTCATTTATGATTTGTTTAGTTGTTTTATTTTTTATAAATGCTTTTTTAAATTATTAAAGAAATCACTAAACTGATGACTAAGTATTTGGATGCTTTTTAGGGAATAAAATAATCAAAGGAATATGACAGGCAATATGTTTATGGCATTTTTCTCTAATGGGCCAAACAATCTTTCATTATGGGAAAGGGAAGAGTAAAATGCTTTTTGCATTGTTTTGGATAAAAGCAAATTTAAGACTTTAAAATGTGTTTATCAGGAAATGAATTTGGCTTTCTTTAGGCAATGGCATCTTAGTTTAGTACAGAAAGTAGATTTCATCTGAACTCTAGGAAAGGTTAGATCTCTTAAAAGCTTTCCTCTCATTTCCACATCAAAGTACAAAACCAGTTAATTCTGTGAGATTTTGAGAGCACAATGAAAGTATATTTGTGAATTGATTCTATAGCTCAGAATCTTTATAGATACTTCCAGAGGTTTCATGACACTGTGATAGAACTGAAATCTCAAATGAAATAAATTTGTGGATATCATAATAATTTTGAGATTTCACAATTTTTTTTTTGCACTGAATGTATATAAAGTAAGTGCTGTGGAAATCATGTAGTGAAAAACCTAAGGCAGGCTTATTTTTCCAGAATTTCAGTCAGGATGTAGGATAACAACACCCAAGTGTTTTCCAACTTGATTATCAGAGACCAGAATGTCTAACCACTGAGAGAGTGTCCAGTCTGGTTCATGTCCCAAACAATCCACTATTCAAAGGAGGAACCTCAGTTCAATTGCTCTGCTGTAGAGCCAGTCTTTGCTCCCAAGAACAGAAGTTAATCTAACTTGGGAGAAAATAGAGAGAAGACTTATCTAAGTGACAGGGCTGGACATTCTCCTGGAATACAGAAAAGCTGCATTCAATTCCTTCTGCCTGAAGTCCTGTTCTGCATCTCTGGTGAACCCTGTTAACAGCCTCTGGTTTGTGCAGAGGTCGTGCATTATGTGCTATCTTACTTTCCTCACTATCTTTACCAGCCTGTTTTTCCCTGAATCTAATGAAAACCTGTGAATGAATGTTCTAATGCTGAGAGGTAGAATTTTTCAACAAAAAGTAGTAGCTTCAGGATCTCTGTTCTGGATGTCTCTTCTATTGAATTGAATAATTTTCAATCCAATTAAAATTCTTCCATCTAGTTCACTAGCAGAATAATTCTGGGGAGAAGTTACCTCTAGCCCTCTGCTCTTACGGTGTATCAAAAAGATAACATTAAAGGATCATTCATAAACAGATCCTCCATAAAAAGATTTGTAATTGATTTTTCTAGGTTACTATGTAATTTTTTGTTGTGAGGGAGAAAAGATTGTTTTGGATGCACTAAAATAATTCCATTGTCTTGTTGTTTGGTTTGCAAGAATTTGAAAGCATTTCATACTCTGTCATTATATCTTTAAAAAAACTAAAATTATTTTTCTTCCAAACTGTTTCATTTGAATGTGACTGCAATGCAATCTAACAATGCAAAAAATTTGGATGAAAAGAAATCAATTTTCTCTCCCCATCCCAAAATCAATCTACCTTCTTTTATTGCCTTCTAAAATACTTCAATCCTGCAAACAGTAGTTTTAAAGTGGAAATTAAAAAATGTGATTTTGATAATTAAATCAGCTGATTTGACTTTTTGGTCTTTTTTAAGAGGCATTTGAGGGAGAAAAGTTCTTGTAAGGAGAAAACAAAAATACCTTGTTCTTGATTGTCATTTAAAAGATCTTACATTTTTCTAGAGAATGGAGGAAAAATGTAAGTTGTAAATTAGGGGATTAGTTTTTATATGATTTCAGGCACCTTTGGATGAATACCACTCAAAAGGATATCTTACAGTGGTGGTACAAGAGTCATGGCAGGGGCACTGCTATGAAATTCAAAACTTTTCACAAATCAACTCAGTGCTTTTGGTGTCCTCCTAGTTTTTATGTACTTTACTAAAAGCATGATGTGTTTAGGGCTAGTTGCAAAACACAGAAACAAGTATGGTCAGAAGAAATAACTCTGGCTATTGACCTGTAGATAGTCAACAAATGGGGTTTTGTTATTAATTTCTTAGTGCTTAGTACATGAAAGTACCTCCCTGACTACACAGGGAAGAGAGATTTTTCTACTCACAGTTCAAATGTCAATGGATGACAGGGGTGTTTGGGGCATGTATTATACAAATAATTGAAAAGGATTATAAGTCAATCATGTACATGGGCATTAAACTCCTTAATTACGGGTGTTTATCTACTCCCTTTGGTAAAATACACATCAGACTATAGTCACTGTTTCTGGAGGTCTGGTTGGGGAAAAATATTTAGAGAAAGGGAGTAGATAATTTAAAATATTTTAAGACTGAACTCTAGAAATTTTATAGACAATGATGAAGGAATAAATTTTTCTAGGAATAATTTAAATATGTTGAAGCCAAATATATTTGAAATAATTTTCATACATGAAGATTCACAAAGGAGGCCTTTGGGAAGGAGATGAAAGGGGCATGAGAGCTGGCATGACTGGCAAAGCAGAAAGCATGAAAAGAATTTAAAAGAAGAGTAGGACAGTTGGGTAGAATGGCTGGTTCCTGCTGCTCTGAGTGGAGGTATTGTGTCTGGTCCAATGAAAGCACCTGAGAAGTTGATATGATTGATCCTGTAACTGAGTGGGATGATTTTGGCTGTGTGATTTTTGATGCCTGTTCCTTTTCAAGAAATACCTCATTTAATATTTCAGAGAGACCTAGACTAGATGTACAGATTGCAGTATGTATTTTGGGAACAATTCTATATTTGAGTTTTGAGAATATAAAAGTGGGACTTTTGTAAAAGTAATTGAGTGCAAGGTGTTTTCTAAATAACCTTAATGAAATCATTTATGCTCAATATTTTAGATAGGACTGTCCTAACTTTGACACTGTTCTTATTTTTGACACATATCCTGCATTATTATGCAATGTATATTTTAAATCCAGATGAAAACTGATAAAAAATATTTACTGTGAAAGCTGAAAATAAGGTAGTGGGAGAAATGGACAAAGAAAGGAATAGAGAACAGACTGATGTGGGAATACAGAGGTAAAGCACTTCTCTTCTGAACATCAGAAGGCCAAGGCTCTGTATTTCTGTCAGTCCTGGGGCCTTTTGGGTAGGAAGCAGCAGTCACAATTTGCCCTTTACGTTGTGAATGATTGGCAGATTATTTAAAGACAAAGCAGACACTTCTATCTAGTTGAATCCAAAACATTTAGTTTGAAAGGTCTTTCCACTGCCCCTTCCAGTTTTGGTGGAGCAGCAAAGGGTAGTGATGTTGAAAAGAACATGCATATTCCATTTGTATCCTGTCTTCATCTAATGGCAAAACATAATTATTTTAGTAGAGATAAACTTTTTGCTCCCAGGAGTCCTTAAGTAATTTTTGGATTAAATGGCTATACTTTGTTTTCTCTTGTAAGTGGTGTCACTCCACTCTCAATTTAATTATAGCTTGTTTGAGTAAGCTTCTGTGTAATGTCAAGTTTTCCCCAAAGGCTCGAGAAGGTCAGCAAAGGTCTGCTCTTAATACTTTCCACAACAACTGAAAGGTTTTCCATGTTTAAACAACAGTCTGGAAGATCACAATTAGATACGATAACCTAATTCTTCTTGTAGTGCTCAATGGCAACTGTCTGAGTAGTGGAACAGTAAAGATTAGAGCTTAAGAAAGATGCTGCTTTGGAGAGAGAGATTATTGAAACTCTCAGCACAGCAATTGACCTTGCTTAGCTCCCTTACATGGTGCAAAATTGTGAAAGAATAAAAATGCAGGAAGAAAATACTTTTAAGAAAGCACAAACTGGAAAAGCAAGAGAGATGTTTAGAAATTCTAGCAAGACTATAATTTAAAAAAAAAAAAAAAAGGCATTGGCATAGTGGACAGGACAAATGAACGCCTGTAATCCTCTGTAGTCCTGCACCTGTAATTTTCTAGAAATGACACGTATACAAATATTTGACTTATCTATCAGAGCTTACTTATGTTCTAAACAATCAGGTAATTATTTTGAGCAGAGATGTTTCAGACAAAGGATGAGAGAAGCTCCTTAAATTCTGACTTCTGCAGGCAGGCTGATTGGGCTCTTTGCTTAATTTGATTCTTAATGTAGTTGTTGTAATCAATTATTATAAACTAAATTAAACCAAAGGAAGGTGAGAAACCTCCACAAATATATGAGCAGTCTTGGAACAAAATAGTTCAAGTCAAAAAAGACATGTCAGTTTGGCATAAAGCAGATATTATTTTTTCCCCTACATTATGACCATTTAATGAAAGCAATTTCTATGCAAATGTTTTCTGTCCTTTCTAGACTGTGTCTCAATAATCAAGTGTGACCTGCCCATTGTGAAATACTGTTGCTTTCCAGTTTACTCTAGATTTTTTGTGAAGCATTAGTTTGATTCCATTTTTTTAACATTTATTTTATCATGCCATCTAAAAGTGGTATCATTACCCATATTTACTTCTCTGGATTTCTCTTACAGTCTTTTTCATAATGTCAGCACAGAGTTAGTAAAAAAATATCTTATTTTGTGGTGATTTCATGCCCCCTGGGTCTTACATTTGGGTAAATGCTTTCTACATTTCTAATAAAAATAAATGGGGATAAAGCAAATAGTAGAAATAAATGATGTTTCTCCACTTGAAACAAGGATATTAAAAGATCAGGTATAGTTTTCTGGGGATTTGAAGAAGTCAACAGTTTTCCAACTGATCTTTTTTCCATTGAATTTTTGTGCAGTATTTCACCTGATCACTTTGGGATTACTTTCCTTTTCTTACAAACAAATCCTCCTCGTGCTGCTGGCCACAGCAGAGAGAGAAGCAGAGCCAGAATGCCTCCCATGTTTTCCCCTTCTGACTCCTTTGAAGGCATCCAGCTTCCCAGGAAGCATGTAAAAAGCTGTCTTTGGGCTCCTTACAGGGAGGAGCTGTTTGCCACTCCAGTACTGAAAGAAACCAGTCATGATGGTCTCCCCCAATTAATTACCAATCTAGGTTTTCATACGTATTTATATGTCAAGATTATCAGGACGGTGTGTAATATTCACATAATGGCCCAATGATTTTTGTTTTTTAATCTGGATGCTAAACTCTTAACTGATAGCACACAACCGGCTGCTGTCAGGGAAAGTGGAAGTGCTTGTTTAGGAGTACCACACATGGAGTGGAGTCCTGAGCTTTCCTCTGTGATCCTGCTTTGACCATGAAATAGAAGGACCACCTGTAAGAGGGAAAGTGCAGCCCATGCTCCGTGTCTGGGCCATTGCTGAGCTCTCTCCTGGGGGAGCCTGGCCCTGAGCGTGCTGGTGTGTGAGACACCTGCCCACCACCGGCAGCGCTCGACACACCAACTCATTTTACATGGGCTGCTGCACACCTGCCAAGGGGCAGTAATTTTAATTTACTCTCAACCAGAGGCATAAGCCGGATACACAGCAAGTGACCCAGCAGGGCAAACCTTCAGATCACCTTTCCAGTCCCACGGGCCAGCTATTCCTTTGCAGTGCTTTCTCTGCCTTTTAAAGACATTGACATGTGTTAAACAAAACCAAATGGAAAAAATGGCGTGCAAATGCAAACTCTTTAATACTCATCTGGCAATACTTTTCAATGTTGTGATTTAAAAGGGAAAAGGGCAGATCACTTTAGTATTATTAAAATTTGTGTGGCATACTGATGTCTTGGGATTTTAGAGACGAATGATATTGCTTTTTCCACATAGTCATTTGTGAAGTTACAAGGTAGAAACATCCAGTTGAAAGGCTTTGACGAGGTAATGAGGTTTATTTTCTGTAGTAATAGATAATTTCTCCTCAGAGCAATAACATTTCAAGTGATGGTATGCACCCATGCATATATACAAACCCTTTTTAGTTTTACGTGTGACCTGAATGTTAAGATTAATTAAAAAGCAAAAAATATTTTCACTTGCTTCTTGAGATTTCAGTGAATACAATTGTACATAATTTCACTTTTATCAGACACTAAATTAATTATCAACATGGCCTTCTACAACCACTCTTCATGCCAAGCATTTTGTAGAGGGACAACACATTATTTCAGTTTTGTTGTTTCAGAACAATTTCACACTAAAACATACAATTTCTTTAAAATCACTTCTGTGCAATCTAGACTATTTGTACACATGCATGAATAGACTTATGAACCCAGGAAATTCTGCATGTGTCTTGTTTCTGCTTAAATTGGGGTGAACTGTGTGTACAGATGGGTGTAAGTGGACACTGTGAACACTCCATCACTTTAAAGCACATGAATCAGGAAAGTAAAGAAAAAAATTCTGATTATCAGAGAGCTGTGGCTTGAAAGATGATCCTAACAGTTGACATTAATGTGATCAAGCTAGGCCACATACTCAAAGCCCATGTCACTCCTTTTTCCATGTTATCTGTCCTACAGATGAGACTAGTGGTTATCTTAAGACTGCAATTCAGTCTAAAGCTACCCATGATAACAGTGACTGTGTCACTAACAGGCCTGATATGTTGTATCATGGGAGTATGTAAAAACTGCATCTATTCAAAGAAAATGCAGTCAGGGTGTTTAAGGAGCTGTCACAGTCACAAGAAAGAAAATTTATCTGCGTTTGAGTATTTGTCCTCAAGGAAAGATATATTCCCCTCCACAATGAATTTTACTTTACACTTAGTAGAGAGCACATGCTGCACAAAGGAGTGAAATATCAATTGGGATTTTCCAGTTTTCAACATCTGGTCTTTCATTGTGTTCATGCAAGAGGATAAATTATGTGTTGTGTTTGACTCTCATCATTCATATCTTTTTTGACTTCTGACTACACAAATGTAAATACGACTGCAAAATTATCAAAAATATCTGCAAATGGTAAAGTTTGTTCTGGAGGTAGAGAATGTACCTTCTGCTTTAAGAATAAATATTTGCTTTTGGTGGTACTATTCAGGTTTGATGTCTGCAAAGCTTGTGCAAACAATTCAGAGAGCTGAAAGATGTGGGATGCTGCAGAAAAAAACAATCCGAATGAACTTGTCAAAGAATTGTCACCATAGATCCATGAGGATAGGCTTCACTCACGGTGACTGCCTAGGCTTATTTGGATACGCAAGTTTTTGAGTATTTTGGCCTGGTTTTTGGATGTCTTTCTTGTTTTATTTAATAAACCAGGTTTAGATGCGAAGTGGTTTCTATGGGTGTGTAAGAACAGGAAGTACGTTATGTTCCTTCCTTTCCTAACACAAATATATGGCAGTGTTTTTGTTCTGTGGAGGGTTCAGAAAGGGGATGGAAACTTCCCCAAGGCAACCACAACACACAGGTGGAATTTTGGCATGGTGGTGTTCGTCCTTTGGCACCAGTCACAGCAGAGTTCACTCCTCTAAATGTAGCCCTGTAGCTCTGCCAGTGTAGCCCTGCAATACTCATGTGCAGGGGGAAGTTGGGGCCACCCTATGATGTGTACCACACTGCATGGCAGAGCAAGGCACCAGCCCTCACAGATCGCTTCCTGGGAACAACCTGTGGATGTTATTGTGAGCCAGAGTCATTTGTGCAGCAGGAGGATTTGTAGCTCGTTCCACAGCAATGTTTTTATCTGAGGTGCCACAGGCTCAAAGATACTGGTGAATTAGTTATAGGTTGGCTTCAGTCAGTGAGATGGCTGAGCGATCCTCCACACATATACTTTATAGAGCAAAGAAAGTGTGTCAATTTCTGCAGAAACAGCTCTTAGTAGAATTTTTACCTTTTTAATTTTTGGAGAGAGATGTTTTATAAGTATTCTGTCTCTGGAAGATATGAGTTGCATCAAGTTTGCAGTGTGCAGTTTTCTTCCACCAATTGACTTCTGAAGTGCGCATCTTTCTGGAAGTAATCTTTGGTGATATTTATATTTTGTAGTTTAAAGTGGAGGAGATGCGCTTATTTCACAACTTCTATCTTAATTTCTCTCACTCTTAGGATTTTCAAGATTTTTATAACCTTAAAGAATGCAGTGTCATGGAGGTGGAACCCATTTTTATCAGCTTTTATTATTAGTCAGCAGTACAGAGGGCTCAGTGCCTGTTTGTGTCTGTGAAGGCACAGCCTATAAACAATGTGTTATGTAGTAAAACATCAGGCTTGTCCAAGAGGAGAAAAAAACCCTCACCAAAACACAGCCCAAATCCCCAGCACACACAGTCTGCAGTGGTTTACAAGAAAGGCAGCTTTGATGGATTGGCCTTTAGGTGTTGTGTCCATGGACCAGGTGCTGCTGCGCTGTGACGTCACACTGAGAAGCACGGCACCATACACAAAACCAGTGACATCCAGTATTTATAAAGGAAAAATTTAATCCACTTTTACTCCTGTTAGTCACTCAGGATGATAATGGGAGACAGGCACCACTACCACAGTGTGCTGGAGAAAAGGATTTACCGTGCTGCCAGGCGCTGTGGGTAGTAAAGATTGGCTGGTTATCTCCCCCCGATGCAAGCAGCTGAATGTGAGCTCTGTTAAAGACAAAAGCAGGACAAAGGAGGAAGAGGCTAGACAAATATGATTTGTGTCTGTTTCTGCTCACTTGTAGGTGTGGGCTTTCAGATGTAAATACAATAAAGAGAAAACAGCAATGAGAAGAGAACAAAGTTGTCTGTCAACATGACTTCTATGACAGATTTTTCTTGCTGTTCAGCAACGATTCTAATTCGATTGCTGGCTGCTGTGAAGGAGATGAGATGCCAGAAGCAGAAGCGCTGCAAACCAGAACAAAAAATAATTACTAGTAGAAATGTGCTGCAAATAATTCCCTTGAAAATACAGTTGTATTGTTCTTCTAGTTTCCTATCCCCCAAATATTTTTGTTTTCTAATCACTGAATTGAAACACATTCCAAGTGTATGAAACCCTGCACCTGACGATATATGAAATGTCTGAGCAGTTAAGCACGACCTGATACCATTATATTCAGGAGATTTGCAAGCCTAATTTTCTTGAAAAATCTTCTTCAGACAGGCCTTTTAGAGAGAGGAGGGGAGGAGGAAAGCAGGGAAAAGTCTGTCTGCTTTGGCAGGGAGAAGTGTTTGTTTTGTTTCGGCTGTTTAGTTTGTGCTCTAAAATCAACTGACATCTAAATGTGTTCTGAAGGTGTTTGTTTCTTGTTTTTGTTTTTTAATCAGAGTCCATCTATTGCAAACTGGTACCTACATATAGTTTAGACCAACAAAACCTGATGAACAGTAGCGCCCTAGCTGTGTCACCATACTCAGATGAGAAGGACTGGCTGTGGCTTGGCTAAGGACTCTAACCAGAGCTTGTCCTTATGGCAGCTGTAGGGGCAAAAATGTGCCAAGTGTACATCTAGAAAAACCTTTTGAACACAAAGAACTATACATCACTCACATCCTGGAGCATGCCCACTGAGAGAAAGATTAATGCTTAAACCTTTGCATAGCTGGGAAATGGGGACTTAAGGGGGGAGAATTGGGTGCCCTCTTTCCATCTCCATGGCCCAGTACAGTTGACTGGGTAGACTGCCAGACAAGCACCAAAATGCACTAATATAAGGTGTAGGTTTTATTCTCAGCATTTTTCTGATTGGACCAGCAGATGGAAATGGAGATGTGATCATTTATCTTCAAAATTGCCCTAGTAATCTGCAGTGTTAGCACAGATTACGTTATAATTGCTAGAACTGGAATAAAAGAGATTGCAGCATCTGTAAAGCTCGTGGTAAATTTAAAGGATATAAAAATCAGCTCCATGTCAGGGGACATTCTTACCAGTATATTACATTTCATGTACACAAATGTAGCGATGAAAGAGCAGAAGCTTATGACAAACATCATTTGAATTTTATTGCTGATTTTTTTCTCTGCAGCTGGTCTAGAGAAGTTACTATAAAATACAGCCCTTGCAGCCCATGCTACTGCAGCATGGCATTGTGCAGAACCCAGCCCCAGACAACAGGCTCAGTGGCACAGTCCTACCAAAACTGCTATGGGACAGGGTGTTTTTAAGTCCCTCCTTATATTAAATTTGGAAATAAAAATTTGCAACTTCAGTCCCTAAATGGTTTAATTTCACAGTAACAGATTTGACTCTCTAAACTACAGGCAGAAAAAGGAAGACAAGCTGAGACAAAACTGAAAATAAATTTATGTACTTAACATTAATTAAGGGCAGGATTTTAGTCTTACGCTTACCGCAGAACAGGGATAAGGTTTTGTCAAACACTTGCTTACATGAATGAAATAAATATAAGGATCCTGATTAACTGCATTTAAAGCCAGAAAGAATCAGCTGAACAGCTTGCATGGAGTTATCAAAGGGGTTGACACTGCGCTAAAATTTCTATGTATCATGACCTTGCAAAGTTGTTGTGTGTGTTCTTGTATGCATGAATCACACAGAAACTTCAGAGTATGCACTCAGGTGATGAGAGTTTCCTTTAAACTTCTAATGATAAGCTATGTCATTTGTCATGGTCGCCCAGCCTAAGCTACAATATCATAGGTATACAAAGAAACCTTCAATTTTTAAGGTTCACATTGTTTTGTCCGCTAAGAAATCAATCATTCACAGTGGAAAGTAGCAGGGTACGTTATCTTTTTATCTTGCCTTTCACCTCTTTGGTGTTTTTTTAGGAACTGTTGACAATTTTGGAGAAAAATTTGGGCTAATTTTTGTTCTCTGTTCCACTAGAGACTTCCATAGAAGCTTTCTAGTTTCACTTGGATTTTGGTGAGGAAAAAAAAATACTCTTATAATAGCAACAACTGTAGTGTTAGGAATATAAAAGGTCATAGACTACTAAAACTGCAAAAGATATAATAGACTGTAATGTAGGTGAATACAAAATCAGCACTGTTGATTACATTCTCAGCTATTTCACCACACATTTATCATCATCAGAAAACAACAAAGGGAGCTGTTGAAAATAATACAAGCCAATGTTGTTATTTTGTGTGCTGTTCTTAGAGCCATACAGCTCTGGAAGAAATCCAACTAGTAACTGAATTGAATAACATTCAGCAATTCAAAGAGATTGTGATGGGAAATGGCAGGAGTTAATGAAATATGGTGCAAGTTTAACAAACACCATTTCAAGATGGGATGTTATTGCAAAAACAGCAGTAAAAACTCTTCATAGAGACGATGAGCAGACTCTGACTGCAGTAATACTCTATTGCATGAGGATGACATTTTAATTTAGCTGACTTGGCAAGCTGGAGGGTGAGATTTTGCCTGTTGCTGAACTGCACCTCTCTGTGGCAGGAGACCTTGTCTGCTACTTCATCTGAAGAGAGTGGCAGTGAGCTCTGCCTTCATGAGTGGTGAGTCTGAGCTGGCACATTGGGTGTAATGGCAGTATCCCCTCTAATTTCCTGCTCTTCTTAGGCAGTTGGATTACAAACTGGCTAGAGGCCTTTCCATTATAACATAACTAGCTACAGGACTCTGTTGGAGCACATTTCAGCAAAACTGGTTGTTAAAATCACAAGATGATTTCTGAGCTGGCTGTTAGAAAGTATCTTTGGCAAGCTTGCCTCCTGGCAGATCCTGTCTCCTCCCTGGAAGCTGTATCTCCATGCTTAAGTAGCAGGAGGCTCTTATTTCCTCTAATCTACTTGGGCATGGACCCAAAAGTATGCACTCTGTCATCTGTCCCCGAGTCCCCACATTCTCTGGCATCCCAGGCTTGCTGCTGCCCAGAATGATTGGCAGGAGCTTTGCAGCTCATCTGGATCATGGATGCCTTTATCTGGACCTTTAGCTCTACACTTTGTAGAGTGACAAATATAATTTGATGCTTCAGTCTCTGGAGGCGCATGTTGAAACACCTGAAAGGCTCCTAATTTTCAAAGAATGCTATGTGCAACCAGCTGCAGCAAATTTTTTGTTAAAAGTGTGTGAAGCTGGCAACTGAGAATAGTGATTACACTAGTCGGCTGTGAATGCCATCTGAAGAACTTTCATACAAAAATAAAATCTCCTTGTAGCTCTTAGCAATCTGTGGATTATTTTGCTTTGTATTATGGAAATCTCACTTGTGGTAATTTGAAAATCATGTGTTTGGAAAGGACAAATTTCAACAGTTTGCTTCCTGTGCGTAAATGGGCAGATCCTGCCATCATCATTTTTGGCAAGATTAGATGATATAATATATGGGTGGTCCGTGCTTTGAAGAAAGAGAGAGGACCAGGTTTTTGTTTTGTCTGTAGAAGTGCCATAAGGCAGTTCACTGCCTGGAGAATTAAAGTGGGTTGTTTTGGTTTTGCCTTTTTTTTTTGGTTCTGTTTTTTTTTTTTTTTTTTTTTTTTCCTAGCCTGGGAAAAGGTATGGGGTGAAACCAGATTGTGCTGCTTACTGTTGTCTCTTTGTGCATGTGTCTGGTACTCGGATGCACGCTAGAACATCAAAGTAGCGTTTCTCTCTATTTGACACAGAACAAACACAACCACTTTTACTCTGAGTCATCAGACAGATGTTGCTTTGGTGACAACATGCTACACACACGCTAGCTCCAGCACATGCAGGCTGTCTCCTCTGACATCGACACAGTGTCCAAGTACATGCTCCAATAGTACAGTGAAGGAAGAAGTCACCAGCAGGGAAGACCAGACAAAGCATGGAGGAAGAATAATGATTTATTCACTATCCTCTCTGTTCTCTGTGACTTCAATTGGACACAAATTAAAAGATTGGAAAACTCAGCTTGAAAGAAAAATGGATTTATCTCTGTTTTAGAGGACTAGTGGATGGATGGCTACAGGTAGAGGATGACAATCAGATCATGATTAAAGTAATTAACTGAGATGGAATATATTAGGCACATAATATTTGGAATTGCAAGTCCAAACATTTTCTTTTTAATTTGGACTTTGGAGTAGCATTAAGTAGGTGACCTGATCAGTCATGAAATCTGTGGCTGCAGGAAGGAGAGCTGAAGCATATTTGAGAGCTTACTGTCTGAAATCAGTGCAAGAGCAGGTCTGAGGGTGGACTCTGCAATTTCCTTTGTAACTCTCATGGAGAGGAGCTGACACAGAGCTGTTAACAATTATGTACATATGAGGGACTAAGGAGAAAGCTCTGAGAGTGCTGTAGGCTTAGCTACCACTGCGACCTCATTTTCAGAAGTAAAAAGAAGAAAACAGGTGAGATCTGTAAATTCTCTGTGAGTTTTCTACTCCTTTGGGCTTAATCTCATTTACATCAGAGCAAAGTTTTCCCTTACATCAGTTTTAGATGACGTTGGCAGTATTTTATTTTTGCTTTGAATTCCTTTTCAGTGGTTGTGAAGGTGAGGGGAATTCAAGCTTCAAGGCTTCGTCTCTACAAATGCTAACCATAAGAATAATGTCTAGCCAGTTTTGTCAGTCTCTATAATTACTTAAAGGAGTACAGCATAAATACGAAGTAGGTGTAAATCTCTAACATCTCACATTTACCATTCACACAGATGATATTTATTTTGCACACAATATAAATGAGTCTAAATAGCTCCCAAAGCTGTGATGTCTCAGAAAAACAGGCTCTCTGCTACAGTGGCTGACAATGACTGCCTTTAGCCTCTGCCTGAGTACCACCAAATTTCCAAACTCTCTTTTGTCCAGTAAATAATGCTTTACAATTCTGTGTCAGCATAACACTGTAATTTGTCAGTGGGAACCTATTAGTTGCTCAGATATGATTATTTCCCAGTAATTTTATTTTATAAAAGAAAGTAACAAATATACAGAAATGGAAAACCTGTCTAGAATAAATGATGTCATATCCTAAGACATAGAAATAAAGATGAATTGCCAACCCTTACCTCTAATTATGCATTGGATGCCCTAAAGTACTCTGAAACACCTTGGTATGTTTAGCATTAACAAAACCTCAGCCTCATTTTAACTATAAAATGTTTGCACGTGGTTTCTTGCAAGTGTTAGCAAATATTGGGACAACTATAAGCAAGACTGTGTAGACTGGAAGTGCTTGGGACTTAACCAATGTCAAATCCCACATCATAAAAATATTATGGTCAAATCTAAACAAGTGAGAGAGCATGCTAGTTTCCTAATCATTGTATTTTCATATGATTTTCTGATGGATGAAACATTACAGGGAAACACAGTTGGGCTTTCATTTGTTTACCACTGCAGAGCTGCGTGTTGGGCTACTCTGCCCCTGTGGATACAGCAATGGTTGAAACACAAGCATGCTGTATGGGCATTTTCCCCCAAATGCTTAGACTGTAAAAGAGCACTGAAGAGATCATAAATCTATCCCATGCTACATAAATAAAAATAGAGCTGTCAAAACATTTTGAACACTTATAATCAAAAATCACCCTAATGCAATTTTTTTCCCCAATTTTTCTTTTCCCCAGACGAAGAAAACAGTTACTCAAGATTTATTTCCTAAGCTTCTTCAGAAGCAAAGAATGTTGGGAGGAGAGGGTGGAGTAGAGAAAACGTTACCACACAAGGAAAGTAAAAATTCTTATTTAAAAAGCTTTGTAAAAAGGCAGTTTGTAATCAAACTCTTAAGAAAATAAAGAGAACAGAAGCTTTATTACTATTATTCATGGATTTTTTTTTCTAAATAAACTGAATAAAGCTTACACATTACCTTAGCATAGTTTTTCATTTCATATAATGTGATTGCACATAAGGTGATCACTGTTAGTTATACTTCTAACAATATTAAGTTGTTCTTATGAAGGGCATTTAGCTAAATATATCAGAGACCTTCTAGGCTTTTCCCAGGTCTTTTCCCCAGCCTGCCCTTTGGGAAAACAAAAAACAAATATTTTCCTATTAAGCAAGGAAGAACTGAGATCTGGTGAATGGGGCATAGAAGAGGGATAAAGGGAGGGCTTGCTCTGCTCCCCAGCTTCAGGAATTCAAAGTCCACTAATGAAAGAGTGAAGGTCTGAGGTGCCTTGAGTGCTTACTTGGCCAAGTGCTTGGCTATCTCCATGCCTAGGAAGGACCAGTAAACCAGATCACTGAGGATTTGTTCTTCAGGTGCATGGCTGGGAAGGTCCAATACTTCTAAAACATCTGTTGCATCTCTCTGGAGATATGTGGCCCAGTCATTCTGGGTGTTAAACTTTGTTTAGCTCACTAATGTATCTCTAACAGTGATGGACAGTTCCTGTCTGAAGGAACATGCATGCAGATACCTATAATCCTTATTTTTCCCAGCAATAGGAATAGATTTCTTTCATTTTGGTTATGGAGATGTTGATCAGCTGTTCATAAACAACACTGAGGAGAAAGAATCAGTACATCAGTGGTCTCTTATGGAAAGGCCCACAGAGCTCTAAAAGGAAGATGCCAACAGAGGGCTTCAAGGCTTATTAAGTAGTCCTGTAGAATTAAGTGGAGAAAAAAAAAAATTGGCATGAATGCAAGACATCCTCTCTCTGAGAGATAAGGATTTATGTATTTCTCTTCTTCCTCTTGAGGAAAGAGAGGGCTACAACTTAAATTTGCTTGGACTTTCTTGTGCTCTGGAAGGTGCAGAGACAAGAAGGAATTGCAGAGCTCAGGGGACCCAAGAGTGCCCAAGACTTGCAGTCTTGTAACTGATGAAGCAGCTGCTCCAGTCTATGACTATATTTATGCATATGTCTGTTACTAATAAAGACATAATATAACAGGAAGAAGAAAAATGGATAATTTCATCAGTGAATATTTTTCTCTCTGTTGCTGTCTGAAGCAAGTAAAGCAGCAGTGAAATTTAGAGGTCTGTTATACAGATTAGCCATATAAAATTTCTTTACCCTTTTCCCATATGTGCCTCATATATTTCTCTTGTTGCTGGTAATGTGGCATATAATGTAACAAGAAGGTGTGCTACAGAATTTGTTTGTTGGCCACCTCCAGGAGAACGTAATAAGCATAACAAAGACAGCAGAACATGACACACAGCTTTCTGCATGCCGTTGTGTTGATCCAGCATCTGTCAGTTTCTGAGAAATTAAAGCCAAGCACCAGAATTTGAATTGGGGCTCAGAACTACGGCAAAAGACATGATTTTGGGTCTCATTGTGCTCAGCAGGGGTCACGCTCCACAGCAGATGTACCAGAGGGAAAAGAAAACAGATGTAGGTATGGAGAGACTTGAATCTCTGCGCAGTGAAGCTGCTCCACATTGCTGGTGTTATATGGTGTTATATATGGTATTAGAACAACATTATGGGGGGGTGTTGTAGTTCAGTTGTTATTAGTAAGTGTCATTGTGTGCTGATTGCAAGCACTCAAGTGCTCAGAAGGGGGAATCAAGGATACCAAATGGGGAAAAACAATACACAGGAGTCTAATATCCTTAAGAGGATAAATTATCTTTTCCTTGAGAAAGCAGAAAATGTTAATGGCTAAGTCTGCCAAGACATTTTCTAATAGAAGTAAATAAAGATGCAAAAGATCATTCCAGTCCTTTAATGTGCAATTATAAAATATCACTTCTTACTGATCTTGGCATGACAAACTGATTGACTCACTGTAGAACATTCCAGTGAGTTTACGGCTGGTGAATCAGGGGAAAGGTTATTTTTTGTTTTAAGAAGATTAAAAATGAAATAGGAATGAGCTGATAAGCATGTGCCATTTGGGAGTCTTTTTGGGAGTTACTGGGGCTTGGTTTGTCATTGTATGCAAAACCATGTGTACAACCAGTACAGATTGTAACCCAAGTGTCAGAGACAGAGACATGTGCAGTGGGGCTGCAGCCACCTCACTGCCAGCCATTTGGAGAACTTTGCATATATCAAACACAACTTCTATCAGGGTAGCCTTTCCATACATACCACAGTGGCAGGTCTTCCGTAGGTCTTGCCACACATCAAGTGAAAAATCAACTTTTGAACAACTTTAGCTTTTGCACCTTCCTCTTCAGCTGTTTCAGCAAGGCTGTGACCAGGCTGGTGAGATGCTCCTGTATTCCACCAGTCCCAGGTAGCTGAAATGGCCTCTGGGGTTTGGAACAAAACCTCACAGCCATCTGCTGGCTGTGTAACCCTTCTCTGGTGGTTGATTTGAACACGCTTTTCCATGAGCGCAGAAACTCCACTATCAGGATAAGCACAAAGCAGAAGTGTAAAACATTTACTGACTGGAGAAGACACAAAAATTATAGTCAAGATCAACACCCTACCAGGCTGAAAATGAGTTCTCTCAATACTTACTGTAAGACATATGAGAGTCTCTGTGAAGTAAGTAGGGAAAGACTCAGCAGCTGGTCTGAAACAGAGAAGGGGCTGCAGCAGGGCAGGCATACAGGCCAGGGCAGCCCAAATGTGGAGTTTGAAATATGGCTGCACATTTTAATCCTGGATCCAGAGCTCAAATTGACCATGCTATATTCTGGAGAATACTGAGACATGTGCTAAGTTCTCCCAGGAGAACCTGCTGGGTCTACCACCTGCTGGGTTGTTGATGCACCAGGTCAAGATGATTTATTATATGTAAAATAAAGCTTCGGATTTTACACTATAAAAAAAATTTCTACCTTAAATGGAGCAAAGTGGCAGAGGCTTTGAAGTATGCCGTCTTTTTACCCCAACAAAAAGATGAATTCCTATGTCTTTGCTGTAAGATGTCAGTAATCAATTTTCCTGAGCAGGGAAAATTGGCAGAGGTTACTGGTGGTAAGATTTGCACAGTAGTTTTTTCAGTAGCCTAATAAGCTCCTTTCCCATCTCACCCCACTGAAGCTATGTAAAACATGGACAAATAATGGGAGGAACAAGAAACCTCAAACCAATAATTATCTGTCAGATGTAGATTTTAATGACAAGAAGTGGGAATTTGACCGTTTCTATCAGCTAGATTGAATAATACTTAGTATTAATTACCAACACTTTTAAATCTGCTGTCACAGCCTCTTAGTTCTGTGTCAGGTAACACAAACCTTGTGACCATTTTAGAGCTTCTGAACAAGAGAACAAGGACTCACTAAATGGTAAGAGCTTGAAGGAAGGGGCAGAATCGTGTGAAAAGCATTTATGAAGCAGAAACTCTCCTAAGGAGGTTGCTAATGTTAGAAAACCTCTCTGCAGTCTCAGAGGGATTGTACAAATGTTCTTACTAGTTGCTTGTCTGTTTTGATTCCTAAATGCTATTTAACCATGCAGTCTGGGGATTGGAAGCCTTATACGTTGCATTTTTCTCTGGAATGCTTTTCCAAAGATACAATTCTTGTTGCAAGGAAGGACACCTCTGAAACTGCTTAGCTCCTAGAACAGTGTAAAGTAAAAAAGATTAGACTGGAGCACACCTGGCTTCTTCTGGAAATTTGTGTGATGGCCATAACTTAGATAAAAAAATGCAAATGCTACTGTAGCCCCTTTTTCTCTGGAGGAGTCCTGTAAGGGACTTTTTAAAGAGTAAGTACAAGCCAGGTTGCTCCTGGAGTGAATGTTAAAATAGCAGATGATTTCAAAATGGACCCAGTTTTGCAGCATGCAGAGTTTTTCAAGATTGGATTTGGTGATCCAGGCTTAATTTGAATTTTATTTTAGTTTACTTAAAACATTCAAATGCAAAGGAAAGAAAAAAGGAAAGAAAGGTTGTAATGTACTGTCTCATGCTGATAAGCAAGATAAATATTCTTTTCAGCAAACTGGACACAATATATTCCTGCACCATCAGAATATACTTGAGATATCTGGCTGTAAATATGGTTCTCTATATCCTTCATGCATTGTATGGGAAGGTGTTTCCCACAGCCCTTCGGCTGCAGAGCTTTTTGAAGGCAGACTGTCACATCCTGCAATGAAAGAGCCAAGGTAAATGGAATATGAGGCTAAGCAGATGTCCAAGAAGGATGTTGGTGACTGCAAGGCAAGGCAAGCCAGAGTAACTTCTGGGTAATACAGGAAGTTTGGTGTCAGAGCAGGATGAAATAGAAAGGAAAAAGGGCAGGGCTATTTCATGGTCAGGAAGCTTGCCCGCAGGGCTGTGTCCAGGAGAGGAATGTGTGGGAGAGGTACAGAAATATGAGGAAAATACCAGTAGTGCCTTGTGAGCTAACTGAGCTGGCCTGTGGTGAGGCTGACAGGGATCCCAGAGGAGCTCTTCTCTTGTGTGTCACTGATAAAGCAGTTTGTTTTCCATGGCATGTCCAAGGTGCCTCCTCACATCGTCTCTTTCATTTTAGAAGCATGTCAGAAATGCTGTGTTGGACTGTGCCTAAAATGTTTCATATGTCTTCAATCCAGTATGCTCAGTCTGAACCTTCAGCTGGCAGCACAGCCTGAAACCAAGTTTAATGCCTGTCAGAGTTTAATATGACCAAAGTAAATAACCTCCTGGCTTGTGTAGACTTTTCTTGTCTCATGGATGCTGTGAACATTCAGAGGAGCTGTAACCCATTTGGAGGTTCCCATGACCAAGGTTCTGACTATTATATATTTCTCCTGAGAAATGCTAAAACTTTATTTTATTTGTCAAACTAAGTTCTTACAGTAGGATTTTAAATTTACATCTGAGTACCCTCGATCCATATCCTAGTTCTAACTAACTTTTGTGGAAGGTTGTAATTAGGTAAAAACTAAAGTTAACCAAATAAGCTGCCTAAATCTGTATTTAGGTGGCAAATTTTAGACAATGCTGAGTAAATAACCAGTTTTAAAGCTTAATGTGATCTTGAACTATTTAAAAAGATCGTTCCATAAGCATGTGTTTAGACTTCTCAGCCAAACAATACCTAAGTAGCACCCTTCTAAAGTCTCTTTATGTAACCTTCTTGCAAGAGTGCTGCTCCTTGCTTGCCCATAACCTCGTTGCTAAAATCACTAGTGTGACATCATTACTTGAGAATGATACCAGTCTTTGGATTAATGGTGCTTGCCCATAACCTCGTTGCTAAAATCACTAGTGTGACATCATTACTTGAGAATGATACCAGTCTTTGGATTAATGGTGATCCGGTAAAGAGCACTGTTATCAGAAGGGAAGATAATTATCTGTTTCATTGCATTATACCAACACAAACAAATACTTTTTGGCTACTGAAATGCTATCAAGTGCAGATCATTAGTTTATGCAGTGTTTATGAGATCACCACAAATACCAATTAGTATGGCTGATGAAGAGGACATTATCTGTGGAACAGTGTTTGCCACCCCTATTCACAATCCATAATGGTCTAATCAGTCAGTCTGAAGTGCTGTGAATAAAGGAGCTGATCCTGGTTCTGTTTCAATGGGTTTGTATTGTTTTCAGAGTTGCATAGCAATATCACAGTTAATGGAGCTATATTAATTCACACGGGTTGAAGAACTGGTAAATGAAATGTAGGAGAAATAGGTACTTTTAAAGTTTTTCTACTGTTTTCCTGACACTGGCTTAAAGCTTCTTGGTATGAGAATGGCATCCATGAATATGCAAGTTAAGGTCAGACAATGGCCAGAAGAGCAGATGTACAGGTTTTGGCAATTTCACTGGTTCTTCTCCAAATATGATTTCCAGATGTACTCCCTTTGTTTTAATTCTCCCAAGAGCTATCCAGAGAAGTTTAAAAAATATTTTATTATCTTAGTTTTTCTGGTTACAGTAGACAAAAAGAGTCCATCTTTAAGAAGAGTATATTGTAGTATCTGACTACATTGTGGCAAAGTACTGCAGCTTCAGTTTTATTGCCTTTTCTAAAATTGGTATAAACCATAGAAACTGAAAAGCCTTCTTGGGAGAGGGGGTGATAAAGATAAAAGAAAGCAGCATTTAGTTTTCTCTCCAACCAGTTCCAAATGTGCCACTGTGCCTATTACATCCCATAAACACCAGGGCAAAAGCACCAGCTGCTCATTACTCTCAGAGGAAATGCTATTTCCTCTCATTTTGGCACAAACTACCCCCCAAAAGGAAAACAGGCCTAGTGAACTGCAGCTAAACATGAAGTCTTTGTAATGGTGTTATATATAAACAATGTGATGTGATACGTCTCTTCTGACAGCCAATCCCTATAAAAATATAAAATACAAAGATGTGCTAAACCAAAGGGCATAAAAGGTGTTTGCATATGAATCTGTTCCTGAAAGGAGTTTCCACCAGCTCAGCCATAACTGTTACTCACTGGGTGGCTGAGATGCAGACAGGCAGGGAACTAAGCACCCTTAATATGTTAATGCCACTCGGAGGTCTCCTGCTAATGCCAGTTAGAGAGCAAAATCTGTTTAAAAAAATAGAATCAGCTGAAAAGCGCTATGTGCTGCTTTACGTTAAATAGGAGGCACATTGAAACATCATTAATATTTGAGATGCTCTTTGATTTAAAACACTCATTAGTGCTTCCCAAGTATTGGAAAGCAAACCAGAGAGAGAATCAGCACTCTCTTAAGCGAGGACTCCTGAGGATCTTTGAGTTGTTGCTCATCCAAACATCAGCCTAAAGCAGCTAGAATCCATCCCACACCAGTGTCATCCATTTTTATTAGATAAATTAAAAAGGTGAATGTTCTAAGCTTTTTGTTGTTCAAGGTCCACAGCTGTTGCCTGCTGCTTTCATAGTTGAATGCAATTCCCCATGACTGTTTTTGCCATCACCTCTTTTCGCAGCTTGGTCTGCCCAGGAAGATCTGAAGTACAGGTCTGGAAAGAAAAAGGGAAAATCCAGCAATTTCTCTGGTGCCAGTTGATAAATAGGAGAGATTGGCATCTGCTAATGAAAGGCTCGTAGAATAAAAGTTATAGAGCAAGGAGAATATATCAGTGAAAGGTCTTTTATAGAATAATGTGCTTGTGGGCTGGGAAGAAAAGGCAGTAAGTGACTAAGGATGTGAACACAGACTGGGAAGGAAAGGTGTCAGCACAGGCTAAGATCAAATACAACTGGAATACAACTCAAGGGGTATTACCTCTGTGTCACTTAGATTATCAGAGGCATGGGTGGACACTAGAAAGCAAACCTCAAACTAAAAAACCAAAATGTCAAATCAAATGAACAGGATGGATCGATTTGTAGCAGAGTTTCATACAAAGTCTGCTGTCTTTCCATATTGGGGGAGGGAAAAGTGGAAAAAAAGTCAAATCACAGTTGTTACTTGCTAATAATCCAAGTAACCCATCTAAAAGATTGTGAAAACAATAGCAGATGCTAGTAGATAGAAATTAAAGCACATTCAACTCAGAATGCAAATAGTTCTGAGACCGTAAGGTTTCCCTAAAGCTCTGGCAAACATTTGGCTGGATTGATATTTTGGGCACTGATCTGCATAGCATCGATTGTGAGCAGAATATGAGCAATGCAGAAAGGCAGATTTTTACTGAAGAAAAAAGGCTGCCTATTGCCTTCTGTGAGGCTGAGAGATGAGTTATAAAAAGCCTTATGGCACACTGCCTTGATTTCTGTCAGCGTGTGGAGCCTGCAGCCCCACTTTGCAGCACAGTGCAGTGGGATGAGGGCTGCTCTCCAGCCTTCAGCCTGTCAGACCCAGCCCTTGGAGGACAGTGCCAAAGGCCTTGGGTCAGGCCAGTAGCTGATGTAAACCAGAATAATCCCAATTCCCATCAGCCTGAAAGTTTTGCTCTGCCAAAACACACATTGGCTTTTGGTTCTGGGGTTGTCAGAAAAATAGTGGAAAATTCTGGTATTGCTAGTTTTGCTTTTCTTCTTCTCTCTCGATTTACTGTAGCACATCAATGAAAGACTGGAATGAATTCAACACTTAAATTCTGAATAGCAGTAGAAGTAGTTCCAATTTTTGGTAGCAATAAAGGCCGTGGGTTATATAAGTTGTTGGCTTTGTGTTACGGAACTGACTCCTCTGCTGTCCAGTGCATACACAGAGCAGGGGGACATTTTAGTGTCCTGGGTGAATGTGTGTCCTTCTCCCTGGGTCACAGTCCTTCAAAGAGCATTTTACAGAAACATCTCGGTGTCAGACTTGATTCTGATTTCCTTGACCTTGTGTTGCTGCTGATGCCATATTTAACTTGTATTGTATGAAAGTCCCTTTGAAAAGATTCCTCTTCCTTCTAATTAGAACTATAACAATTGTTAAAAATTGTTTGTTATAAATAACAATTTAATGCTGTCTTGATGTTTATAGGGTGTTGATATCAAATACAGAGTTGAACCTTTATTCACAGAAAATTGCACTGGCTAGAGCTTAGTGTCTATTTTTATGCTTACCGACTTTAAAAATGTGCTCAATTTTCACAAAAATGGTTCCTACAACAATATTAATTTTGAAAATGTTAAAATATTTAGCTTTTAAAATCAAAATAACCATTAAAACAGGTTAAACTCCCAAAATTTCAGTGAAAAAAACCAAGATTTTATCCACACTGTAGGAGAGGTTACAGTTTTTGCAAAACTGAAAATATCATGAAATTTTTTAGGTAATCCTAATATTGGCTTTTGAGACTTATGTTAAAAGGCTTGGATTAAAAACAGAGCCCGTATGCACTGCTAATTATCCATGTACTGTGTCTGGTGCAATTTGTGTCAAAAGCCAGTCAAACATCCAGCAACATTATGGTCTTATTGCCTAAGTACATAAGACTGAAGAAGCAGGGAGTTAAATTCTCCTGTCTGATGTAAGAAAGTGTTTCCTAGCGCCGAAATCCACTGACATGGAAAGACAGAGAGGCTTTCATTGCAGCTAATGGCAGTGTACCTATCCTGCGAGTAATTACCAGGCTTCAGTCTTCGGTGCTTCTCTGCTCATGAGACTAATGTTTATTCAGAACAATAAATATAAGGTCTATGACACTTTTAAAGTAATGTTCAGATGTGTCTGTGTAACCATGGATGAGTGGTGCTAGTAGTTTTATGCTTTAGTAAACATATTTGACTCTCTGAGTGCTCCAGGGACAGCAGTGGAGTGTGGCAGATGCTGGAGAAGCTGTAATGATTTGCAATTTTGGATGAACTTGTGTTAATAGAGAGTGTAATGACAAGGTAGCAGGATCAGCTTTCATTGACTTCTTTTTTCTGCTTCATACAGAATATTAATGATTCATTTAGCATTGATCTGTACAGATTCAGAGCACAGATTTGTATTTGTAATCTAGGAGATCGGTTAATTTTTATATCCTCATGCTAAGTAAATCTTACTAGTGCTCACAGCTGTCTCTGCGTGGTTAATGACCCTGAACAAATTCCATTCTAATTCCTGGATGATGCAAAGGTTTTTCATGGTCAGGAACTGAAACCCTGCCCATCACCAGCCATCAGCCCAGGTGTAAATGAGCACTCTTGTCTCTAGACTAACTTCCACAAGGTGTTGAACAATATCCACTACCAGATACTTGAGAATTTAATGCATTCATTTTCCCAGAAACAGGGCTAGTTTTTCCCCAATCCTACGCAACACTCATGGATGTGTGCTTAGCAGGATTTTTAAACATTCACCAGCTTTATAAGAATTCTTGTCAGAATCAATGTTACTAATCATACATGTAGTTCTTAGCTTGATTTTTAAACTTTTTCCAAATCTAGACATGTGTTTTCAGTTTTGCCCAAAAGAAATAATTTAATTTATTTCTCTCAGTGTGTGACAATTTTGGAAACTTTGTTCTTCTGGCTTGATAAAAGTACTTTTACTTAAAGTAATCATTTCATCTGGCCTGAGCACCAGTGTGCCAAACACACAGGGCTGGAAAGATGTTTACTTATTTTCTTTGTCACAGGTGAACAGGAACATTTTTGCAGTGGGTTATTTAAGGCGCTTTCAAGTTACAAGTAAAAGGATTTTTTCTTTATTTGAAATTTTAGATACTTAACAATCAGACCCAGTAAAGTAAGGAAATGACTATGGCTTTTGGAAAACAGGTTTCTAACCAGTAAGGATAAACGTGATACTGATAGAATGGAAGAAAGATCTGTATTTAATCAATTTGATCAAATTTAACCTTTACAAAATTGAGTTTTTCCTGCATAAGTCATGCATACACCTGCTGTGCAAAAGGAGGAAATCTTCTGTATCTAGGAAACTACAGCCAGCTAATCAACTTTAACAGTATATTATTTTCATGTTTTAAAAATTTTTTCCTATCTAAATCCTAGGGACTGGCTAACAAGAACACAGAGTACCTGTGGTGCCTTTTGATTTACAAGCTTCAAGGTTTGGTCCATGACTCAAATTTATCTTGTTCATAACTGCGTGAGCAATGTGAAATTTAGAGTTGCTATCACAAATGTTTAATAGAAGAAGTAGCTGAGATTTTCCCTCTAGTGATAACATTAAAACAAAATAAATATAAAAATGGTAACTATCAAATAAAAAAGGAATAATAAATATGTTTTCTTTTTTATTATAAAAGATAGTCTTTATCAGGTGCTAGAACTGTATTTAGGGCCAGGTTTAGGTCTCAATTTCATATTGTCTAGCACCTGACTCTGCAGCAGGAGCTGTTGCTGTCAGTGGCACCATCTGTAGAGCAAGAAGTTACTCAGTGTGATTCAAGATGTAGAAACAAGCTCTCCATAATTTCAAAATGTTTTCCCATCTGGACTTGCTGTCATAAGTACTCTATTGGAAGATTCTGGTTGTTTTTCCTACCCAGGGTGGGGCGTTTTCAAGTCCTGTGTGATACTAAAGCTGGGTTGGGGTAGTTGTTCTGTGATGGCTGTTGAAGATAGGCCCAGTGCATAAAATACTGACTTAAGTCAATGGCCTCATCTTATTACACCCAAAACCTACAAATTTCTAGAATAACCTAAATGAGAAACTTAAGAGTAGACAAAGAAAATATCCACTTTTTAATTAAATGCTTAATTAAATAGTCTGTTTTTTTTTTTTCAGAATAATTTCAGTGAAACAGCATGCCAATTTTTAAAGGAAATAGAGAACATGGAAACAGGAGATTAAATTTTCACTTGTGATGGATTTTTTTAAAATAAAAAAATTGTCTAGACAGCTCCAAGTTACACCGGTAACTTGGCTAGTATGAATAACCACTGATGGGGAGTGAGCAAGGCACTTCAGGAAGCCTGATATGTTTATTTTATCCTGGAATTGCACAGAGAAGGGAGAATAACTCTTTTACTATATCTGGGGTGTCTCACTGGTGAATTTTCTTCAGCTCCTTGGGCTGGTTTTGCTGGCTGTGTAGACAGCTCTCTTTTTTTGTTTACTTCTCTAGGAACAGCCCCCAAGCAAGTAAATGAAAGCCATTTCATTTACTATTTCATAATTCACCTGAGTATCAGTATTTTTCATGTAATGTTTGTCCTGCACTGGCTCATTAATATATCCTGTAGTTCTTTACAAAAAAAAAAGTGGATACATTCCTCTATTTGACACATCTAAGTGGGTAAATGATGCATTGACTAGACAGAAATGGAATTCTGATTTATCACTTCTTTACTTAAGTTTACTCTTTAATTCTCTGCTGCAGTCATTGCCTCACCCTTGCTTGGGAGATTCCAAACCATGTAGTTAAAAAAACAAAAAAAACCCAACAAAAACCCAAACAGACAAAAAAAAAAATCCCAAACAGACCATTCAAAGATGAATTTTTTACTCTGAGTAAAAGTCAGAACCCAAATACTTCGACATGTGAAGACATAATGAATTCTTTTTCTCCTCTGCTTTTAATGTTACTAGGACTGGAAAGGACACATTAAATAATGGAGCTCCTCTGATAGTCCAAAAGCACCACCAGTATCTTACAGAAAATCTGTTCTTACAGGCTTTCAAATAACCTGATCTAAATACATGTTTAAACCATGAGTGCTTATTCAGAATGAAACAATGGTCCATCTCATGAAGAGTCTCAGTTTAAACCAGTTTGGGCCATTGAAAGTCCAATATAAAAGCAAAATTGAATTAACTTGGGACAGTTTGTTTTTCTTTTTGGGGACTTCTCTATCTAAAAACTCTTAAAAATTCTTCAGAAGGCTTTGGAGTTCATATACATGCAAATAACAGGTTTCGTGTATGGTTGAGTTTGGGGGGTTTGCATGGCAATTGCTTCTTGGCTTACCTTTTTCACCTAGCCTACAAAAATACTTGAAAAACAACAAGTGCTTGAGCATTTTCAGTGTTTTTTTTGTTTTCTTTTTTAAAGAATGAAAACCCAACCACAAGCCCTTTTGTTAGTTTGTTCGTTTTTCTCACAAACAGAACTAGCCTTAAAGCCACTCTTTATCACTAAAAAATCAAAGAAAGTAAGAAAACTCCTCAAGGCCTACAGCAACCTCCTGTAGCTCATTTCCTAACACCAATACAGATCTAGCATTACTATATTGTCTAACATTAATAGCCGTGGTAGAGGCAGCAAGAGCTATGGGTGAGCAATAGAAAAATGAGATATACTGACAGTCTGATCTAATTGCCATCAAAGCCAGGGAGTAAAGAAGCTGTTCACAGATTGTGTGGAAAGGTAGGGCTGCTGTATCAGAAGGTACTGTCTTCAAAGGGGGAAAAGGTTTGTCAGTGAAGCCTCACTGAAGTGAAAGATCTATAATGCTCTTACTTTTACTCCAATTATAAACTATGGCAGAGATGAATCAGGGCTGCCATACTGCCTCTTCCATGATTTTCCTTTAGATCCTTTATTGGGTTTTTTTTGTACAGAAAGTGACAGTAAAGCAAAATTATTTCCTGATATTTAAATTTTGTTAGTGCTCCGAGTCAGCAAGCAATGTGTGATCCTTGTGCAACAGTTGGAACATCTCTTGCTGTGCCTTCCCCATGACTGCCAGCAAAACCTGTGTTTTAGGAAATCCTGCTCACCTGTGAGGTGATGTTGAGGGAGAGTGACCTGCCATAAACTGAAGCTTGCTTAGCTCTCCAGCAGAATATTTCTCCATTGAAACTCTGTCTCTCATAAAGCCAGCATTTTTAAGAGGAAAATTTGGATTTTGCACTTTGGCTTTGTCTGTAAGTGTGCAGGATGGGGGGAGCTGGGCAAAGGCACCTTTAGTCCCCTCCAGCCTCTTCCTGGGAACTCCAGCCCAGAGCTCCTAGTGTGGCTGTAGCTCTGCTCACTTTGAGCTTGGTGACGTGGTGGAAATACCTCTTTATCCCATGATTCTATACTATTTAGATAAAAAAAAAAATCAGTATTTTAGAGTTTTCCACAGTAGTCCAGTAGTTTCAGAAGTTTGACACTGCGATTTTCATCTATCTTCTAAATAAAACTCAAAGTTTTAGTGCTTAACGGAATAAGAATTCTGGGTGTAAATCAGATCAGCTGTAGAACTTCTACTGCCTCTATAGGCTATTGAGAAAAGTAAGATGTTTTCCATTCACTGTGCTAATTAAAGCTTTTTCATTCATGCATGTAGATTCAGCATTATTGCTACCCTTGCTTGGCACTGTAGTACACAGTGTGTTATTGCTGATCAGATGACTGGTTTACAATTCATAAAATAATTTATGAAACAGTTCGGATCTCCTGAGCCTGAAACCTGGTGTTAGAAATAACTTTAATGTAACTGGAATAGCTGGGTGCTTTTGAGGTAGAAATGCTGAAATCCTCAGGTTTCATTATAAAAAGAAATACTTTTTCTCATTCAGCTGTCCTGTTAGAGTACTTTGGTGGTCTATGGCGACTGTGAGGAATGATAGCTATAGCATGACAAAATTAAAAAGATTGTTTGAGTGAATTTTTAGGCCACATAAGGTATTGCAGAAATTACTGAATGCTAAGCAGACAAAATAAATTAAAGCATCATCTAATATCTGACTACATATGATATCTGTATACATTTAAATGTCATTTTGAGTACACAGAAATTTGTGGAACAAGCAGATCAAGGCATTTGCAAAAGTATTTTTTGAAAATAAAATGCACTACAAGAGTTTGACAGTGTCTTACACTGTCATTTTTAATTATGTTTCAGCAGTGTCAGTTCACACTTCAATTTTGAATATTATTTATTAATTTAGCTTCATTATTGCATACAGTGAGCCAATTTTACTTTGAAATGAAAATCAAAAACTTCTATTTCAAATATGTTCTTAAAAGATTCTTTTTTTCTTAAAAAGATAAGACATAGATTCTTTCTTGTTGTTTTCTCTCTGTCTACACTGATGTGATGAGGTGAAAAGCTCATTTCTTTCCAAATGAATATATAATGATACTAGTACTAAAACAGTTAACTGGATAGCTGATATTTACAAAAATCTTCAAATGTAATGACTTCAAGTCATTCTTTGTTGAATATTCATTAAATATCCTTTTCTCATAGGGCTCATAAATCCTCTGAAATGCAATACATACACACTTTAAAATTTGACAGAAAATACTCGTATTTCTAAGATAAAGGGTTTTTTCTTCTTTAAGCACTCTCTCAAATCATATATAATCAGGAACATTGGCAACACTGCTGCTCAGAGAAGGACAGAGTGAACATCAAGAAATCCAAATGAATTCAATCCCATTAAATGTAATGGTGTGGTAAATCTCACTATACCATCTGCTGTAGAAGGCTGAGACACTATTGGAATTCCACATCTTATTTACATAGCAGATAAGAATGTGTTGGGAGATTTATATGGTGAATGAATACCCAGAGACAAAACTAAGTTTCTAGTCTGTTCACATCTGGGGAACATCTACATCTGTAGAGCATTATACAAAAACTACTGTAAGTTAGCCTTTCTCTGAAAGACCCTGCGACTTCATTCCAACATTACCCATTAAAGAAAAAAACCTGAGCACAAAGTAGTGAGAAAGTTCCTGCAAACACTGGTGGGAGCTGAGCTACTTCATCACAAGAAAACATAACCTCCCCTAATTTAGTACATATTTCCCAAAGAATTTGCATCGAACATCGGAACAAATAGGTTGTATCATATTTAAAACATCTGTGCTGTGAGTTCAGAAATGAACGTGTGGCAAAACATTAAGGAAACTATGCCACAGGTTTATTTTTTCCCTCTTAAGCACTCAGGTTGACACTCTGCATTTTAACAATTCAAAGCTTTCATTTACTTAATACTGGAACAGAGCTGAGCTGCAGCCCAGTTTTAAACCAGATGATATCACAGATGTAACTTGCACAATATATGAACTACAGAGGAACAAAACACTGCCCAGTAGCCTCCACCTGACATGCTCCTATTTATCATTATATTTAATAAATCTTGAGCTTGCTTGGGAATGGCATGTCCTTTGAGCACATTGATTGTAAAACCCATCACTTGTCAATTCAGTTGAACATTAAAGTTCTAATACATCAAAAGTGCATAGGGGAGCTGACCTGGGCTAAGAAAGCATTTTATGCAGGAATATTAATAGAGTTCTTCTGCAGCTGCCTCATGTACTTCAGATTGGAAACCTCTGAACCAAAGCCAATTGACAGTAACATATTTGGAAAGGAAGATGCTTTTAAATTACCTCCTCTCCATTTAATCAGACAAGCAACCTCTGAATCCCAAGCCGTAGGTGAATGTTTAAGAGAACATTCTTTATATAGTTAGCTGAACCATGCCCAAGAGCACCCACTGACAGCTTTCCTATTACCAGAAGGACAATGAATCATATGAACTTTGCTGACACACATGCTATAATAATTGCTACATTTTCTTTTAGAATATATCCTTGGGCTCGCTTTTGGCTTCACCTTAAAGGTGACAGCTTGTAAGCTACATAACCTAGCCTGCCACTAAATCATCAATAACAGTTCATAAAATATCCTGTGATAATTTAGCAGTGCATTGGTTCTGATCCTAATGGAATCAGACATCAGTAGTTATGCTATTTCCTCCTTGGATTCTGGATACTTCTATTGAACATTTGTTAAAACAGTTGTTCATCTACAGTGTGCATATTCCTGCCAAGCTTCATGGAAATATTTCTATCCATTATTTTTTAATGCCAGCTCTCAGTAGAAGTTTGTCTTTTCTGTTTGGAACTCACTTTGCTGCTATATAGACATCTTTGTTTCATAAAGCAGACATAGTTATAAACATTAAAACAGACGCATTTGTATTCCCTTTAGGATAATGGCAAAATTTTCCCAACAGCTTTCCAAGTAGGAACACATAAACAAGAAGTTCTATATTTTTCTATGTCACAGCCCTATTAATTAAGTCTTTTGTTTTCAAAAGCATATTTTAGTCAATCCACATTCATACCTACCTATTTTTTCTGCACTGAATGCTCTAAAAGGGATTTCTGGGCAGCATTAGCATATTTTGGATGCCAATGCAGTACTAGTATTATGATTTTTATATTTTTGATATATATATATTGTTACAGTGTTAAAAAAAATCTTATTGAAGCAGTAAGTTTATTAGTTGTTCCTCAATCATGGTAAACATTTGTCAGTAGAACCAGTGAAAGTGCTGTTAGAGAAGAGATATCAATAGATTTTAGGCAGTATTTGCTATGTGGTACCCCTTTTGTCCTGGATACCCTTTTGGGTTTTTACCCAGTTTGGCAGAGCCTTGGCGGGTGCTGGTGGTTGGGGGAATCGCCTGCAGGGACCCTCGTGTCCAAACCTGGCCCGTGGGGGTGGGAACATCTCTGCCTCTGCCCGCAGGCTGTGGCCCCATGGGTGGGCAGAGCCCTGGGCCCTGCCTGGGTCACTCATCCTAATGTCCCTGGGGGAGGGCAGGTGCCACACAGCGAGCTGCAGGGCTGGCACCGACTGCCACCAAACCTGGCAAAGGAGGCACGGAGGCACGGGAGTTGGCTGAGCCAGAGGCTTCCCCAGGGGTTTATGCAGCTGATTTAACCAGTGAACTCTAACCCGCATAGCTGGGCTGCTTGTGCAGTCAGTAACCTGGAGCAGCTCTCTCACTTCCGTGGTTCTATATCAAAGACTTCTGTGATTAGCCCTCGAAGTCTAAAACTGATTAATATTAAATCCCTTCTTCACATTTAGAAATGCTGGGCTTTGCCTCATAAAAATAATTGTAGTTAAAGACAGTGGTGTTGTCAGATACCAGTTCTATAAATAAAATCTGGGATTTCTTACTGTGCAGATTATTCTGTGAATTAATTTATGCATAATTTTATGAATTCCTGTAATATTTTAATTTTTGAAGTAGCTATTTTATTTTATTTCTATTTCATAATAAAATAGAATAATTTTATTATATACATATAAATATAGATATTAAAAATAAATGACAAAAAACTACAATAGAATGCATGAATCGTTACTACTTTGATTGATCCTCTTCTGTCCCATCTATATCTTTCCAAGGCAGCATCATTTCTAGGTCTGCCCATCAAAGAAAAGGTATGGCCTTGTAAACATCACCAAGAACTCTGTGGATACCCTGTATGGGGCTACAGATGCAGTGGGTGTATGGAAGGATTAGAATATGACTCCTTCTGGCTGCTGTGAGGTTGGAGACCTTCACAGTTTCATCCTGAGACAATACGTTACCCTTTCCTTCTCCATCTCCTCTGAAGGTCTTCCAAGAAAAATCTCCATGTCTCTCTTGATTTCTCCAAACCTCAGGTTTCCACAAAAGCTTCAGTATCAGTGTTTTACCAAAGATTCTGGAGTTTTTGATTTCCTGAACCTACACCCTGCCTTCTCAGAGAACTTTTTCATTCTGTTACCAAACTCTCTCAGCAACAGCAAACACCTGATGCCTCTGTCCCTTGTCGCTAGGCTGATTATCTTCAACCCTCTGATCTTCCACTTTCTCCTCCCCACACTCTGTCATTTCTCTTGTGTGAGCATCTTATCTTCAGTTTTCCCTTCTTTCATAACAGTCTGTTTCAGATCAAATTTCCTCAACTTTGTCCTTGGTGTAACTTACTGTATCTCATGTATGAATAAATACATAAATACCTATGAAAAGGCATGAAAAAAGAGGCCTCATGGTAACTGCAAGACTTACTGTGACCTGTTTTTTTTTCCTAGCCTTTCCTATAGCCTTTTCTTCTTCTGCTTTTTGCTTATATTACTTCATCCTAGGATCTTGTTCTCTTTACATGAAACACCTGATTTATTTGGCGATTCTATTAAAATAGAAATGGAAGACTGCCATGCCAATGTAGTTCTTGTATTCGCTTGAGCTATCCCTTATTTCCTTAGCCAAAATGAAGAGAAATGGTTGAACTGTCTTCACTAGAAAATGTGTTAAGTCATAATGAGCATTATGCAACAGGGACACACAGGAGTTATAAAGTCTTTCCAAGACTCAACTCCCATTATTCCCTCTGAAGGGGTCCATCACTGCCATTCTGGGCAAGGGTTGCAAAGACTACTTGAGAATTATCTAACTTTCTCTGGATTGTGGGTTTTTTCCTTATAAAAATGCCAATCCATTTTGCAGTCTTATCTTTTTCAGTCTACAGGATGATACCCCCAATAAATGCAGTTTTTGTTTAAAGGTTGTTTTGAACTCTTGATTGCAGGTGGAATATTTTGATGTGTTTTGATAATATCCAGTATCTCTCTATTTCACATATTTTGTGATATCTTGACAACATCCCACTTATCCAATTGCAAGTTTTTCTTAAACATCAATAAATGTTTACTTTGCAGAAGAATAACTTGCTTTGTAGTTTTTATTTACTCTAATATGAACTGTGGAAGCAACTGGACTGTGTAGCTTCTCTTTCAAAGACAGAACTGTTATTTACAAACGTCCAACATCACAGAGGTCTGAAAATACCAAGGTACTTTTTGGCAGCTGAGATGGTATTCATTAAACATGGGCTTTAATTTACTTCACGACACTTCATTGCTGGTATAACCCACTAACTGAGCTCACAATGTTTAAGAAATCCAGTATAGCCACGCAAGTAGCACACTGAGTACTACTGAGCACACTAAAGAGTCTGTGGGAAGACCTTACTGCAAGGGGGGAAGACAAGCAGACAGACAACAACAAACTCTGTTTATACAGTCAGGAGATATACCATCTGTGTTTTCTCAATTTTAATTTAGTTTGCAACTACTCATGTACTGGTTTTCCCAAATGAATTATCAGACTTTTATCTAAGCTGTCCATTACAACAAAGACATGAACTGTTGTCTGACTTTTGACTAATCACTATAGAATATATCCTCTAATGAAAATTATTTTGTGTGCGTACCAGAAATAATGGCGACTAGTCAAAATACCGATGTTTTCACAAAAAAAATGGTCAGAACACATTAATATATAAATATATTTATGCTTCATCAACAGATTTTTGGCTTTGTCTATTCTTAGAACACTGGAAAAAGTTACAAAAAGTCCTGTGAGAGGACTGTGTGCAAGGACTTATGTGAACCACAAGTCAAACCTAGTGTGAATCAGAATCCATTATGAGTTCAAGTTGTATTCATTCATAGAGGGTATTTCTCATTTTTATACTTCTAATATTCTTCTCTACATGCAAACTCACAGTCTTTGCTTTAGGTCAGCTAGAGGATGGCCTGTTTTTTATGCTTAACCGCACCTATCCAGAGTCATGGAAATAACACAGAAAATGCTATTTCTGTCTTTGTGGTTGCAAAAATATATGATTGTATGGCCCTGATCCTTCAGAGTTACCCTTTCAGAATGAGAGGAAGTTGGTGGTGCAGGTGGCCACAGCCTGCTGCTGCTGAAGCACAGCCTCAAGACCAGGAGCATTTGTAGCTCCACGCACCCCATATGTGGGAGTGGCTACTTTTTGAAGAGAAAAACAGCATCACAGATTTTCTAAGACAAACTGAATACTCTGAAGTGTTCTGCAGCTATTCCACCTGCTAAATGTGGCTGAGGATGACTGTCAGTCAAGACACTGTCAGATCATGGAACAGCCAATAACCCTCTTCTGCTCTGGAATATTTTCAGATAGAAACCCCAAATTTTTTTAAAAAACAGAAAACATAAATTCTTCAAAACCAATGCTGAGTGTAATCTTGCTTCTGAAAACAACCAACAGATAGTTTCTCCTACAGAGCAGAAAGCTACTCTTGTCCTGTTTACAGTCTCTCCATCCTAGTGAGGACAGTGATCTTAGCTCAGAAATGCCACTACTGAGTAATAAAAATGTGTTTCAAGACATGCAATTTTTCTTTCATTATTATTCCAGAGATTTACAAATGTTTTGTATGCCTATGAAAAATACAATACTCTATTCTACCTAGCCAAGAAGCACAAAACTCCATTTTATTGATTGAGGGATGTCAGCAGTAAGCATATTAATACTTATTCACTGTGTTTTTCCTATGGCATTCTGACATTAACTATGATGGAAAAAATCTAAGGTTATTCCTAGTGAAATAGAACAAAATAAATCGAATTCTAAATGGAAACTTAGATCTCACCAGAGCCCTTTTTTTCTCCTGAGATTTTAGCCATGCAGGATGGAGCCCATTAAGCAGAAGAGCAGTGAAACAATAATGCAGAACAGTGCATGTTTGCTCATTAATGAGAAGTTCACATATAAAACTGGACATTTCTTGGAGGGTGGAATCTTTTCATTCCTGGTTTTTGGAGTGAGGAAGACAGCAGAGAGGAGGGGGAGGAATCCTTTAATTGTTAGTGCAGGTTTTAAACTGACAAGCCTCAAAGGCAGAATACTGACTCTTTGATCTTAAAAGGGTTGTTAAAGGATGGTCTCACTCGTGTTTATTCAAATGTTTGCAGGTAAACGCTGATAATCTAAACTGAGTCAAAGCTGCAGAATTTAGCATAAGTGATTTGCATATCAAGAGCCTCAAAATAAATACCAATTCAGAGATCTTAAATGTTGTCAAAAACTAATCATGACTTGAAATTAACTTGGGGCTTGTCTATGTATGAAAGTCTGTGCTCAGGAAACTAAAACATCCATTGGCAACCAGAGGTCTAATAGATGTGCTTAATCCCCACGATGAGGGCTGTGTGGTGGCTGCAGGTATCTGCAGTCACACACCTGGTGGTTTGGGGCTCTCTGTGCCAGAGGGCAACCTGGCAGAGCAAGGAGCTGAGCTGTGTGTCCTCCTCACCAGACCTGCTCCACTGGAGACATCCTTTGGAGACAACCTGTAGCTGATTCTAGTTCATAGCTGGGAGAAATGCTTCTAGTGAGTGCTCCTGTAGACAATTTGCATTTTGCTGCTTCTGGGCAGAGTTGTTGATTCTTGAGCTACTGCATTCTTGACAAGTTTTTTTACTATTTGTAATTAGTTGTATCAAGTAAAAGTATCATAGTTTCTAAATTACTTGATTGTCCTCAAAATCTATTTTTAGCACCTGGTTCCTGCTACTTGTTTTACAACTAATGACTTCTTGGCATAATTTTGCGCCTATTACTTGACTGAAGGAATGAACATCCTGTAGGAGCACAGAGCAACCCATTTGGAAGGACAGATCCTTCATACTACTTCTCTGAGATCCAAAAATATTGTCTGGGTTTTGGAAGTCTTCTGGGTGCACAAATGATAAAACGGATAAAATGAAATACCAATAATTAACACTTATCAAGTCACATCAGCTGTACAAACCAACTTAATAATATAAGATTAAAGTTTCAGCCTCTTGATTCGCTCAGGTGAATGTTTAGGGTATGAGCAAATATAAAAGAGACTAGGAAATTATTTTGATTTGTGCAAAATTTTACAAACTGCTTCAGTCTGATGGATACCTCATTATGTGGGAAGAGCAGCTGATTGCAGTGTCACAGAGTTGGGTCAGCACTTCAGTCCTTCTCCTTCTGTACATTTCTGTGCATTCTCAGTTTTTATCTTACATAGACAACAGAGATCTGTAAGACTTAGACCAGTTCTGGGCATTAGAATTGTATTAATGACAGACTCCCACAAAAGGAAAAGTTAGGAGCAAGGAATGGACTTTTCAGACAGTCATTGCTTACTCAATTCCCTCTTGAGATGTTTGTCACCTACAAGATCTTTCTATTTTGATGTGCCTGAAGTTTGTGCTGCTGACATTACGGGTTACTCTTCAGGGAATGAAAGTGGTATGTCACCAATCAATATAGCAATTTAGTAAATAATAAAGTGTAGGTTTCAGTTCTAGAGAACTGGGTCTCCATGAAAAGTAAGTGTCTGCTGGATCCAGCTATGGGTCTTGGGCTGAGATTTTCATAGGGAAATAGGCTTTACATAGTAAATTTGTTACCTTTTTAAAGACCTAAGTCTTAAGAAGCATGACTGAAGTCCTTCCTTTAGACCTAAAGTCCTTAGTTGAATTTTGCTGTTAGTACAATTATGTTAGGCCATAATTTAATCTGAAATTACTTAAAAGGATTTTGATTAACAAATAGGTTGTTTTTATGGTAGGAAAGCAATTTTTGAGAATTTGTGAAAATTCTGATTACTACCTCCCTTTCTCTGGAAGGAAGGTCTGCCAGGACCAGGGAAAAGGTGAAGAGCTAACAGAAGCACTCAGCACCTACCTAACACCAGCCCTGCCCTCTGATGATGGCACTAAATTCTGGCATCCAGAAAACTTTTCTGCTGGTGTTGCCATAGCTCCCTGAGCTCAGCACCTGCAATCCAGCTGCCTCCCACTGCGATGACTCATTGACATTTCAACACTCTGCTTCGTCCACCGTATCAACTCTACAACTTCCTGCCTTATTGCTTTATTCTCTGCCCACTTTCCCCAGTCCCACTCTTACCCACCCTTTATTAGTCAGATGTCCGCAGCTCATCTGACTCTGAAACTTTCATTTGCTTTATAGGATGTCTTACTATTGGCTTTTCTACCGCTCTCCTAACACCTTTTCTCTTCCCCTCAACTCCCGTCCACGGAATGCACAGAGCGGTCTGAATATTTGGACATTATATTCTTATATAGTTCTTATACTTATAAAGCAGAATAATAACTATGCAACAAGCTGCCACACCTGGTCATTAACAGCAGTCAGTTTAAGCCTGTTGCTGTTTGACCATGGCTCTAATCCTAGTGGTTTTTGAGTTACTTGAGCCTTGGGTCTAATCTTAGTGTTTCTTGAGTTCCTTGAGCCTTTATTTTTAATAAAAATGCTTCTATTTTTGAAATTGAAGCCTATATGGTATAGCTTTTCGCCAAAAAATGAGTACCATTCTCAAGTTCAGCACCATTATGTGCAGTTGCTCACTGTGTAGAAAACATGACCTCAGAAGTTGTTTTTTTCTTAATTTGAGCTAATATTTTTTTAAAATACACTTGTGCATATCTGGTGATCTGATTTTTGTTTAAAGTTTATAAAAGCACAAATTAAGTAATTTCCTATTTCAAAATCTAAAGCACACTTTCAAAGATTAGGGTAAAACTTCCTGGAATGTTCACACTAACACCATAGGCTTTTTTTACATCATAGCAAGTTAGGAGCTCAAAAGAAAAGTAGAATTAGTTTGGTGTACGACTGAAGTAAGGTCAGATTGTGGGTAGCAGTGTCTGCGTGGCAGTAGAAAGGCCTTCAGATGTTACATGGGCTTCATCTGTATCACCAAGAGTGGTTATAGTGCAGTAATTTGTTTCGTTTCTTCCTAATATGGAATTGTAGGCTTAATACGTGACTCAAGAAGAACGCTGTCTTTTGACAGATTTATTTTACATATCACAGCACTGTAAATTTTATTTCAGCTGCAGTCTGATCCTATATTGCACCAAATCCCACCTGGAAATGCTGAAAATCTCAAATTCTGATAGATAAGAATTCTGAACACTTCAAGAAATTCTGCTTATGAGTCTAAATGACGCTTCTTGGGCTAAATACAAATGTCAGAAGAACATGAACAGCCAATTGTTGGCTGTTCAGGCTCACTAAATATAAGTGAATTTACAGTGTCTGGACCTCAGATTTAATCCCAAGCACTGAGTCTTGGGGGATTTCATCAACAGAATCTTACACTTTTAATGCTGCCAGTATACGATTATCTTACAAACATGAGTAATTCAGCTGTCTTAGCTGGTACTGCTCAAACTCCCAAAGTTGATGGTATAGTTGTAGGATCATAGCGTTAATGTGGGGGAGAAATATTTCTGTGGAGGATTTCTTATCTCAGTTCAGGAATGTTGTAATTACAAGTCCTTGTGAGTGAAGCTAAGGCTGTACCACCAGGTTTATGGCATTGCTTCACTTCACAGTCACCGTCCTAAACCCCAGGTTAGTATGGTTCCACTGAGCATATTTTATGCCTTCTTTCCTAAGAATGAGTTTGTGATAAGCTAATTTCTCTCTTTTTTTTTCATAACATTTTTAAAAAATTATTTCCAAATTTTATGCCTAATATAACCTTTGAAAAGCTATAAAGTTTTAACAGACTCTAAATATAAATTGAGTGAATAAATTGCTAGGGAGTCTGTGGTTTGATCCCAGGAAATCCTGATTAATAGCCTTTAGCTTTTCTTAGACCACCCTGACTACACTGTGAAAAACAGTTGACTTATTTTATTGCTATTTAGACAGTAATTCCAGCTACTAAATTTATAACCTTTTTTTAAAAATCATTAAATGAAGACATAAGAATTTGTATTTTTTCATGTGATACCATATGCTGAACACATTACTTGCTCTATTTAGTTCAGCCTTGTTAAGATATAATTCTCTATATTTGCTAAACACATAAAATCTATTTTTGGTATGAAAGGAGTCCAGTCAAAAACTAGTTTAATTACTGGGATAGTAATTGTATTTGTAAAATTTATTGATTTTCATTAATCAGGACTTGCACGTTTAAAAGTGAAACTAATTTACATGTGGAGCTTCCCAAAATAGGAGGTGGAAAACAAATGTTGCAGGATAATTTGTCTGATAATAATTTTTTTTCTCTTTACTTAATGTGCAGTTTATATAAACAGTATTTTAAGAACATGGCAGTTGCACCTTATTCTTTGTTGGTTATAATATCAATTAAAAAAAAAAAAAAAGATGTACTTATTGTTAGTCTAAATCTTGACATTACCAGTCAAGGAGAAGGGATAGAGCTAAATGGAGTCCTTTTGTTTTAATGATTTGTGAATCTTCATTGCTGATCACCTTGTAGAAACTTAATTGCTTTGTAGACCAGATTTCCAGAAACCCGACTGGTTGTTGATCCTGGTATGGGTCTGAACAAAGGTGGTGAAACATGGCCTGTGATGTGAAACTGCTGTACAAAAAGGCTCTGTCTGTACAGAGGGGGTTTTCCTTACATCTACTGTGATCATGTGCACACAGAAAGGATGGATTTTTTCCTTATTAAAAAGGGAACTCTTTTGGTCATAGTATTTGCAGCAATAATGGATGCAAAAGAAAAGGATTAATCTTCTACAATGCTGCCACAGAAGGTTGATTATTTATAAAATAATATCCATAGTGTGCAAAATATAAAAAATCTTGTTTAGTAAAAAAGTACACAATATATATATGCATATACACATGCATATATATATATACACACACATACACACGCATATATATATATATTTATAAACCTCTGATAGATTGGTAGCAACAAACGGAATAAATTTGCATTGTCTTTTCAACATGCTCAGATTTGTTTTTCTTTTCAAGAAGAAATAAATGATTTTCCACATAATAGAAAATTGAGTTTACTATTTCTAAAATGTTCCTAACACAGAAAAAGGAAACATATTTTAATACTAGTGCTTATCACAGCATTTAAAGCAACACCATCCCCCCTCAAGCTTTCTACTCTTAAATAAAAAAGGAAAAATCCCATTGTTTTCTTAGGTTCACTTTGCTTCTAGTGATTGATGTAGAATTTTACTGCCATCCAATGGCAAGGACCTATTATAGCCTAAGTAAATGTCTAATGCTTTTTGATCAAATTGCAGTCTAGGGAATTTAACTTATGCTGTACGCTTAGAACTTACATCAATACATCTCTGTTCTTTACACAGTGAGAAAGAAATATGACTACAGTTTCAATTTATTCTGTGTTTCCTAATTCAATTTTCCTCTGAATTACTAATATTGTGGTACATAATTACCTAAATGAATAAATCAACCTAAGCTACTCACTAAAAAGAACATTAGCGTGTAATATTAATTTTTGCCTGTACCCTGTCATGTTAGTTTAAAAGATTCCTTTTCCTACAATTAAGAGCATTTTCCTACTTGTTAAAATATCCTTTTGCTGAAATACTTTTCTCCATTTTATTTACTGTGTTTGGAGATTTCACAGTTGTTATTTTACCCTAAAGAATTGCTTTATGATGCTCAAATATGTTATAGGGTTTTTTGTGCCTTTTTTTTTTCCCCTTTTAAATCACATACAAAAACCTCTAGAACAGAAAGATAACTGCTTAAAACTATAATCTGAAATATATGGATTTTGGTTTACTTTTTTATCCTCTGAGCTTTCCAGATTCACCTTCAACTTTCAGTCTAATACATCAGTAATTCTTTAGGCTTCTAAGAAGAAATATAAAGTTAACACACTTCATTTTTCAAGTGTTTATTTTACATAGATACATCTAAAGGAAATAACTTCAGATCTTGGCCAGGATATAAAGCTAAGCCTCCATCTTGTACTACTAACTAAAACTTACAATAATTAGTGGCTGTGAAAAGAAAAAAGAACTACTAGGATGAAGGAAATACAAGTTTAGAATAAAAGAGAAAAAAAAAATGAATAGGCTCTGTTATTTCTGTTGTTTCATTTTAGGTGGCAGACTCCTCATGTACTGCCACTTAGTTAGGATTGCTCTCCAAGCCCAAGGATATATTTTCAGTGACATAAAAGAGACCTAAACCATGTCCCATTTGTATCTCCTCTCACAGAAGGCTGCCTCATGTGCCACAGGGTTATTTCAATTCAAATTTTTAAAACATTTTTGGCTTCTCACAAAGATGCAAACAGTGGATCTCCACTTCCAGAGTGAGAAGACACAGGAGCGCTTTTGAAGTGATGTTGATCTCTTGCCGTTATTTTAAGTCCTAACAACTCCATTGCCATAATCTTTGACTATTACCATGATGGCTTAGAAAGAATAATCTTTGATTAAATAACATCATTAACCTGCAGCATTCCAAACCATGTAAGATTACAGGAGATGGAGCAAGAAACAGAATAAAGAGCACATTCCCAAAAGACTCTGACAAAGACCTTATGTGTCCATGCCTTAGACAAATTCTACACTTACTGAAACAATTGCAAAATTAAAACTTTCCTTCTCTAACTGAAATACATTCACATTAATCATCACAAAGTCTTTGGCGTGCATGTGCAAAGAAAAGAGTACCATGCCTAAAGATATCAAACTTAAAGTAGGTATGTATATGTCATTTGCTACTGTAGTCCTTTAATAATAAAAGAATGGGTATAATAGGAAGTAAGTTGTTTGTATCATTGTGTTTATTCTGTAGTTAATACCAGGACACCACAACAGCACCTGGAAAAGACAACTTACTCTTCTCAGTATTGCTATATTAGCAGTTGATTGAAAAATGAGGGAAACACTTCTCTACACTTTTAAATTTGCAAATAAAGATACAGGTAATGTAGATGTTAATAAAATTTATAACTGGTAGAAAACAGGGATAGATTATCATGATATCATGACATACAAATGTGTTTGGTTCCCTCCACCAAATCTGAATTTGGATTGTCAAAGAGCACCATGAGTGCTCTTAGAAAGGCAGCATGGGTGAGTACATGGTCCTCCTTGGGAATATCCTTTTATTGTTAGCTAAGTTGCTAATTATTGCTAGTTATTGTTTGCTAAGTTGCTAATTCATTCTCTAAAGTATTCCTATTGCTATGGTTCTCAAAGTTTTGTGTATGTGCTTATGCAAATCTATCGAGTGAAATCTGTTTTAAATTAATTTGTGCAAAAAGCTACACTTTAACTTCAATTTTAATACTTCAAGTAAATATACCTTTCACAAAGCAGATACTTTCTCTTATTCCTCAAAAGTCACTTAATCTGTTTCTATAAATGGGTAGGAGGAAATATTTAATTTCAATCAATTCTTCTTTCATGTTTTGAATAATAGGTTGTTTTGGTTTTTTTTTTCTTCTCTGTGCTTTGAAGGAAAGGTCTGTGTGACAGCTAACAAAGCTGCACTGGCTTTGTAGCCCTCATTTTATGAGACGTGAGATAAGCTGCTCTCTGCATGGGTCTCCATGAGTTCAGCTGGCCACAGCACATGGGCAGGCCTCAGGAAATGGAGCCTTCCCCCCACTTCTGCACACAGATGTGTGCAGGGGGAGAAATCTGCTGGGGAGGGGCCCTGCAGGTCACAGGCACAGCACAAAAAGGAAACCTGGGAGCTGGGTGATGTGTTCTTCGGTGAATTTGGGGCAATACCATCATTCCAGTTCTCCTGCCAACGCAAGCAGAGCTGGTAAAGTGGAGACCACGGAGAATACAGAATGTAGGGTTTGTTAATGGGCTAGAATTGCCTCTATTCAGCTATTTCCCCCACTGCAGGAAATATCATCAGCCTATCCATCCATGATTTCCTGTGGCCAAGAAGGGTGGAGAGCGTGCGCAGTGACAAGAGCAGGCTCTGCCACCAGCAAGAGGGAGCACCAAGCCACCAACCTTACTCTGGGAGAACTTTCTGCTCATCACCTCCCTCCTTTCACTTTCTCCACGTCAGTGCATATTCAAACAATTCATCAAAATAACCAGAAGGCAAACTGCCACTGAATAGCCAGCCCTCAATCCTGAATAAGCTGCTCACAGTCAATTGCCTTTTTCCTAGTTTAATTTTCTTTGTGCATTTTATAGTGCTCTGTGTGCTCAGTGACAATCACTTCTGCAAAGCTGCATTTTATTTCCTCTGACCACTAAAACTGTGATCTGCTTTACTTGCCTGAAACGAGTATCATGCACAGATTTTAATTATTTAGTCACGATTTAGCATGCATGATATATGGGCATCATTATCAATGGCTGCAATATCTCTTCTTTTGGCTATTTAACATGGGGAAGATGCTCTTTGTTATTAACATCTGTTCATCAGGGACACAGACCTTCACAGCATTACTAGCACCTTCTGGTTTTGTCAGGAGAAAGGAAAGTGATCAAGAGCCTCATCAGAGCCTAATTTGGCACTGATGTGTTTTCCTTTCTCTTAACCTAGATCTAAATTGTTCCTTAAAATTACCGTAGCTGTTAAAATACTGCTCAATAACTAGATCTGACTAGGGGTAGACTGAGATGGTACAAATACCAGTGTATCATTATTTAAATGTTATGGTTGTGGGGGGGGCTACAAGATGAAAAATAAGTTAATAAAAGATGTGGTGGAATTAGAAAATAAGATTAGTGAAGTGCTTTAGTCGTGAAACCATCTTTCAGCTATGAAAAAATGACTAATCTTATTTTTCCCCCACTAAGCTCATTCCAGTTTTTCTGCCTCACAGCAGAAATGTCCCCTTTACATTTACCTTGTTATTGTCGCAGGCACTTCATTAAGCCTTTTAAGGATGGATCTGGGGTTCCCAGTAAAACAAAGTTCTGGTCCTTGGCTGCTGCTCTCCAGTGCTGTTCTGGCAGGGGCAGCAGCCGTGTGCAGAAGAGTTTCCCTGCTCAGCTGCTTCCCAGGTGGGTCAGACCCAATGGGATGGGTGTACTTTGAGGACAAACTGAGCTTGAACGTTTTTTGCACATCCTTCTTAAGACAGAGGCAAACAAAATACTGGATTTCTGCAAAAGCGTTTGATTCTGTGAGTGCTGCCAATACTAAGGGAATATAACAACGTTTGTGTTCCAGAGCAGGATCTTATTTCTTCCTAAAAGAAAGCATCAAAATCTGATCATGTAGATAAAAGAGGAAACTTCTCATGAATATACTCTACGTGATTAAAACTCCAGCTCCCTATGGTTTAGACCTGGAAGACATTTTAATTATCTAACATCTTGCTATTTCTGGAATTTTGACTGCGAATGTGTCTGACATAGTGTTTCATGGAATATCCTTTCCTCATATAACACTTTTTTTATACTCCAGATGTACAGTAAACAACAAAAGCCTGTTTTATCTCTTATCCTTCATCAGATGAAAGTGAAAGATAACTAAAAGAAAAAACCTTTTAAAGAATATATTTTAATCATAGATGTCCTGCTTATAATCTAAAATCCCATAACAATCTCAAGTATGCTTTATCAAGTAGACCCAAACTACCCAGAACTGAAAAATTCAAATATTAACAAAGACTATATATATTTTTTAAGTAGGCAAAGAAAAGCCTTACACTGTTCTCATTTTTTCCAGGCAAACAATATTCAGATTTTTTCACACAATTTTTTTTAATCAATTTTAACAAATATCAGTACCATCCTGTCAAAAATTAGCAGCACAGAGAGAAAAAAATTACCATGATAATCATAAGCATGTTTTGGTTCTGAATACTTAAGTAAGAGCAACTTAATCACCAGGGTGATTTTCCAAATGTAATCTAGCCTATCAGATAAAACTGCTGCTAATAGTTTGCAAATGGGAATATAAATGCAGCATATGAAAGATAGATATCAAGCTTATGGTGGAATGTCTTTAAAGTGTACATCATATTGACCACCTAAATGGTGTTCTGAAATCAGGGCGTTACTATATACACTACACGAGAAATGTGAAGGAACTCAGCCTGTGCCAAAGGTTTCTAAAATTACCTTATCACTTCTTAAACTTAAGTGTTGGACTAATGTTTTAATATAGCTAAAATATTATCAAACATTTTCTCAGGGACTAATCTAATTCCTAGATTAGTCCCAGAGTCTGATATGAAGCAAATGACTGACATCTATCAGGCCAGGTTTTGACCCACAGAAAATGTCTGTGCTGTGAAAGTGAGTGCAGTGACAGCGTGAAGGAGCTGGTGGAGATGGGAGCTCACAGGGCTGTGCAGCCCGAGCAGGGCTCCCCTGTGCTGCCCACGCAGTGTTTGCTGCCCATGCAGGGTTTGCTGCCGAGGCAGGGTGTGCTGCCCATGCAGGGTTTGCTGCCCATGCAGGGTTTGCTGCTGCCCATGCAGGGTTTGCTGCCCATGCAGGGTGTGCTGCCCAGGCAGGGTTTGCTGCCCATGCAGGGTGTGCTGCTGCCCATGCAGGGTGTGCTGCCCAGGCAGGGTTTGCTGCCCAGGCAGGGTGTGCTGCCCACACAGGGTTTGCTGCCCGGGTAGGGTGTGCTGCCCATGCAGGGTTTGCTGCTGCCCATGCAGGGTTTGCTGCTGCCNNNNTTGCTGCTGCCCATGCAGGGTGTGCTGCCCAGGCAGGGTTTGGTGCTGCCCATGCAGGGTATGCTGCCCATGCAGGGTGTGCTGCCCATGCAGGGTTTGCTGCTGCCCATGCAGAGTTTGCTGCCCTGGGCAGGGTTTGCTGCCCATGTAGGGTTTGCTGCTGCCCACACAGGGTTTGCTGCTGCCCTGGGCAGGGTTTGCTGCCCACACAGGGTTTGCTGCCCGCACAGGGTTTGCTGCCCGCGCAGGGTTTGCTGCTGCCCTGGGCAGGGTTTGCTGCCCACACAGGGTTTGCTGCTGCCCTGGGCAGGCTCTGCAGGGCATGCTCGCTGCAGCGCAGCCACAGCTGGGCACGGCTGGCACCTGATCCAGGACCCCATGGCAGCTGGCACCCAGAGCTGTGCCAGCACAGGCTGTGCCCTGCCACTCCTCACTGCTGCCATGGCCGTTATCTCCAGCCAGATCAAGAATTCATTAAGGATTTGTAAAAAAGTTTGTAAAAGAAGTCTCTAAACTGGGGGTAGGGGGTGTAAGGTAGGACTATATTCCAAGAAGAAATAACTAGTGAATTAATATGTACTTTGAAAAACCAGATGAACTACTTTGATGATAATCCATCTTGTCTTTGTGCACATGTGTACATCCATACATTCATCCACTGATTCCTCAGTGCATCTTTAGCAAGCCTGCTTTTTTGAAAACAGTCATGTCAGACTCATTTTAAATGATGGGCTTCATCTGATATTCTGCTGCTTGGCAGCAAACACCTTCAGAAGAAGTTATTAGTTAAACATTATTAACATAAAAGTAAGAAATACTATTATTCTATTTTAATTGTCAATGAATAGATGCTGTTAATAAGTAGAAAGGAGACCTGCAGGAAATTATTCCTTTATCTTTTGGCTGCTGCCTTTTTCCTGTTCACATAAGGAGGAAGGGGCTTTTAGAGGCTGATGTGGTCAGCTTTCAGTCAGCCAAATTTGGGTTATTTGTGCCATGGGTGCAGGGACAGCTCAGGACCAACTCCCCAGGTGCAGCAACACCGACACTGCTCTCAGGAGCAGGTTAGTACAGCTGGTCTCCTGTCACACAGGGCCTGAGCCAATAAACCGTCCAGATCTATGATGGCTGTGTGTGTGTGCTCACCTCCTGCCTTGTCTGGCTGTGTTTCCATGGCAGGAGTAGAGGAGAGATAAGTTATCTTAAAGCCACTCAGATCCAGCTGGGGTCTCCTAAGTCCACTCAGGTTGGGCCCATTGAACTGAACATATGGAAATACTTTTTTTGGTAACAGACAGATTTCCAAAGGACTATTTTGGACCTTAATATAATAAACATGCAACCAGGTGCTTATAGCATAATGCAGGTATACCAAAGAGCTCTGTAGGAGACAGCTTTGATACAGCAAAACTCATCCTGTTTTGGAACTGCTTGGTTAGTGTAAGTGAACCAAGCCTGATTTCTCACAGAGGTGCTGTGAGATGCATGTGTACTGTGCTGGACTTGAATTCTATAACACTTCTCTGCTTCTCTGAGCATTTGCATCAAATGTCATCAAGCCCCTCATTCTTAGTGAGGAGGGGAGTGTGGAGAGTTGCTGGCACGCACACAGACGACACGCAACTCACTGGGGGCTGCTGCTGAACTGCTCTAACCAACACAAACTGTGGTAGCAGTGCCTCCAAGCTGAGTAAAAGCAGAGGCTCTGGAGTAGCTTTTGCAAGCACCATGTTCGATAAAAATACTTATCTACTGCTTCTTACCAAAAGCACCATCCAAACTCTGTACTCCTTGGAGAACAGGAATGTTTAAAACATGCATCTGGGGCAAAGAGAGCTTTCAAAAATGTCTTGCCTGCTAAATTCCAATTCTCATCTATAAATTCCCCTACACTTATGCAAGTTTTGTTAATTTGTGCAATGTCATAAGTGTTTTCTGAGAGACCACTTTTACTTAACATCTCTGCATATCAGTCCACATAAAAAATCATTCACACCCGGTTTTGACCATAATGCTCTGATCAGGCAACAAGTTTTTCAGCTGTCAAAACTTACTGCTATTTCTTAGCAGGGCATCCTTATGTTGGAGAAAATAAATGCAGGGCATTGAATTTACAATAGGATGTTTTCCAATATACTTTAAGTTAATAGACTAATGACAGTCAGCTATGGCAGTACCCAAAAAATTCTCGGGTAACCCATACCACATTTCATGTTTAGAATGAAACTTATTTACTTCTGAACTTGGTGGAGAAGGTCTGGGCAGTCGCTGTGCCATCTGTGAAGGGTTAACAGCAGCACTGACCCTGTGCAGCTGAGTGGCAACCCCACCCTGGGTGGGACTACCAAGCCCTGCAGGCTGGGCTTGCCTGACTAGTTGCAATTGCAAAGGAAGGAGGTAATTCTAGGTATTGGTGAGAAAACAGCTGATTTTGGAGACTTTCCTTGTGTTCCTTTGGCTTAGAAATTGGAGATGTTGGCTGGAGGTGGTAAGTGATTTACATGGATGTTATGGTTGCAAACTCATGCTGGGTAAAGGAAAATGGTGCTGTTTTAAAGAGGGTTGGAAATAAGGACGAGATTTTTGTGAAGAAGAGAATTCCTGTTATCAGGTTAGCCTGTTGAAGTGGTTATCCTTGTGGCTCCTAACTCTCTTACCTCAGGGATTCTGAGGAGTTTTAAGCTGGTTTAGTGAGAAAGACTGTTTGGCAGAGTGGAGTTATTCATTCACAGTCATCATGAGTAAGAACAGGCAAGTGTGGACCTTCAAAAGCTTCTGGCTGATTCCCTGAAAACCAGTTTTCCAAAAGCAAGTAGCCTTATATTATTGAAAGACGAAACATTCAAACAGTCAAGAAAGAAACTAATTGCTATAAAATATTTTATGTGGATACTGTAAATGTAGCAGAGATGTGGAAATGTAGGCTTACAGTTTGGCAAGGGTAGCAATACATCAGTTTGTGCATTTTAACACAACTTTGGATAAATGCTACACAGTGTTCCAAATCAAGTGGAGTTACCATGAGGGTAGGCTAATTTTCTGGTATTGGATGATGGAGCTGGGTTGATTTTCTTCATTCTTTTATTCAAAACCAAGTAGTGACAGATAACAAAATAACATCAAAACAACAAAGTTTGTGAAGTACAAGCAGTAGTATCTCATGTGTTGAGATACCGTCTTGTGTGTTTTTTCTCTCTGCTCTGGAAGAAGCTTTAGAGCTTGAAGGGCAGTGCAGTCTACTTAATCATTGCTAATCCAAGAATTCAAAACACAGAAAACTGTTATTTATGCCATGAAATTGCTCCAAAGGTTCAAATGTCTTACGTGCCAGCACAGCAAGTTTCCCTTGAGGTTCTGTCAAGACTGAATTTAAATGGCTTTGAGTCCAGGTAATTCCAGGCAAATTAGCTTCAACCACACTGAACCTGGAAAATTGCCTCGTTCAGGAAGTGGTGAGATTCATGCCTAGAAAACCCCACTTGTATTCTGCTCCAGGGGCTGGGTATAAATCTTCAGTGTTCTCATTAATCTTGTAAGCTGGGGAACATAAACATCTGGAAGCTTGCACTTTCAGAGTCCTGTAACAACACCTCCAACTGGTTATTTCACTTCTTTTGTCTATAATAATGCCCCATTTTATTCCCCATGTATTATTCATATATACCTTAAATTTAATCACCAACCCACTAAAGTTAAACTCACACAACACCTGAGATATAAACACCATCACACCAGAGTTGAGAACACATTATGGCTTATCCGTAATTACTCCCATGCTGAGGTAAGGTTCACACCTTTATTTTGTGATACCACCAAAGCTTTTCTGGTTAGCAGAGCCTTTTCATACCTGTACAAAAAATGCAGAATGTTCTTTTTCTCCTGGGTCCTTTCTATGCAGGGAAATATTTTTTTCATTTCATGTTCAGCCTTCTAGTTAGCTATTTTCTGCCACGTCTGAAAGCGGAGTTTGCCGGTTAGGAATGTGCTGCCTTTGACTGCTGGAAGCACTCAGGGTGTGTCCTCTGTGTTCCCCCAAAAAAGTGCTGCTGGAGGCTCCTGCTGTTCACGAGGAACATCCCTTGCCCAAGCCAGCAGTTTGTGCCCTGTGCTCACCGCACCTGGCAGTCCCTGTCTTCATTGGCTCCTTGCACAATCTGGTGATTTCAATAGTGAGAAAAGACCCCAGCGTAGACTTGGAAGAGTATTTCTAGAGACAGCTCTCTGGTATTGTTGGGACAGAGTTTTCACCAGCGCCCTGTGCAGCAGGGTGCTGTGCTGTGCAGGACTGGCACCATGCCTGTGCTGGTAGGGCAGAGGACTTCTGCTAGAGCACTGAACATCCCATGGCACCAGGGAATCAAGCTGGCCTTGTAGCTTGGATGTTCTGTTTAATTACTGGAATTTAACTGAAAGTCTTTGAACCTGCTGGTCTCTCACCTGTTCAGAGTCACAGTTTTCCACAGATATTTGCTCTTGGTTACCTGTCTCTTCTCTAGTTTTCCAAGAAGTGTATTTTTGTGGTATTTTTTTGTTCTTGGTTCTCTAGTCTGTTCAAGTCGCCATGTGTTACCCAGCTGTCTTGAGTTTTGCCTCCCTGTAATAAATAAATACACATTCGTGTGTATAGGGACACGATTTAGTGGTGGACTTGGAAATGCTGGTTTAGTGTTGGACTCAATCTCAGAAGTCTTTTTCCAACCTAAATGATCTATAACTCTATGTATTATATATATAATCATAGAATTCTAGAATGGCCTGGGTTGAAAGGAGCCTTAAAAAACATTTGGTTTCAACCCACTACCATGGGCAGGGAACCTTCCACTAGATCATGTTGCTCAAATCCCTGTCCACCCTGCCCTTGAACACTTCCAGGGATGGGGCATCCACAGCTTCTCTGGGTACCCTGTGCCAGTGCCTCACCACTAAAGAATTTCTCCTTGATACCTGATCTAAATCTACCTTCTTTAATTTAACACTATCCCCCGTTGTTCTGTCACTATCTGCCTGGAGAAAAAGTAGTTCTCCCTCTTTTACCCCCTTTAAGTACTGGAAGGCTGCAGAAATATAGAATAATAAGCAATAAATCTTGGGCGGACAATTATTGCAGGATGCACTTCTATCTTTTTTTCAACTTGTATTTTTGTCAGGCTACCTAAAAAACCCTATGTTTGAGAAGGAAACAAATGACACAAAAATTCAGGCATGAAGTCATCACCCTTAAGTGGCCTAAAAGCTGTTTAGGTGCAACAGTTTTCAGTTTAATTAGTAAGTTTCATATTTATTCAGCTAAAAAGTGCTAGAAGTTTGAACATTCTTTGACTTTTTTTTATGGGAAGCAAAACCAAGTTAAATGCAGGAAAAAATTGGCTTATGTCTGTGATCAACATGAAAATGTTAGTGCTTTGTTCAGTTTCTCTGTATTTTCCTGTGCTTTATATGGAGGTAATATATGTACTTGCTAATTTATACAGAGGTATAAAATTTTCTGAAATCTTTTTTGATACCTGGAGTCAGTAATGCATGAATTGAATGAGAAAATTTATTTGAGTTTGTTGTCTGGTCATAATTAAATCCACTAATATTGTTCTAATGCTGACTTTGTTGCAGAAATCACCATGGTGAGTGCTATGTCTCACCTTATGTTATCTTCAAGAAAAGCCTTTCATGCTTATGTATTTAATTATCTAGCATTCTTTTAATGTATTTGTCAAGCAATCTGAAATATATTATTGCAATACCATATCTGCAGTAGTATCTCCACATAAACAAATGTGCTTCTTAAATACAGCATTGAGAACTCCCTGTGGTAGGATTCCCAAACTGCTCTGCAGGTTGCTGGCTACAGCAGACTACCAAAACAAATCTCTTACCATGATCAAGGTCAGAGCCAGGTCAGTCATTCACAGAATATTACATCTCTTCTTGGAAGCAGGAAGCATTTGATATTTGATTTCCCCATGCACCATTCTTTGATGGATTTTCCTTCTCTTTCCTGCAGAGAAAGAAACTGTTATGTTAAAACTGTTATATGTATTTACATGTAATGACTGATATTTATTTAATATTGATAGTGTCCTGGAAAACCATTAAGGAAATGCATCTTCTGGATCTGCAAAAATATGTAGTGTACTATTCTCCTGGAGTCTAAGGTAGTCCTTTGTGGGAAAAGTGCGTTCACCTGAGGACACTGCTTGAGGTGGTTTGCAATCACATCAGTTATTTCCGTAAATGTTTTATCCCCAAGGAGACTTTGGCATTGATTTATGAAGGATCTAGGAGAGGAACACCGCTACCACTTCAGATGGCCAGGTTACCTGGGTAAATTGTGCTAGGCTCATTTGCCAGGAGAAGAGTAGGGTTTCATTTTCTGTATATGTATCTATCCACAGCTATGGAAAAGTAACTGACTGACATTACGGCTGAAAACTGAGCATTCTGTGTCTATGCTTCAAAATCCTTTAAATCCTACATTTCTGGTATCAAAACAGCACAGATATTACTTAATCTATGGAAGGAATCCTGTTTTTCATTTCATCACCTTCTCCCTTTTACATTCAGAGTTAATAAAATGTTTATTTTGCATAGTTTTGTGATGTGTGGATTTTTACTGTTGTTTAGTTTCTTAATTTTTTTCTTTTTTTTGTGTCGAGTTCTACCTTCCCCTTCCTGGTTCTTGAATACAAGGGCTACCAGGGTCTTCTAATAAAAGGAATAAGAAAAATCTGCATAGGTTGTTGCTTATCTTTCATCTTCCTTAAGAAAGTGGTCTCTTGTTAGCATGTTGCAAGTGTTATGGTGGTGGAATGGAGGAAAAACTTTGGGTTTATGAGGTCAGAAATGATGAAAACCCCAGTTAACTGAAGTCATATTCCTGTCTGTGACAAGACTGGGCAGCTGTGTTTTACAGAAGTCCACAGTGATGTGCTTGATGGCAAAGTGTTTTATTGACTTAGCAGCAATGATAAACATGATTCCCTGGTAGACTTTACTTGTACTGCAAGTTGCATGCACTCTGAGTAGTAAAAATGTTGCAAGTATAAGGCAATTTGAGTTTATCTGGTATGTGGAAGGAAATGTGGGAAGCCAGATGATGACTGAACTAGTGTGAATCATGTCATACTGGATGTACTAGAAAGAAGCCCAATATCTCACTGTTACTGGTCATCCTAATCTTGCTGGGTGGAAATCCTGGGTCATGCAAAAGAAATACTGAAGATTCCTCTCCTAGCTTGACAAAGTGTGTAATCAATGATAAATTGTACTTATCTCGGCATTTGTGTCTTGTTACTTCATGAGAGATGAAGACTGAAGTACGAAGTAAATCCCAATACAGACTGCCTGTGATGGATTGTTGGCTTTCTCTTATTGTTGCTTATAGTTCTTTAACTGCTTGTCATTAAAGACTAAGATGGTAGAAGAGGGAAACTGCTTTGGAAGTTTTTATGGCTCATTACCTTCCTATTTATTCTCTTAGCCTCCAGTGTCCTGGGCAAGATATTAAAAATCTTTGTTGTTCTTGGAAAAAAAGCCTAAAAACAATCTTCACTAATTTCTTTGCAATCAGTTTAACTGACCAGGAAGCTGAGGTTGAGTTCAGGGATGCCAGTCACTTTCCATAGGTATTTTTGGTTAGAGAGACTAATACTAGAGACAGGCACTTGTGCCAGTCTTTCATGAGGATAGTGACTGTCAATTGCAAAACTATGTGTGTGATTTTCATCACTTGCACTAAATCAGAACCTGAAAAGGTTGAGACTCTCTTCTGTTGAGGGAACCTGTAGGTGCTGGATTAGTGCAATAAATACAGTGGTCTTTTATCCAAACAGCCTCCCTCACTGAAAGAGAAACACATAGATGCACATAATGTACCTTTTTGGTTTCTTCTCTCCAATTATGCTAACAAGCTTCATGCTGAGAAAGGATTAGGGCTGATGGACAATCAAAGACAATGCTTCCTCCTCAGTAAAAAGGTGTGAAAAGATACAGGCACTGGGGCTGGAGTTATTAGGCGTACCTGCAGGAGGCCATATGACTAAGTTAGGCCTTGAGAGACTGAAGTATAGAAATTGCTTAGTCACTATTCTAAGCTCTTCAATGACATCTTTAACACCTCTTGATTCGAAGGCAAAGCCACAATGCAAACATTCCGCTGGCAGGTTCTGCTCAGTGTTTGGGGCTCAGCAGGGCAGCAGGACACCTGGCTGAGTAAAATTCCCAGTGGGAGACCTGCACTCGCCCTGCCAGCAGGGCACAGGCACCTGCAGGCGCTGGGAAACAAAGCTGCAGATTAAAGAGGCAGGAAGGTCCTGTGGAATAAACCCTCTGTCAATTTCATTTTGTATTCCATAGAAGGAGAGGAGCAAATTAAAAGGTAGAATGAAAGCAAATGTTAGGTAAGTCCCTCTCATGCTTTTTATTAACTGTACTATTGCTTCTCTGGAGCACTTTAAAAAGCCAAAGCAAGATGGTCAGGGAGAGACAAAAATTATTGCTCAATTGTATTACTAAGCAGTTATGACTTACTTTTAAAAAATAAAATGCCTCTGCAATTTCAGCCTCTTTATCTTTAGTCAGGCTTTCATGAAGATATTTTTACTTTAATTTCAATAAGGAAGATTTAAAGACTGAATCAATTTTATCTTTTCTTTGTAGCTGGCTGTTTATTATCCCTTTTAAATATATTCCCGACTTTTTGTGTGCAGTTCTTTTGGAACTCCATAATTATATCTTGCCTTCTTTCTGCCTTTGTTACTAACCTGTGAAACCCAGTGGTGTCCAACTGAACTAATCATAAAATACTATGTAAACATCTCCCTGCATCAAGGATATATATTAAGTTACATTCCACACAGACAATGTGAAATAAAAATATTGTAACTGAGAAACGGGTATCTAATACAAATGTTATTAATGTACCTCCCAAAGACTGCTCTGAGGCAAAGGTGACCGCAGGGGCGGAGGTGGATGGTTACAGGCTGCCTTCTCTAACATCTGTGTAAATACTGGAGTGGTGGCCCCTCGAAGTTACAAGGGCTGCAGTTTCAAATATTAAACTACAAAAAAGTCTGTCTGTGACTGTACTAAAGAAATTGCCTTTAGTATCTTTTCTTTTTTCTTTTTGGCTGCTGGTATTAAGGAAAATACCAGAAGACCACCAAGGAAGAAAGAGGCAGGAAAAGGACATAGGCATAATGAATGAATGCCAAGATTTAATTGACACAGTAGTGGCTCATATTCTCTGTTCTCTTTGTGGAGATGTTACCCTTTGGATGTTGATAACAATAATCTTCCAAAGAACCATATTCAATGGACTTGTAACCTCTCCGATTATTATTAAAAGAAAAAGTATCTTTAAATCATATGCTTTTCCCCAAAAGCCAAATATCCGGAACATTAAAACAGCAAAGCAGAATGTTTAGAATAAGTTTTAACATCAAAGAGAGACAGTTAACTGTTAAAAATAGCCTTAAAATGATCATTGCTGTAGAGGCCCCAAGAGCTTACATTGGTGTAGGCTATAGGTAGGCACCAATAGACTACAATAGAGGAAGGGATAGGCAGGATTAAAGTGGAAAACTGAGACACTGAAGACCTATGTTTCATTCTGTCTATTCCAATTTTCCTGTCAGATCTCTCTGAAAGATTTTTTTAAATTCACATGAGTCTGATTTTTTTTCACCCCCAGCTTCAGGCTCTGTTTGCAAACTGATGTCGTGATACCTGTGTAAAAATGCAAATATGAGCATGTGTTACAATTTATAAATTGCTCCAGTGTGTTGTTTTAAGAATGTATGGAAGGAAAATGCAGTTGAATATAGATGCAGCCTACTATATATGCACGAAGAAATGATAATAGCTGGAAATCACCACTTCTGGAAATTCACCAAATTTCAGCATTTCTCTTTTCTCTTCAGTAGAAGGGAATGTTGACACAGGGAGATCTTATGACCAGTCCAAATGAACTAATATGAGTAATAACAAAATTACAGAAGATTTAAAGTTTTACACCGCAAGCACTCACATGAGCTTTATATCAATTACAATTTCTGATTATACTTAATCTAGGTGACTGCTTTTTAAAGCAGAATTCCAAATAAATTTGGGTAGAGTATAAGAAAAACATTAGATTGGATCAGAACTGTTTTGCTGAGCATGGGAAATATTGTGGCATTTTTTTTGGAAGTTCCCTTAAATAAGGTGGCTCCATAGTGCAGGTGGAATTTTTTTAAGGCAATTGTGAGGTCTAGTAATAATCAAGAGAGATTTTCAATGGACATCTAATCATCTCTAAGACCTGAACCCACTGTGATTTTATCCATAACACCACTTTGAATATTTTCATTTCACCCTCCTTGTGTTTTTATATTTACCTGAAAAGCATATATTTTGTGGCAATACAGATTTAAGTTCCAGTCTAAACTGAAGCTTTTATCTTCTGGTTTCTGTTTGAGGTGGGAGGGAAGGAACACAGGGACAGGGAAAGAAGTTCACTACAGAGTTGGTCATACTTCAGTGATAAGGTCATTTACCTGATTAGTGCAGAGGTTAAATTGTTTTTTAAAAAATTTGAGGTAAAAGGCAAAAAATCAGAAAGTTCACAACCTTGCAGGTAAACCCAATTTATGCACAGCATGGGGTTCTGTATAGAACTCCTGTAAGTTGTATTGATCATGGTCTTCCCTTTGACAGTGTCAATGGAATAATTTATATAAAAAACCCCAAACAAACAAAAGAAATATCAATCTCAAGACACTAAAAGAACCCCCAAACCCTAATTTTTGTGATGGTTGAATGAATTTGTGTTTTGACAAATGAAGATCAGTGAGTTCAACTTTAATTTTAAGAACTTGTCTCCAGAAGAAACCAAGTACTACTCAATTTAAATTAAAAAAAATTCTCCAACCATCCCTTCTTTCTGTAGCGTGGTCTCTCAGAGGAGCCCTGGGTGTCACAGTGCAGTTCAGTGGTGATGTACATGTGTCACACCTGCGGGATATTCTGGCAAGTGCATCTCTTGTGCAGTGATGCTGCCTCCGCATCCCCAAACAGGGCATCCAACGCTGTACCACACAAAACTGTTACTGCCTCAGAAAAAGACATTTTAATCACTCCTTATTAGAGTATTTGAAACAGCTGGGCCCAGAAAGGTACAAAATTACATATGCACCTCAGTAGTGCCAATGCTGTGTATGTGTGTGAAGATTTTGATTGCCACACTGGCAGAATACTGTACTGAATTTCAGTACAATGTCTTTAAGTCCATATACAGTACAGCTATCGACCTGATGTTGGAGATGAGGCTCAGTGCTCAGCATTAGCATCACAGTTCTTTTCCTTCCACTGTTTGCTAGCTCTGATTTCAGTGAAGCAGGTCCTGACTATTCATGGTGTTATTGAGATGAAAGTTTTTAGGAAACTCAGCTGGTATCCAACTCATCCATAGCCATTGTAAGGAGGCAGAGAGTAAGATCTGAAATTAATCCCTTTGTATTTTGGAATAAGCCAATCTAGCCACTGGGCTATTGCATAAAAAAGTGGCTGGCTTTTTGCAGGATGCTTTTATTGGAAAGATAGTTTTTCTGGCATATTCTGAGCTCAGCAGCCTGTGCCATCCTGGTCTGGGATATGGGATGAGAGGCAGGAGCACTGGAGTGAGTGGCACAGAAGTGCTGAGCTGCCATTGGATGCCTCTTCCCAATGACTTTCAGACACGTAACAGGATCTCTTCTTCCTTGCTCATGAAATAACTGGAGAAACCTGGTACTGGATGAACCTCCTGCTTCCAGCTGAAATGAAAGCAACATTTTTACAGCAGTATAATGCTTTATTGACAAGGAGATAAGCGTATTTTTTATTGTATCAGCATTTACCATTTCCCAAACTTTTAATTGGAAGTTAATGATGTATGGCTTTTCTAGTAACTAAATGAATATTTGAACCACTGCAAGTTGCTTTAATAATTGTTCAGCTAATCGTTTAAATTGTTTTTAACTTGTGCAAAGTCATATAAATGGGAAAAATTAAAAATTAATCAGCTTGATTTACGTTACTAAAAGCTGCCATCTAATGGATATTTTTCAATAGAAGACAGCAGTAATTATGCCGAAAAAAATTTCATTCCTGTAGTTTGAACGATTATAGCAATTTCCACCAGGGGATTTCGCAGTCAGGTTCCAGTTCTGGGCAACAGTGATTAATATAATGGTTATTAATGAGAATTCATTTTTGTACATTGAGGGGTGTTTGGGTGTCAGTGTTCCAAAAGCAATGTGGTTAGCATATTAATTATAAAAGATAGCACTGGGCTGGTGACTAAGTAACTGTATTGATTTTTTTCTCGTTTTCTGTGATGTGAAAGGTCAATTAGACTTATAGAAACAATGGAGCCTTCACAGCAGGAACCATCGTTTCACTGTGCTGACATCTTTTTAGCCATGTACAAAGTTCATTAAATGTGCAAAGGTAGTAATGTTAAAAGGAAGCAAGTGATTGGGTCAGAGGTCACCAGCCATGGCAAGCTGACAGCCGCTTGTGGATTACACCACGGGAGCTAAGTAATAGTGAGAATTGCCTTTCAGGTTGCCCACTGGGACAGAGGGGAATGAAGTCATAAGCAGCTAATACTATTGGGTTAATTAAAAGGAATATTGACAGCAGCTTTGTTTGTCTTGCCCTGAATGGGATGCTGTTAACCCAGTATTTTATTGGGTTACATAACATTAGCGAGTTTTTGTCTTTAATAACAGATTGCCAAATTTTAACATCCACAGTGTTCCAGGAAACAGGTATTGAACCAAACATGTCTGACACTTGTACAGTCTTCTATTTCACTGTCTCAGTTCACACTGTCATGTTGTCAGATATGACCCATTCAGGTTATTTTCCTTTCCTTTGGAGTCAGCTCTCCCAGGTGTTGATGCCCAGGCGTTTTCACAAGAAGCTTACAAGCAGCTGAAGGTCTCCCCCTTCCCAGGATATCAGGTCTTAATATAACCATGGTGTTTGTTGTTACATCCATTTGGTCAAGAATTTACAAAGCTTTTAACTCTTCAGCTTCAGTCATATTTAACAAAGTAAGATTCAAAACATGCTAGGCAAAATCAAAATCCCTGCACAAAGGACAAGTATTGTAATTTAGGACTTGATTTGGATTTGTATTGTTCTAACGCTTGTGGAACAGCTGAGTAAAGCATTCATAGTCATCCTGGTGAATTTAATAACTTTAAGAGCACATCTGTGAAGATTTCAATATTGATTACCATTGCTGCATAAAAATGACAGGTTTTCCTACTAAACGTTCAGTAAAGTAAACCTACATTTTAATAAGTTTTCAAAGTGTTTTTCATCGCTGTTATGCTGAAAACATTATCTATGTGCTAGATGTGACTAATTTGCTTGTACTCTTCATCTCAAAACATCAGAGTTTTTACTTTTCCATGCTAAAAAGAGAGAACTTGATGTGAAGTCTCCATGTAGCAATGTATGTCTGATTGCTTCGAATTTTGTGTGATCGTTCTTTGATTTCAAAATGAGCTCAGAGCTAGCAGTGCAGAGATGTACAGGTAGACTTCAAAGCCCACTTTCTTCTTCCATTTTCTGTTCTGATGTTACTATCCCTTTGGTTTGTTTTGCAGAAGCCTAAAATAATACATACTTCATTATCTGACAGTGTTAGCAAAAAATGGAAGCAGAAATATAATTACTCTCTTTATTAACCAAGATATGAAAGAACAGTGAAGATGGATTCACTCCTGGCATGTACAAGAGAGGTATATTATCAACTGTATTTATATAAGAAAAATATAAAAGCATGCACTACTGTGATATAACCAGATTGTTATGAAATAGTAATTTCTACAATTTGAAAACTGTTCTTATTGCAAATCAGAAGTGCTAGGTATGGTAGGAGACTCAAAAGGAATCGTACATCCAGATTATTAGAGCATCTTGTTTATGTTTTAAGGGTTGATGACTTAAACTGTGAAAAGGACAAGTTTGACATCTGACAGAAGCTTGCCTTCTGATAAACAAAATGATCTTGCCTTTCTGCATTGCATCAATAACATAGGTGTACAGCTGCAGTCAGCTCTGTTGGTAGTGAGACAGCTGAGGGTGTTCACTCTGCACACTGAGCTCAGGTCATTAATGACAGTCACCTTGTTATTTCTTTCAGTGACTCTTCACCAATACCTTTCTGTGGCAATGTATGAATTAAACCCTCACTCTGGGCTGTAATCATTGTCTCATAAAAATCTTTACAGTCAAAGCATCCAGGGAAGCTCTATAATAACAATTTTTTGCTGTATGTTATGTTAGGAAGTAAAACCTCTCATCTTAAAGAAGATGTCCAAAATCTTATGAGTTGTTAAGGCTCCATAGCCCTGTGAGATGCAGAAATTCCACACAGTCTTTGAGCAGAGTCTTACCCAACATCTCACAGCTGCACAGTACAACAGGTATCTCAGGGCAGGGCCCTCACGTGTCCCAGCTTAATATCCCAGTTGTAAATTCACCTGCTCTTTTCCAAGGACTGAGTGCTGTGTTGGTTGAGGCAGGGTCCACCAAGCAATAAAACTCCCTGCTTCTATAAAAACTGCATGGTAATTGCTCAATGGAAGCCCCAGCAGACACCAAGAAGGTGAGATGTGAAAGCAGCTTCTGTTCGCAAATACTGAGTCTCTGAGGCAAAGCAATGTATGCACGTTCAGTGGATGAGCGCTGCGCTCCAGAGAGAGAACTTGACACTTGTGTTCACATCTTTCACAGCTCTCATCTGCAAGCGATAACTTTTGACACCACTGCCTGTGCGTGACGGGTACTGATGGCCAGAGCAATGCACAGCTCCTGCCCTCATGGTGTAAGGCTGGCGCCTGAAACCAATGCAGCCCTTCTAATGAAATACCTCCATGGGTTTGCACTCCAAGCTTACGTGATCTAATTTGAAGGCAAGTAAGTGGGTCATATCTAGTACCTAAGCATGAGCCTTCATCATTAGTGTGCCTGTTATCCAGTGTTGTGTAGCATAACTGCAGGGGTGCAATCTTGCCTCTGGGTGTCCCTGATATTTGTGGTTACTGATTAGTTGCTGCCACTGGCTCTTCTTGATAAATTCCACAAGGAGGCGAAGACTTGCAGTAGCCTGATGTTGTGATGCACTGAAAGTGTGTAATGAGTAACTTCAGGAGCACTAATTTGTATGTTTTTTCATAGATGTTTTTTAAGGATCTGTGTCTGACTTGTTGACCGAGATTTATGTACAAAAGCAGCATTACCCAAACTCCACCTGCAGCATGGGTTATACTTCAAAGCTGATGCTGCTTACAAAGCATTCTTTTGTCTCCACAGTGGATTTTTTACCTGAATATCAAGTTAGCTGAAAAAAGCAATGGAGAGCAAAGGATTTTAAAACTAATCAGATTAATTCATCTCCCTTTGTAGTGACCCCAAATGAAATATATTCTCAAAGTGGCAAGTGTTTATTCTGAAGTAATCAAAAGGTTTTGCCCTATTGCATGTTAATTCATTAAAAAATAACAGGTGGACATGTGAGCTCAGTTGAGTGTAGACCACTGCATGGTAGCACCATGTGCATCCCTATGGCCACCATGTGTGTCCCCATGGCCACCACGTGTGTCTCCACGGCTGGGCATGAGCCAGCTCCAAAGCACGTGCTGGTAGTGCCTGGCGGATGTCCCCATGTGCCGATGTGTCACCACTGCTCCCAGACATGCGTTGGCCCCAGCTGCCCTTGTGAGCCATGGCTGGCCCTTCAGCCAAGGGATGAAATAGTTCGTGTTCTGTGAAGTCTGAGAAATGCCTGATGTCTGACATGGAGACATCAGGACATCCCATGGCAGCCTGCCTTTCAACCTGTGTAGATTTACAGCCTTCAGCAGCATTTCTGTGAGGGAATGTGGAGCACTTCTGCCCTGTCCACTCTTCCATGTCGTATTTCTGAAGCTCTTTCTGAACAGAATCTTTTATTCTTGTTTTTTATTTTTTTAACTTTATTTATTTCTCACCACAAAAAATGTTTTGATCATGTAAGCTGAAGTCATCACTTAATTTTTTCTCTCCTATTTTACAGAGTATTTTTGGAGAAAGTGCTCCTTAAGTAGAAAGCTCTGTTACTAAAATTACAGCTTAGCTGTAAAGTACAAAAGTTAGACAAAAATTATTCTACTTTTTCAGACATGATTGCTTTTCTGTGTAACTTTCTGTTGCCCTTCAGGGTGATGTCACAGTTTTTTCACCTACAAGTAACTGCCTTATTTCAGTGCTATATAAGAAATGAAGAAATTATGCAAATTACCTCCCCACTCGATTACAATGGCATGAGCTTGAGGAGAAATGAACTCATTTATTTAGGAGAAATATGCCATCCAAAAAGAAGTGTGTGGCTGCCTGTTACTTTTCCATAAAAAGATAACAGTGTAAGAAGAAAAGCGGAAATTTAGTAAATATTTTTTTCTTTAAGCTTCTGTTTCAGGAACACTTTCTTATGCAGAAATGGCATTTCTTCACATCCACAAGTTTTCTTATTGAATCTGTAAAAACCAATAGGATTAAAGCATGTGATTTAAGCTGTTCATGTGCCTGGTGGTCCCAGGCCTCTTTACCTTCTTCATAAAGTTTGCTGCCAAATCTTGATTTGCTATTCAGTTATGTTTTGTGGCTTGTACAATTCTTGAGCTGGATCCTCAGATTTATATTGGTTTCTGAATTGTTCAGTGGAATATGACCCAGTCTTACATTAGATTTTAGATTTTTGAAAAGCAAACTCAATCTGGTTATCATCATGCTCCAGGGAAAAAAAAAAAAAGATTGTGCTATTCATGTATGTTATGAATTTATTCAATTTAAAAAATAATTGTGAACCTCTGCAATGGTGAAAAAGTCCTGTCCTCTTTAGGGTGAAAGAAAATGGCCTGCTGGGTATCTATTTTCAGGTTCTCTCCACTAACCTGTACCACTGTTTGTGAAAATAGAGTGGTAAAAGCTGCAAACTTCAAAAGTGAAAATAGTGTACACATTGGTAACCAAAAGTCAATGGAAGCGTAGGTGTTCCCTTGTCTTTATGAAAAGTGATACCAGAAAATAGAGATTCTGGCATTCTAAAATATTACACTTAAACCCTAAAAAAGCTAAAATTTACATTTCTCTTTTCCTTTAAATCGAAAATTAAACTACTTTGAATTACTTCCAGATACTTAGACCTACATACAAATGCAAACTATCATACCATTCCCTTTGACTCAGTATCCTGGCTGTAATCAAGGCTGGTATTTAAAAGAAATGGCTGAGTTATGGAGTTGACTGTCCACAGGGACAGTTTTTCTCTAACCCTCATTATTTAGATTTGGCTTATATTCCACAGCATGATGTTAAGCAACTAAGATACATCATCAATGGAGGGGACATCTCCGTTCTGAAAAGCAAATTATTTAGGTATGTTTTTCAAAACTTCTTGTAAATCAATCTACATTTCTTTAAATGGAAAAACCATGAAATTCTGGAACAAGTTTCTTTCAAATGTGTACAGTATTGCAGCATAAAAATTCTATAGGAAACAAACTTACTCTTATTAAAGTCAGGTTTAATGTAATAGCTTCCACATACTTCAGGGTGGAAAAAAGTTATATACAAATGTCCTCAGTCTTTTGGAAAGGCTGTGACCTGAATGATATTTGAAAGTCCACAGGAGTATATAGGAATGAACACAGCAGTTGTTCCCTCATAGTATGTTATTACAAAGAGAACTGGGGGTCAAATTGCATGAATGATAAATGGAAGGTGCTTGAAATGAGTTGGTTCTTTTTTGAACATTATACATTGACCTTGGCAGTTTTGACAATTACATCCATCATTTCTAAGAATCCATTCCAGAACACCCGTCTGTTCTCTAATGTGGCCAAGTAAACAGGATTTGTGAATACACAATCAAAGATTGATCTCCTGTACCTATACACTGATTAACAGTTGGTTTCTTGGTGCAACTTTTTCATTCTATGAATTATGCGAAGATCATAATTCACCACGCGCACCTGTAGACAAGCAGGTTGGAATGCTTTAATCTTCACTCACAAGGTCTTGGTAGAATCAATAACTGGCTTCTGAGTTTCATAAGCAAAATGGAATAAAACCATTAAAAAGCACATTGTACTCAGCAAAAATGATGTTTCACTGCCTTAGTGTTTCCCCTGGCAACAGAACTTGCTGAAGACAAAGATGGAACATACCAGAGTGGAGCGACCTAGCTGCCCTCAAAAATCAGCCTTCTCAGGCAGCAAAAAGCAAAAATCAGTGTTTCTGCTTGGAATTTACAGCTTATCCATCTCAGACTGGCCATGTAAACAGACCTTGTGATCCACAAAGGGATCCATGCTTAGAGCAGCAGCGTTTAACAGGGCCAGATTCTTGACTAGCACCTTTCTCTTCATCAGAACATCTTCATTCACTGGAAAGGTGCTGAGCTGAATCAGTGCTGGTCTGTAACTCAGTGGAGCAGTGCCACTCACAGAATCACCTGGGCACAGCTGCTCTGTGCTTTCCAGGCCCCTTCTGTAGATTCTTTAACAAGAAACATGGGAAGCAGTGCAAGCCATCACTGAAGATTTGAGGGGTGAGATGACTGAAAACTTGCTCAAAGTGTAAATGGATGCAAACTGATTCTGAAGTCCCGGAGCGGGGACACGCAAAGCTCTGTTGCCTTGGAAAGGAGCCAAGTAAGGGGCCATCCGATTGTAGTTATGTAAATGGAAAAATCTGAGCTCATGGAATTAATGTAAAGGCATCAGCTATGGAGGCTCCCCTAAAGCAGAGCTTTGTCTTACTTTCTTTCAGTTTTTCTCAGAAGAGAGTCTTGCTTTTGCTTCAACGAGAGCTCTAAGAGATAAGTAGGTGGCTGGTGACAGGGTGCAGGCTTTGTGGAGATGGGTTTAGTGCAAGAGGTAGACACAAGAAAGTATAATATTCTATCTCCTTAGCTGTGATGAAAAGGTTCAGTAACCATTCCTTTGCCTGGGAATTAAGACTAGCTAATACAGAGATAAAATTCTATTAAAATACTTTCTCCTGTTTTTTGACTCCCATCTGCCCTTGCATATTCTAATACCCTTTCATTTTCACAATTTTATGATGTACCTTCAGAAAAACTTGCACAAAATCCATCCACTGTTAGTAGATCTATTATTAATTTTGTTATTAATTTCACATACTGTGTTCCAGGAATTGAAAATCCGCTACATTTATAGTAAATGCCAGTCCTCCCCTCCTCCTCTTCTTGCACTGAATGAACTATAAAAAGACCAAAATGGTTTTGTGACAAAGAATTAAATGGATTGCAGCAGGTGGTATCACAGGTGTCTGCTTAATTCCTGTTGACACAGTCTGTAGCTCAGGGATGGGGAAGGATGGAGATTCCCTGACTGCTGGTCAGAATTAGGGTAGAGAGAGGGGAGTCAGATTAATGGCTCTAGCTCAAGCCATGAGCCCATTACAGGGGATTATTATTTTTAGTGGAATTAAATGTACTGGGAAACACCACAGGTCCATCCAGTCCTGTGACTGGAAGAGGTCTGGCTGTTCAGATGAAGATCTGTGGCGCTCACTTGCACGCCCCTAGATAAGGGCAGACTGGTCAGAGCAGTGTTGTCTCTCTCTCTTGCCAGGACAGACAGAGGCAAAGCTTCAGCAGTTACTCACAGTTACTGAAGCAAGCACAGTGAGTTCAGGTGGAGACAGGCTCAGTGTGGGCCCTGCCTTGGGTCAGGGGGCCAGTCCCTCTGCAGCCCTCCAGCAGCACTGTGGGGTTTGGGCCATGAGGCTCCCGATTGGGAGCATCAGATGTCAGTGCATGAAGGACATGCATGGAGCCCTCCTTCCAGATGGGGTCTTTTGCTAATCAGTTAAATCTGCTTTAGCTGATCTTCTCATGGCATGGATGGAAACCAGATTTTTGAGTTCATTTGAGCAGGATTGGAATATCTAGCTGCCAAGTACAAAGACTTCCCTTTAAACTGCACTGCTGAAGCAGGAAATATAGATAAATTAATTTGCCATATCAAGGCAAAGGGATGAATTTAATGTAAGTGTACCTTTTTGTGAGGATTGTTTTCATTTATATCTATCTAGGCTAGCAATAGCCAATAAAAATACATTGTGGTGTGGTGGAAACAGCTCCCACCTTTGTACGTTAATCTCTAGTAGTGATGGCTTCCAGAAGACTGATTAGCCTTTGCTGAAAGGCTGCAAGGAGGATTATTGCAGCCAAAATCATATGTGATGGGCAGGGTAGCTCCATTTGTGAAAATGTTTACATGTGCAGGTGGTTCTGGCTGATGACCGGCTGATGCTCTTGTTCTCTGCAGTCACCTGCAGGCAGTGCCCTGCCTGTGCCCTCACTCTGTGCCCCCGCCTGGACACGAGCCTGACACGGCTGACCTTGGCCGTGTGGGCTGGGCTGAGCTGCAGCACGGCTCAACCTGCCCAGGAGGCACAGCTGGGCTCCTGTTTGCTCCTGCAGCTCCTGACTGCTCCAGGTAGGACACAGGAGAGCACCACTTGCCTGTGAGCAGAGGAGGCAATCCCTGCCTCTTCTGTGTGCCTGTGTGCCCTGCACAGTGGATGCAAAAACACCGAGAAAATGCCCCAAACCACGTATCTGAGGATGTCTGAAGATTGATATTTAAGTATAATTGGTCCATCTGAATCTCTAGGTCTGCGTCTGTGTGCCTTGTCACAAGGACTAAGCTATACCTAGATCCTAATTTATGTATCTGATGGAAATGTGCTTAAGACATATAAGTAGTCTGTTTTAAAGGGATTGCCCTTTATTGGATGCTGAAGCTGTAATCCATGAAGAAAATAAAGAGTAATAAATAAACACACTATGCACTTTAATCCCTTCTGATCAAATTATGCCACACATGGCTATGTAAGGAGGTTATTTAGGTAAAAAGCTGAGAAAAGATTTTTTTGTAATTCACTAGGTTATAAATTATCTACTTATATTTTTATATTAATATTTTGTAATGAATGAATGGGCTTGTGTTTGTGTTACAGCCAGTTGTCTCACTTTAAAGTGTTCTGAGCATTTTCCCTATGTTTAGTTATTAAGGTCAGATTTTACTATGCTTCGTTTTCCGTCTTTGTTTGCAAATTGTGAGGAAATGCACTAAGGAGGAATTGTGGATACTGGCTAAATACTAATTTTATTGTTTTTCTGCTTTGTGGTGAAACCTATCTCCTTCAAGAGACTATTTAAGTAGTTATTAATGTGTAGCTGTCTTTCTTACTAATTAAAAATCTTTAATTTGCTCCCTAGTAATTGGGAGTTGGGTTTAACGGGGAGAAAAGTTTCCAGTAGCGCTATCTTGGCCTTCTTGACTTAACACTGGTAATTAAGTTAAAATCATGCCTACAATGAAGTAATTTTATATACATGGCTGAGGTACTAATAGGTAAATTCCTTAGTTTTACTAGCTGAGTGTCTTTGGTGTTAAGCTTATTGTGGATCAGCAGTTTGAGGACTTGGCATCACAGACTGAGTTTGCTGAGTTTTCCCCATCCAAGTGGTGTCAGAGCTGCAAAACTACAAACAGCTCAGCCTGCCTATGTGAGCTGCAGCCACAGTAGCCAGAGAACTTGGAAAACGCTCGCTGGATTTTATGAAAGCATTTGCCTGTGTCAGCTTCAGCCTCCTGCCAGTTGCTGGGCAGACATCTGAATTAAGCTATATCATGTGTAACTTTGCATAAGAAAGCCCCAGTGATTTTGTATAAAAGGTGAAGGCCTGACTTCTCAATTGATGCGTTTCCAGTTTGCTCTGCAGTGTCTGTTAACGTTGCTGTTGCCCATGTGATAACGGCTGAGTGCAAGATATGGATGCTCCTTTTTGCTTGGGTACTTGTTACATTACATATGCACAGGGATGGATTGTGCTAAAGCCTATCCACTTCAGAACTTCCACCTTTTGTGGTGTAGGAGGCATCAGGAGGAATGTGGAGCATGGTGGTTTGGTTCTGTCTGTTTTTTGAACAGAAATGTCTAAAGGCTTAACCTGTGGAGAAAATTTACTGTCATATGTACAGCTGTTGCAACATAAAGAAAATTCTTTGCCGAGTAGATGGCACACCTTACATTCAAAAAAAAAAAAGTAGTTTTCATACTTTTATGATGATACCTGGTAACAGAATGTGAAAGAAAGCATACACTGTTACTATTTTTTTTCCCCGGCTATCTCAGTGTGTTAGAGTAGCTGTACCATAAAACTACAGAAGGGACATCTCCCTGCACAAGTACTTTCTAAAACATGTGGTGTAAGTTGTATTTTTATGCAAGCACTAGTTTGGATTTCGTAAATGCTGGACTGAGTTTTCTGTGTTATATGAAGCACTGTGTTAGAAATGTTTCTCAGTTGAGTTGAATTTTAGGTGTAGCATCTGGTGAAAAATGAGTGTAAAGCACCAGTTCTAATACTAAGCAGTGCCACTGGGTAGGGGGTTGTATTTTGGTGGTGAGTTTACAGAGTTCTCATGCCAATGTCGCCCTGATAATTTGATTTTTATCATCTTTCCCTTTTGAAAATAACAGCTCTTGGTCACTTTATACTTTACACACTTACTAGGAAATACTATATATTTTGTGTTTACTTAGAACTTCTATATGATTTAACTATTTATTTACAACTACAAAGCATGTCTGGAGTCTGTGATTCAAACATATAATATAATAGATAAGATATTTGGAGAATATATTGGAAGCAAAGAAAGCAATGATTGCAAAGCCATAATATTTTTTGAGAAACTGAAGATTTAAACTTTAAATACCAATTTTCAGGTCTGGCTATTGTTGGTAGCTAATAGCACAAGATAAAAAAAATCTATGGAAAGTTTTTCTAGGTTAATACATAATATTTTATTGTGATGTTTGAAACAATGGCTTGCTTTCAACCTGTACATAGTGCAAAATCTTTGTCAGGGGTTCACTCCTCAGCTGCTGCAAGTTTGCACAGTTTACCTAAACTTGATGATGACATGAGATTAATAATTTAGTCAGAAACCATCATTGTAACAGTACATGCATGACTCTCAAAAACAAATTCCAGGCAGGTTTCCTCTTTCACTAAAGCAGGCAGTTACCATGGTGATGGGAAGTGTGCAGGAGCTAGAAGAGACAGAACAATGCATGACTTCAAAGTGCTCCCCTTCCTACCCAAAATGTCACTGCTCCCCATTCCTCAGCAATTCCTGTACATCAAATAGTATGTGCCATAACACCAAGGAGTTTTAAAAAAGCAGAAAGAATAGCCCTACCTTCTGCTAAGCCAAGTTGTGCCATCCTCTGTGCGCCTTCTAAACTTTCCAGGGTCTTGGAAAGTCTTCTGCCAAAACAAACCATCTTTATTCAGAGGTCAGAATGAATGTAACCCACTGCTCACTGCATTTCAATTTTAAATGACTCAGAGTAATAGAATAATTAATATAAAGACAAAAAAACACACACCAAAAGGAAGAAACTATTTTTTTGTTTGGAACATGATCCTTCCGACTCTCATTTAAACATTAGTCAAGGCATAGAGATAATGATAAAAATATGAAGAAATAATACTTGATCTCAAAGGAATATGCCTTTACTACAAGATTTAAGACTAAACTTTATCCTGACTCTTGCCTGCAGTGACGTCAAAGAGGAAGAAACATGATGGGAGCCAGGGCAGAGATTGCCCTGAGAGAGAAGCTTTGAACAAAGAGAGGAGGCCTGGAGCCTTGCAACAAAGAAAGAAATGCCTGTGAATAAATGTGGAACCCTGTGGGCAGTGGTAGGCATGGAATTTCATTAAAATGTGGAAAATAAGCAGTGAGCTCCTGAGAAGGTGGTGTGAGTGTACAGTGGTTGTGTTCTCCTCCACTTTGATTCCTACCAGCAGTGGGAACAGATGGTGCATTACTCCTCCTCCCCAAAAGGAGCCATCCTCGGCGCTCCCACCCACCAATCCCAGCGCTGCAGAAGAGGCAGGGGCCTTGGAACAGAGCTCCTTCATGCTGATTTTGTGTTGGTTTATTTCCACTGAAATGATTTGCATAACACTAATGTAAAAGGGCTAGAAAATGATCATGTTGTCTTTAGGAGAGTGAAGAAGGAGTCTCAGGGGGAATATGGGAGGGCATATTGAAGATGTATCCAGTTTCAGAAGCTGAGCCAGTCAAGAAGGTTAACTTCAAAACTGTCAGAAAGTCTTGCTGTAGTAGATATCACCAAATAAGTTACCTAGGGCTAAATACATCTTTGAAAATCAAGCAGTTTCTTTTGAGAGTGTATGTTTTAAGGCATACCAGAAGACTATAGAAGTCAAAGCCATTCACCCAACTCCTCCATATAAAACATCTCTCTGACTTTAACAGGAATTTTGCATTAAATAGGAGTACACTCCTGTCAGCGTCATGAAATTATCCTGGTCACAAACACATTGGCTAGTCTGGAAGTGAGCGGGATCAATGCCCATTAAAGTTAATGTGTATATACTGAAACTCTGATTTGAATGTAAGTGAACATCTAGACGTAATTTTTTGGTTCAAAAGCCTTTATTGTCCAGAACCCTTTAAGGAGAATTCAAGAGACTATCAGGCTCTTTTGCCTGATTGAGCCTTTTGCCATGGTTATACTGATGTTTTCTGATCGACTTGTTCTCCATATCTCTGTTCTGGCATGTGTGTGATACCAGTTCACAGGAAATGCAATAGCAAATGGTTAATAGAGGAATATTATACACAGTGCTTAGCAAATAACTAGCAAGTTGTTTTTTACTTTTTTTTTATTTTCCTTTTTTTTTT
>VXBQ01012278.1:268061-329888 GCA_013400175.1 Phainopepla nitens
TTTTTTTTTTAGATTTTGTACAGCTGCATAGTTGGAATAAACATCAGAGAGGCACTTGCCCTCTGTATGACAATGAAGTGCAGATTAGCAACTATTTATCATGAGGAAAGCAAACTGATCATCCTCTTTCTTGTTGCTTTCATATTGGTTTTTTTTTGTGAGCTGGCTTAGCTGGATGTAATGAATACCTGCGTTGCACTGCACGATTTTGGGTTGTACAATGGGTGTAGAGCACCCTCTACTTTCTTTTGATCAAATAACACTCCTGGGCTTGAAGAGAAGGGTGTGTAGGGGGAACCGTCGAGGCTGTTTTCCTGTAGATTTTTGTACTGAAATCAGAAGAAAGAATTTGTCTGTAGGGTTCATTAACTGTTGGCCTCTGCTGGCAGTAACCCATGTTATATAGGCCACCATTGTGCCATCCTCAAAAGAACTCCCTGAAGGAGGCAAAGTCTAGAAGGAGAATATCTACTCTGAAGTTTCCCACCTTCCCTGAACTGTATCTCCAGAGCCACCCCAGGAGGGGAGACTGTGGCTTTGAAAAATAACACCTTTGTTATTCCAAGTGTTAGAGATGAAGCAGAGTTTTCAGATGGCCCCAAGGTTTTTGCACCCTTCACCAAACACAGATGGAAACTGGACTCTTTGAACTGCTTTGAAAATCTGTTACCATGCATTGCTGTGGGGCCTGTGAAGCAGCCACTGCTAACTTCTGTCTGCCTGCAATTTTTATGACCATGTGATGACAAGGGATTAAATAGCTTCATTTTAGAAGCAGACAGCTTTTAAATGTAAAAATGAAAAACAAAATAAAACAAAAAGCCCAATAATTCCTTGCTCAAGGCAAAACCTTAATAGATGCTGAGGTAACATTTCAATGAATGAGGTGAATTCCAAAGTAAAAATGTGAGCAGTTTAGAATTGAAAATTGTATCTTAGGCAATAGTTGCAAAACCTTTATAACATTATGATCTTAGTAGATTGGAATCCAGAAAATATAGATTATCCTTTGTTTCCCAATTTAGGAGCTGTTGGAATTATGGTATACGATACCATCACTGCTCCTTGTAGTGTTTTCTATTTAGTGCCTGTAATTTACACGGCATTACTATACAGGTGCTGAAAAAATCGTCAATTTATTCATATAATGAAAACTTCTTTGACTTCTCTGAATTAACTGAGTAGTTGATGGCAAAGAGTATACAGCTTTCTATAGAAAAACATGTTCTTTAAAATTTTTATTGCATTTTTTTCATTCATTGCGATTATCAGAAATGTGTGTGCTTATTACAGTTACTCTTGACTTATTAAAAAAGTGATAACCTTTATTCCAACATAATTTTATATATTGGATTTAACTAGCAATAGATTTTTTTCATATTTTTCTTTACTCAAAAAGCATTTAGTTTATCTGTTATGAAATAAAAAAGTTTTTTATAGATGCAAAGCAGTCATTCAGGTTTTGTTTTTTCTAGTTCACTCAGTATGGCTGATCTCAGTTGGATGAGTTGGGAGATGTGAAGTGCTACTACAGATTTCACCTACTTTTCATAAGCATGACTGCCTTGGGCAGATTCAGTAGTGTGCTAAGCAGCTGAATTATGTGGGCAAACACAGACCCTGACAATGTACACCACACTCTGCTCTATCCTCTTCCATCAAAGATGTAAAACTCCTGTGAAGCAGCTTTTCTAGTGGAACACCCTCAGAGGAGACCAAGGGGGACCTTTTCTGCCAGCTCTGTCCCTGCAGCCAGGGCAGAGAGTCAGACTGGGGCAGTGGGCACAGGAGCCCCTGGGCTGTACTGCTGGATCTCCCCTCAAGTCCCTTGACTCCAGATCCTTGGTTTTCCACGCTATAGGATATGAGGATTGGCTTTCCCTCAGCTGAGATTGTCTTCAGAAGTTGATTTGATGACCTGATTTTCTCTCCAGAAGGTGAAAATTGGGACATTCTGTGTTGGCAGAGTGTTTTGTTGTAAGAGCTTCAAACACTGTTAAGATATCTTCGTTAGTGAAGTGCTTTGAGGTGAAGTAGCTGATTGTGCTCTTATACCAGCAAAAGTAAAATGCTTTTATACCATGTAAATGTCTTTTATAATGATTAATTTTTCTTGAAGCACTCTTGTGTTTTAGGATACTGGAATATACCAGCAGTTTGAGAAATCTTTGTCTGAAAATTGTGGAAGCTTGAATTAGATTTGCTGAGGAAACTCTGCTTTTATTCATGTCACTTCAGCAGCTCTGGCCCTGTCAGATGTTAATTTTTAGTTCAAAGTGCCTTACTGCATAAAATGTAATATGACATATGCAACTGCAGACTATAAATTAGTTAAAAGTATAAATAAATATTTTAGTCTGTCATCTGTTATGAACTGTTGTGGTGACTTTGGCGGAGGTAGAGGAACAGCCTAGAACATGAACTGCCCAGAGAGGGGAAGGGAGTGCTGCTCTGCAACTTCTCTGCACGTTCCTCATACCTAAGATGACAAATGGCTTTTACTTCTCTCCACTGAAGGTTTCCTTTCCCCAGGAACTAGTACTAAGAATTACCAGTGTGAGAAGCCAGTTTGGGTCTACTGCCTTTCTAGATGGCATCGTTTATTTTGCAATGAGGTGGGAGCGAGGGCAAGTGCTGGAAGGCATAAGGGAATGTAATGCAGCCTCCAAGAACAGAGGTTGGAGTGGCAGTCCTGTGGGTAATTTCCAGCTCAGTGCTGAAGTGGCAGAATTTATCTGTCCATTACCACAGTGAGGCTGTAAAGTTCACTGCAGCTTTCCTCTGTGTTTAGTGCAACTTAAGCATGTACATATTTAGGACAAAAGAAGCGTGCGCTGCATCGAATTGCATCATGTGAAGTGTCAGTAATGGCAGGAAATTATATTGCAATTCAAGGAAGCTCACTGTCGTAGTTGCAGCTTACACAGAAAACTTAGCTTACAACAGATGTGTCATATGTAGTGGAATTTTCCCTCTGGAAATATTTTTTTGGCCTTATTTTAAGTGATACTATGCAAACAACAAGGCACACACAGGTCTTGCACCTTATTCTTTTCAGGTTTACATGAGTGCACAAAGTGTGCTCATGTCTACAGAATAAGATTAACTTCAGTAATTATTAAAGAAGATAATGACAGAAGAATTTTTACCATGCAAGTGTCTTTTTTTAACTTATTGAAAAAGGCAGGGACAGTTTAAGATGCAAACTGGACAGTTGGTGACATGAGATGTGGAGGCATGGGCACTGTGAGCAGTGATAAGCTAATAACAAATCTTTAGTACTTGCTTGCCATTAACCTTGCTAACATTTCTTTATACACTAATTGAAATATTTCTTCTAATTGAGTGAAGTTTGAGCTTCAGCACAAGTAATTTTAACTCTGAGGAGAGCTCAGCAACATTTTTATCTTTGATCACAAATTTAAGCTAATATTGGAAACATAAGGACTTATATTTTCTTTAATAGAGGTCCTTCTGTAATAGAAGGGGATACTCTTTCTATACAAAATTTGATCAGAAATTTTAAAAGCTTCAAGAGACATGACTCTTCAAAGACGGTTTTCTAGATCATTATTAATTTACTTTTTATCTCCCTATAGAGTAAGTGTTACTAAATCATATGTCACTAAAATCAATAAAATTGTCAAACAGTGTTTGGAACAATACCAAATATGCAGACAATGGCATAAACCCTTTTTTTTTTCTGTGGGATAAGTAATTTTTGTACATTTTAAGTCTTATGGGAAATGTTTTTAGGAGCTTATTTTGCAAGTGTGAAACATTCCAGGTGGAGCCTTTACTACATCTCTGCTGAGATATAGACAAATACTATACTGCGCATATTCAGTTTTCTTCACGTGGCCAAAACCTTTTGTAGTACTTGAAGATTGGTTCATAAGCTTTTCCCCCCATGATTCGTGCACATGTATCCATTGTGCCTTTGCAGTATAACTGTATTGATCACATCCAAACACTAGATCAGCTGGTCTTTTAGCAGATGATGCTCCTGTATCTTAAGGAGGACAAGAGACCTGGCATTTTGCAGCTTGGGTCTGTAAACATTGGGTTTGCTAAATACACCACATACTTTGGGGAAGTGGCAGATCCAACAATGCCCTTGTTTAGCCCTGCTTTCTCTCATAGCGTATTTTGGATACTTTGAAAGAGATTTTAAACCAATAAAAGGTCATATTAAGGCAACTTGGTTGGTATTAACTGTACAGCTTGACTATAAAGGGACAATTGGGGAAGGCTTAGTTTAATAAGACTTGTAGCTTACTAATGCACATTACTACAATCCCTTCTCCCCTGCGAATACCCCACTCAGAGTAAATTGATCTTGGTTACTGTAGCTTTGTGCTCCTCTTTGGCCCCAGCACAGAAGCTGGTTCTTGCAAAGAGGAATATATTTTAGACTCTTTGCATTGACCTTCAGCTGACTCTTGAACTTTGAGTGCCTTTCTGTGGCTAGGACCCATGCTGCCTGCCTGGAGCCACTCTGCGTGCAGAACCCAGTGCCCTCCACCTCCTCCTCTTCCCTTTGTGCTCTTGGGAACATGATCCCACTTCTTGGCTGCACTGAGAAGGCCAACACTAGCATTGTGGGATGTCCTTACTGGGCTGGAATATCAGCTCCTGGGTGAGAGAAGGCACCAGTAATCTTCTCTATAGGACAGTTGAAACATTTAGGGGGATGCACTGGTTCCTGCTGATCACACAGATAAATGCTGCTGCTGTAAGACATCACTGGCCTGTAGGTAGGTAATACGCTTATGTAGGTAAGAAATGTGACGCACACCTTGGATACATCCTTAATGTATGCCCAAAGAGACAGAAAACAACTGGAAAGCAGCAGATAATATTTTTGAGGCTCTCGGATTTAAATGTAGGAAGAGAACAGAAATAAGCATCTTTTCAGCCAGCACTGACATATTAATCCTCTGAGAAATAATGGTAGTTTTGCCACTGTCCTGTGAACAAGCATTGTCTAATCTGCAGATACAGAAGCCTCCGGTGAAACAGTGTTGATTCAGCCCTGCCTCTTCACAATCAGACACACTCTGATAAGTCTTGGAAGAGATCATATATCTAAGCCAGAGTGAAATGCTAAATTTCTGGAGACAGTGTGCAATCAGAATCACTCTTCCCATGTTATCTTCTACCTTTCAATTCCAACGCCCTCTTAAATAAAATGAGATTGAGCAATGCGAGTCTTTCCTATCATTCGCTTTCCAAGACTGTGAATGCCCTTTTCTCCAAGAAGGTGATCAAATGTGTTCTGTATTGTTGTAATCCTGGAGAAACATTCTTTTTTCATAAATAGCTAATGAATGCTGAGACTTGTATCTTGGAGGTTACCAGACATGCAAGTAAAATTGGTCATTGTGATCCAGCTAGTGGGAAGCTATTATTTTTAATTTTTACTTTAACCCTCTTTCTAATGAATCTACAATACTCACTGCTGTAAAATGACAAGCATTGCAACATCTGAGGTAAAATTCCCTGGTGTGGCTCTGCAAGATTTAGACATAGTCAAACAATACCTTCCAGTACATGAATGAAAACAACTCCATGTTTTGTTTTTTCACCTTAATGCTGAAAATGTCACAGAAATTTGCATGTAAAAGACTTTCTGTACTGACAGGTGTCTTTACTTTGGCCTCTCATCAGTGACTTAAGCCAGACTTTTAAATTGTTAATAACTGAATAACTTTTAGATCCTGATCAGTCACAGAAATATAAATTATGTGGGAATTTGTGCTCTGCAATGATGGGATGGATATGAGAGTCTTGGTAACCTTGAAATAATTCACTGGCTCCTTTATAATCTCTTGTGCAATGTATACGAAGTGTGGAAGCAAGTGAAAACAGTATTTATTGGATAGTATATAAGACAAAATGTGTGTTAAATTTCTAAAGGAATTTGCTATACTATTCTGAAAGGAGGTATTTTTGAAACAAGCTTCAAAAAGTTAACTTTTTGGTATTGAGAAAGGTTTATGCTAAACTATTAAGAAACCTGCTTTCAGTAAACAAAAAGAAAAAATTCAGATTAAATTTAGTGCATTTATCAACAGAGGTCATCAAGGAAAAGGAGTAAGACAGTTCTTGGGAACAGCTGTATCCAAACTGATGGCTTTAGCCTGAATGTGTGTGTGTGAAACTATTCAGGAATTGCTTATATGAAAGAAGGTAACATTTAATTCACATTCCTTAAAATGAAGGAAATCTGCTTGCTCTTAAGGGTTTCTGATTAGGAATGTTGGGTATACAGAAGCTGAATCTGTTCCGTATCTTTTCATGGTCCTACAATATTTACATACTGTTTTTTCCACATTTTTGCATAGTGCAATTGTAGTTCAATGTCTCATTTTTCACTTTTTTATATTAAATACTTGGTTATTCCTTTGAGGCATTTTTCTCTTGAAGCATTTGGAGTGCTCCCTTCTCAGCTGGTTGAAGCTTCTGAACTCCCTGTTGTTTCAATAGATTCGTGTTTATTTATTCACGTTAGCTTAGGATCAGGGCTTGGTGTAATAGAAGGTTATTTTCTTTTTTTAAATATGAACTTAATATGTAAATGTTCTGGCATCTCTTAACACTAAAGGTCATCTGGCTGATTTCATTCTCTGGATTGCAGCAACACTTTGAAGAGTGTTAATTGATTGTAATTGTTTTAGTTAATCAATTTCAGAGGATCAGGAACCTGTTTTACATGCTGGAGTTGTTTGCTTCCAGGCAGTTCACAGAAGTGATGAAAAATACCTTAGGTCAATTGTTCCTTTATTTTAGGAGATTAAGGGGTTTATATGTTCTGGATGACACTGGGTTTGGAATATGTTAGAGCTGAGCTATGAGGAGAGTATGGATCCTTCATATACAAGTCGGATAAAAATATCTAAAATCTGTTTATCCCCCACCAGTTTTTTTTTAATTGAAGAGAAATAAAAGTGTGAAACAGAGCAACTATCCCTGAGCCTGATACTTCCAGCAGCACTGAAGGTTGCTTTTCTGATAAAGGCATCAGTGTCTTGCCACTGGATTTCTGTGCAGGAACTCTCATTTATCTACATAGGGTTGTTTATTTATTAATGACAGTGCTTCAAAATGTTTGTGGCAAGAGTTTGTGAAGTATGGCCATGTAGTAGAGTGGAAGGGCAACTTAGGGAATTCTTGATAAGCAGACTTTATCTATTCAAAACTTTTAAAGATAAAGTCTACCCTCTCCTACTTAGTTTCCATTACAATTTCATTTTCCCTGTACAAGTAAGGTACATTGTCTAACTTCCCTATTAGAGCATTGGATGTATCTTACTGCATATGGAGTGAAAACAGAACTTCATTATAATTGGAATGTAATGCGGGTTTTAGGAATCTTTGTCAAGTAAACATTTAAATCCAGCAAAATTATGCGTCCCATTAAAAAAAAGAAGGAACTCGTGGTTTCATCACTGAGTTCCTAACACAGCCCATAGTATAATTTCATGGTCTGCATGTCTTAAGCAAACACTATTGCACATTAGAGCATAAAGTGGGTTATTATTTTCTTAAATGTGAAGTTGACTTTTGTTTCATGAGATTGAAATAAGCTGCAAGACTGTCCTTTTTCTTTCCCAAATGTGTATTTTTCTGGATTTCAGGAACTTGCTGGTTTTTCCCATGACTCTTGCTATCTATGAAGTAACACTCAAAATTAACAGATGTTCAGATGAATTAAATAGCAAAATTTGGAGGGGAAATGGAAAAGGCTCCTGACCCAGAAGTATGGGTGGCTTACTGAGGGAACTGCTATTAGCAGAAAATGGCAAGGAAGGTAAGTTAATGTGAATACCAGATTTCTGCTAGGATGAGAAAAACAGAATGGTCAATGAAATGAAATTACCTAAGTTGAAGAAATCTGCATTTTTGGGATAAATAGTATGAATATCAGGCAAGGGAAACTAGGAATTAAAGTAACTGAGCATAAATATGGCCACATAGTTGGAAACTCTGCAGATGGAAGTGGAGGAAAAGAAAGAAAGAAGTAGCATTCAGTTTAAAATAATGAGTGAAGATTTAAAGTATACAATATCAATGAAGGAGCAACTGCAGCATGAGTGCTTCTTTCCTGGGCTCTTGGATTTCTTCATCCTGCCCTTTCTGTCCATCTCAGAACCCTGGCTATGATTTGACCTGACTGCTGACATGAGCCCATGGGCAAATGTTTCCTCCTATGCTCCTGGGACCACTGGGAATGAATGATATTGCTGTTGGATCCACAAAAGTGGGCAGAAATCAAGCATGGATATCTGTTCTGCCTACGTGCTTAAGCTTTAAGGCATGAATGATGGTTTGATGTCTAACTGAAAACCGACTAAATTTAGGAGTCAGACTAGTTGAGTTCCTAACCAGAGAAACTCAACAGTGAAAAAAACCTACCTGAATGTATTTTTAAAAGAATTATTGTAAAAGTTATTTGTAGAAAAAAAATTAGACTTATTCCAGGCTACTAACTTCCAAAAAGAAAGAGGAGTTATACTACAGCACATTCCTTCTGATTTCATCTGCCTCAAAAAAATCACAGATGCCTGACTCATTTTATATACCTTTCTGGTGTTAAGACAGGCAGGAAATTCGAGAACAATATAATTGTCAGTATGATAAATGAGAAGGCAAAATACTGTTGAATAGTAGAGGACACCGAGTGTTATTATGGCCTATTGTTGCTATGAATAGAACCACCCAGACACCAATTAACATCTCATTGCTATGATTACTTGCTACAGTATCTGTTCCACTAATCAAACTTGCACCTTTTTAGTCCATATTTTGATTTCAAAAAGTTATACCAAGAAGAGATTACATTTATCTCAAATGCAAATAAATGTGAAGCTTAAGAAGCTAATTAAGTTTATAACCACTGAGAATAACATTAAAAAGAAAATTAAATTGCTTGGTTTGGAAGAAAACCTTTCAGGAAACATTTGTTGAATAAACATAAAAGAAATTCTCCTAATGTACTCTTATGCAAATAGTGTTCTGTTTATATTTTCCATATGCCAATCATATATAACTCTTATGATTTTTCCTTCACTAAACATTATCGTCATAGGAATATTTACTACCAAGCACACAATATGTAGTAAGTATGACAGTTATATTACAGCAGCCTGTTATATCTTCCCAAACTTTTTGAGAACAGAGCTTGTTTTAGGCAAATGACAATGCCATTACAAATATTTAGTAAATAATTTGTTTTGGTAAAGTGATGGAACTAAAGGACAAAGCCTGTAAGATGTTGCTTCCCTAATTTTTATTTTTTATTTTTATTTTTCCCTATTTTTTTTATTTTTTTTTATGGTCATAAAAGGTACCAGATTGAAAGCTCTGAAGAAAGGAAATTTCTGCTTATGTGTCAGGCAGCAGCACTGCAGAATTTCTTTGGCTGGGCTCCATCTGCCAAAGCACAGTGGTGTTGTCCCTGGTCTAAAAGACCACTAAGACACATTTGCAGTCTGTCTGAAGTCAACAAGAAAGCAAGGTTAGCTGAGCAGCCCCTCAGGTGTTTAGCTGGATCACAGGTCTCAGCTCCTGAGCAGGCTGAGCCTGTGCCCAGCAGCCCCTCAGGGAAGGGCAGCCTGTGCTGCCTGCTGCCAGGAGCAGTCCTGGCTGGCAGAGCTGGTGCAGCACCTTGCTACCCAGCCCAGAGCTCCTCTCTCATCCCAAGTGGGTTAGTTATGCTAGTAAAAGATAAGATTGCTGGCTATGAACCATTCCTCTGCTTGGTTTAAGGAAAAACAACTTTTGAAGGAGAAATGGTAATTCACAGTCCACAAGGCAGAAGCAGGGGTGACACAACTGCTGCTGGAAGAGCCTGTGGATGGCACTGGCTTGGCTCGTGCAGCTCCTGGGTTTCTGTCCCACTCTGGAGCACAGGCTCTGAGTGCACCCTGCACCACTGTTCCTGCAGTCAGCTCTGGCTTTGCCAGGGTGTGGAGGAGCAAAGTACTCTTTGTCCTTGTGCAGGTAAATCTGGAGAGGAGGCTGAGGCAACAAATCCTGGATGGACTTGCACATGGATGCTCTGGCTGGGCTGAGTAGTGGTTCTACACTCTGCTGGCAACAGCTTCATTCCTGTGAGCTGGACACAACAAACATGGGGAGGAGGTTGTTCTGATGGAAATGGTGGATGTGATGTCATTTCTGAGGCCTTAAAATTGTTATTTTAAATAATCTATAATACGTGGCTTTATCTTGCTAGTGCTGAGAGAACATCACTTTCTCTGCAAGGGTTTCAATTATGACTGGAATGTTTTGAAATGTGCCCCTGATGATCCATCACAATTTTTTTTAAAGGCTTTGGACATGGAAGAGCAGTATTGAACTTGGAGCTTGAATTTAGATATAATTTTTTTATAAAGCAGCTGACAGGTTTGCTGGATTAGTGTTTATAATACTTATTGACATCCCATGATACCTTTCCATAGCTGAGCAGAGTTTAGATTGACTCTGGAGTATTAGCACTTGATGAAGGTAATCTGTTTTCTTGGCTGAAGCTCACAAACAAAGCAGTTAAATCCCCATTACAAATGGCTAAACAGGGACCCATTAAACTTCTTATAGGCCTGTCTCATTTCTATAGCCCTGAAACATTTATAAAGGGCACTGTTAAAAATTTACAGAACCTTGAGACAGCGTCTTAAGCAAAGTTACTCTGTGTACACTACCTGGAATGCTCAGTCTTCCTTTAAAGAGTAAAATAAAAGTAGGAAAAAACTTCTTTTCATACACTTTGACCTACAGTAACTGTTCTGGCTTTTCTTGATTTATTTTCAAAGTTTCATAGAAAAATAGATGTTACAGATAGAAAATCAATTCATGCTTAAACTACCTTAGGAAAGTGCCCAGGTTGGTTATTAATAATCAAACTGTCTTTGTTATTGTCTGTTTCAATTATTAGTTCTCCAATCACCCTTTTTATATGGGAAGTCACTCTGGAAATTGTTGGCACTGAACTTGAGATGAATATGGTAATAGTGGATGTATCATGTTAATGAGAATTCTCATATTAAGAAATATAAGACACATTATTTTAATGATTCTACTGGCATCAAACCATGGAAGCCACAAAGTTATTTTTTAATGAATCAATCCCCACAGGCCTAAAGTAATTGTGTGAAAACTGTTGGTCTTTTTTTTATTCCAGTAAAAGACAGCCCCAAACTGAAATTACACTTTTCACTCACTTAGCTGATGTTTTGCAATAGTACCAGACATTTTGTAAACCTCAGAAGAAAGAAAAAAGGTTTAGGAGAGTGCTGGAGTGGGGAGGTGGAGTCATGTCTCCCATTGCATGTCAGTAAAGATGTGGTAATTAGAGGAGAAAAAGCAGAGCCTTCATTAGGCCACAGAGTGCTTGAGTTGCATGGGCAAAGTGTGAGACTGAGCTCACTGGGGATGATGGTGTCTTGTGAGAGAGCCTGTGTCCTGTGCATGGGGACAGTGGCATTTGGGGCAGAGCCTGTGTCCCGTGCACAGGGACAGTGGCATTTGTTTGTATAATAGGGACATGGTACAGGAAGGGGGAGGAGATGGCCAGGAGTAGAAAAGCTCTATTGTCTGGTTTGGTTCGTTATATTCTTCTTCTAGTCATCCTCTTTTAGAGTTTAATCTGCTCAAGAATTTTAAAAATAAATAAATGAGCAGTTCTGTCTTTCTAAATATGGGAGTTAATGTGGGAGTGTGGGGAATAATGAAACCACACTGTGTATATATTTTCAAGTTCCTGTGAATTTTGATAATTTCCAGATGGTCACTTTTAAGTATATTCATCAAATGTGAAGAATGGTTTTATAGTCTGCAGTATATAGTCTAGGACACCCCTAAAACCTCTAGAAAATTTGAATTGTTAGGTCTTGTTTTTCTCCCTAACCAACCACTGGTGCCACAAGGAGTAATAATAAAGGAGTTCATATGATAGTGTACTTTTCATTTTCATGGAGCCTGGAAATATATGCTAAGCCCTGTATGCACCATCTGCTCCACTAAGGTCAAAGTCCCAGCTGTACAAGCTTTAGGAGTAAGTGCTGAAGAGCTGATATTTTATATGGGCTGAGGTTGGTGTTTCGAGTAGTTTCAAGCAAGCCTTTCACAAAGTTCAGCAGTGCAACTGGCACTTGTAAGCATGCACCTTCTTAGGAGTTTTTAGCTGAAAAAGTAACAGAGTTCTTTACTGGGTGTCTTCAGGAAGGTACAAAACTTTGTCTCTCAGCTGGAATCAAAGCAGAAAGGGACCTGTTCCCTCTGTGGTAGATGGGATGGGAAATATTCTTCAAAGAGCCACTTCAATGCACATCATAATTTAATTGAGGAGTCTTCTAGTTTAACAGTTTGTACCTGCCTGGTTCCAAAATACAGCCCAATTATAAAATGCCACCCCATGCTGGCTTCCCTTCTCTTCCTTTTTTGGGCTGTCCTTTGGCAGTTATTTGTTATCTGAGCATAAGACTCTTAGGAATCATACAAACCCTCCTGGTGCTTATTCATGATCCAGATACTTGTTTTAGACCTGTGCCTTTTAAAGTGAGGAAGGGAATCATTAGACACAGGACAAGAAGGGGAGGAAATTAGTAGCAGCATCCTTACCCTAGGAGGGTAAAATATCCTAGTAGGATAGTCCTGGTTGCTAAGCAGTTTGTATTATCTTGACTTTTTTGAACCTGTTTGGATAAATATAACAGAAGAAGAGGATTGCAGAGCTTCACACCAGAATTTGACCTTCACTTCTACTTAGTTGACTGTCTTCCTAGAAAATCCCATTCCCTTCTTACACAGGCTTTTGCATCCTTATCAATCTAAAATATATATTTTTTTATTTGCTGGGTGAAGTAGTTTTAAATATAAAAATATTTCCACCCCTGTACGTTCTAGCCATGCAATCAATCTATTATAATTTAAAATAAACAGCACTGGCCTACAACCACAAGGGATAATCTACTATCTTTGTTGCCTCCCATTTTGTTCGTCTCAAACGTTAGTCCTCAATGCCAGAATTTGAAAGAAAGCCAGGAATTCCCATCCATTTTTGTCCATCTCCTTAAGCAGACACTTTGAGATATCATCAATTATTTCAGAGATTACATCCTAAGCAGCCTATGCTTAAAGGCAGTGATGAAAATAGTATGAAAATACATAATATTTAGAAATACTGCTGAGGGAGACAAGGAAAAAGGAGTCCTCCCAAACCCCATTTCCACTGCTCTGTTGTTTAGCAGTTACACCAGTATCACATACCAGAATGTCTCAATCATCGAATTATTGTTATTGGTTATTACCAAATAAAGAATTTTAAACCCATGGCTCAATTCACTTCTTTAAATGCCATCTTATGCACCTCTCATGAAGTGCTATTTGCTTGATACTTGCAAGATCACACAAACCCTGCTGGGAGCTGAGGTTGCCCATGGAAGTGTTATTTTGTTAGTGCCAGTAGTTTGGAATAAGCCACTTAAGGAGTCCTCTGTGCGTTCTTCTGCAAATCAAATTATCTGCTTGCTAACTGGGAGAGCAATAAGATGCAAAAGACAATTTGTGTGAAGAGAGGAAAGCAAAGAGAAGAACTGCAGCTACTTCATTTGATATACCCCTGGAAGAAAGGGATGTTTGCCCACAAACGCTGACCCAAGTGCAGTGGTGCAGGTCAGTTTCGCTCCGTTCCTGTTTGCTGCAGGTCTCTGCAGTAGTGCTCCAGAGCAGACTTGCTGTCAGTAACTCGAGGGCCATAGAGAAGGTCTGCTATAAGGCCCCTCAGTTACTGGAGTTGGTTTTATTTTTCCCTCTGAAAAAAATGGTGTCTTTCTCTGCTTTGGAACCAACACTTGGTACTGAAGCTGGGTAGGTGAATTTAGGCAGTAGTGACTGAGGATTTTCTGTAGAGACTGCAGTGCTCCTTCTGGATAGATTTTTAGTGACTGTGTGATCCCAATTTATTGAACTGTTTAAATTAGGAAGCTACTGTTGTAAACCTTGGTGCTTTTTTACCAATAGAAGTTTTTAATTTGTGATATTTTGGCCAAATTTACCTATAAACTAGACTGCATTTCATGAGTTTTAACTAGGCATGTGATATCATGAGGAGGCTGCCACTGTATTCTCTGACTCAGATCAATTTTTATGTGGACAGAATAAATTTCTATGGTAGGAAGGACCTTATATTGAGCAATATCCTCCCCGTTAGAATTAAGGGTGATCATAACAAATCTTTTAAGTTTGCTTCATGTGGAAGGCAGTTCTATTTCAGAATTTTTAAATCCTTTCTAAAATTTCATGCCATAGGTAACTTTTCAAACATCAAACATTTGCAGGAACATGGTATAGTTGTGCCAATACTTTTTGGAAAATCTTTGTACCTCTAGGATGGAATTTAATGAGACTTGACAGTGTGCTCCTAAAAGGTCACAACCCAGGTGGTTGTGTCATCCTGCTCAGGAGGAGAACTCAGCATCTCAAATTCTTCTTTTCCTATTCAGGTTGGGGATTAGATTGAGAGTTTTTAATATCTCTCCTGTTGTGCCCTCTGAGCTGTCAGAAATGGCTGTAACCACACAGGATACTGAACTCCTTGGCCTGATCCAGATTAGGAATAGCTCTGGGCTGTCACAGCCATAGATACAACCACAGGAGGGGAGGAGTTCCTCCTTTGGCTCATTTGGAAAAGGGTTTGGTCCTTACCTCCTTACAAGACACAAAGATTATTTCCTACCTGTTCTCGTTTCTTTGACATGGTTATTTTTCAATAGGAGATAATCCTATCATAAAGGAATTTCTGCAAAATAGTTCTGCCTGGGCTGCTTCTCTCTGTGTGGAGTTATGGAGTGAACACCTTGTTTAATTTGTCATTGGAAAATACTTCAATGTAGTGTTGTAGGAGCACCTCTGTAAAGTGTTGCGTGTGTTATCCTACATTTCCTGGAAACACCTGCAGCCCACCAGAATATATCCCAAGCCTCCCGAGCCATGAATTTGCACCTCTGTGCCTCAGTCCATGCTGTTACTATGGGAGTTTTGTCTGGGCTGTGGATTAATCCTCCTGTGAATTCAGAGAAGCCACACAGAGGCTGGGCTGGGCCCTGGGCTGGGAGCTCACTGCCCTCTCTGGGTGGTGCTGAGGGCCAGCAGAGCTGAGCAGGGGATAGTGCAGCCACTGCCCAGTCTGGAGTGTCTGGCTGGGATATCTTCAGCAGGTTACCCCAGTTTTTGGTTATTCAGAGTAACCTCTCCTTGCCATTACCCTTAATAATGGGCAAGTGGTTAATTTTTGTGGTTGTAAGTAACATTGTCTGCCATTCTGTAGAGTTCTCTAGATGTTTTAGAAGTAGGAATTGTTTTTCCTTTAAAAATCATGACTGCAGGTGCTGTGAAGTAGTGGCTCTTTCAGATTATAAGATATCTGTTTTGTATGAGAAATGTTTATCTTTGGCAGACTGCTAAATATTACTGCTTAAATCCATTACAAGGAAGCACAATTTTCTGTAACTTAATTTCCTAAGCCTAATGAACCCAGTAAATTTCCTCTGATGTCTTCCCAAGTTAATATATTAAATCTAATTTATTTGGCAAAAAATTGGACAAATTTCCTCTTAATTCAATTAACCTAGAAGAAAAAAAAGTATTGTTATGGAAATCTGGGACTGATAATTCACAGATGCAAAAGTCCTGAGTTTGGTTCCATTCATTTACTAGCTTACAATTGCTATTTGTCTTTCCTATAATTTAACTCAAAAAAGTCCATTGTATCATGTACGTATTTGAAAAGCTTGATAAATGATGACAAATTAATTTCTTGTCAGTTTATGTTACAGAAGATTTTTCTGTCCTAAGTGATTATTTGCATACTTATTGAGTATTATATTTTCCAATTGATTTCCTTGACACGTTACTGGTATTTTGTGGGCACTGCTAATGAGTGGATGATGCATTATCATCAGCAATAGTTTATCCCTGGTAATCTTGCTAGAACTCAAAGTGGTACAAAAAGAGTTCTCATTGTTCATGCCTTAATGCTGCAAAAACCAAAGCTCTAAGTCCCCACAAAAGCCAAAGCAAAGCTAAGACTGGGAGTGGGTTCAGCAGCACCACACAAACATAAGCTCATCTCTGTGCTGCTACTCTGATTTTATGTGGGCAGGATATGGAAAAGAGGGATATAGTTGCATATACTCCGGGAAGATAATTCGTATTCCTCATGCCATCAACTACAGTCCTGCTTTCCTGCCATTTCCTTAATATATGTGGAGAGGTCTAATGTAAACAATGGAGCCAAACCTCTGACAAATAAATTACAAGGGCCACTAATGAGTGCAAATCCATGTATGACCTTTAGAGCATTCGTGCAGCTGTCTCCACGCTCTGATGTGGCTTGTGCTGGAAGAAACCTACAGATACCCAGGATTTCAAAATGCCTGTGTCTGTCTGCATAATAGAGTTGGTTTCTTTTTGTTTGTGTGCCTCGATCAATTTCAGAATTGCTCAGGACAGGATTTGGCTTTAAATCTGTAGGGCAAAGATCTTTAACATTTCTGTATTTAAAGTGACTATTAGTGATATCCAAGATTATTTTACAAATGGTCCAGTCTTTCCTGCTACAAATTTTTATCCCGAAATTTACATCTTTTCCAGCACAACAGCAATCTTATGAGAAATAGTCAAGAAGCTGTAATATTAAGGTCAACATTTTTAGTATTAAAATCAGTTTACAGTATGTTTGCTTGAAGTGCACATAAATTCAAAGAGGCAAGAAGTATAAACAGAATAGCTGGTTTCTTGGATGCACTCCAATATAATTATAGCTATTCACCCTTGTGACTATTTGTGTGCGTAGCTTAAAGCTATTTGCCTGCCCTAAGGTACGGTAGCAGTATTTTTATACATCTTTGTATCTGATTGAAATGCAAAACTCAGTAAACCTGGAAAGGATGCTAACAAGCTTAAAGAAATGTATGAGTAAAATTAACCAGCAGATTGAATGTGCCTTTTGACATTTGTTAGCAGCACCACCCCATTCCTAGCACAGGTACTTCTCATTCTCTTCAGTTTTGAAACGGAGATATCCCTTAAGGATTTGTCACCAAAATAGTGTATTTCTAATAGGCAATTATGAAAAAAAAAATCATCATCAATCACATTTATTGCAAACATCTCATAAAACAGTAAAACATTTATGTGGCTATGGAAGGCAAGTATGTTGCCATGTAATATATTAAGATTTGCATATAAAGAACAGCAGGCAGCAAACAAGTCTCTTTCCTTTTCTTATGCCATTTATACAAATGCCTTTGATGCAATGTATCTATTTAATTTCCATCAGAATGTTATTGCTGCAACACCTGAGTGATATTGGCTGTCATTAGGTCTCAGAAGCACGCCCTGGGAAGGGAATGGGTGACGCTGCTTCCTCCAGGTAGGGTCCATCAGCCGTGTCACACCTTGTCACAACCTATCTGTCACCCAGGAGGCAGGGTTTGCCTCAAGCTGATGTGCACCTGTCACTAAGATATATATATATAGATATATATAGATATACACATTTTTAATTTCCCTCCTCCCCAGTATCAGTTTTTCACCAAGATCAGTTATATCAGTATTTAGCCTTCAGACAGATTGCAGAGGTGTTGGGACTCCATATTGTTTCAGTGTGAACAGGAATAAAATGCCGTTGTTTGGAAAGGAGGACAGCTCTTTTTTCAGGGGACGTGGCAACTGCCTGTCAATACCAACATCTGCTAATCTTCTCCATAATCATCTGTACCTTGTGCTCAGCAAACACTCAGGAATAATTTCCTTGAAACTTTTTTAAATAGCTCAGAGTGCATCTACCGTGAGTCTGTAGGATATAAAATGACTAATAAAATGTAGGGTTATTTCCATGTCAGAGTTGGTAAAAACTGTCTTTATCTGGTTTCTTCCACAAGCTTCAAGGTAAAATGAAGCAGGCAGCAAGGCAGAGAAGAGAGAATTGAATGACAACACATTGTACAAATCTGTGGGATTTTTTGACACTTGACTTTGTACTATCATTTTAAAAAATTCTGCCTTCTATTTACTTGTCAGAACTGGATTTAATTCTTATATGCTGCAAGGAATTCACCATGTTAAGATATTGATATAACAAATAGCCAAATGTTTTAGAGATTGATTCTTGCTGACCAAAATGGGCTTTCAGATTGGAAGTCTTTTTTTCCAGAAAACACCTGCTGAGATAGAAGTCTGACAGCTGCACAAAAGAAATATACAGTTTGTTTAGTCTGCTCCTATCTAGCAATCGGCAGATGCTATCAAAAATGTGTTTTTAAAATGAAAATTACCTAAGGATTTGGCAGAGGACCTTGGTTTAAAAGGGACTGAGTGGCCACTGTCAGGTGAGTATTACCAGACTGATTGGTTGTTACTTCTGTCAGTCTTTCTTCAAAATTATGACAGGCCACACAGCAGGGAGCAAATGATCATTAATACTTCATCCCCTGGGACACAATAAACTGCCATTCACTTGCATAAAAATAAAATACATAAAGCTTGTCAGACAAGGTGACAGAAAAAGGTGCCTTTTTAAAAATTATTTTATACTACAGTGGGATGTGATCAGTTAAGACACATTTCTGTATTGTGTGGAGTATGATCTTGACAGCGGCACCTTTGAATTCATTCCAGTTTAAAAATATATTGCAGTGCTTTTTCCTGATGCTTATTTCATTTCATTAGAAGAACATAAGATTTTGAGCACTCCTCAGCTCTGCAGTGGAAACTTAAGAAGAGGTTTTGCAGGAAAATATTCCTCTGGAGCCAGGGCTGTTTCTGCCATCTAGCCCCACAGCAGAACAATCCAGTCTCTCCATGTGTGCCGTGCGCGCTTGGCACAGGTGAACACCAGACTCGGATCAAGAGATGGCCACTGCTCAAACACTCCCAAGCAAAAATACAAGCTGTTCTAAACTTGAATAAGCCATTTTCACAATACTTTTGCAAGAAAAAAAATCTAAAAAAAAAAAATAATTCAAAATAAACTGTTATGCTGTATTATACTTTTTGTAAGGTCAGAAAGAGGCTAGAATCTGAGGTATTTGCTTAGCCACCGCTTCCAGTGATGCTTTTCTGTTCTGGGAAGTGCATTGAGAAAGATAATTACTGATTTATGAGGAGACTTAATCTTATTCTGCCTATAGGGATGTTTTATTTTGGGTTTGTTTGGTTGGTTTTTGCCAATGAATTATTAGGTGGTTACTGAACTAAAAGTTTTGTGTAGGCAAGGCACATAGGGTTGCCTAACTAGTCAGTGTGGAGCTTCATAATCTCACTTTATTGGCGATGGATTCCTTTGGCTTTTACTGGAAAAACAAATTTTCTGTCCTGCTCTTTATGCTTCAACCCCCTTTACTCCTTTGATATTTCCCATGGAAATATATGAGATGTACTGCATAATGCTTTGTGCAAGCTTTTGTTTGAAATATTTCAATTTCAGTGAAACGACACTTTTTAAGGAAGCAGAAGATGTGTTATCAAATATTTTGTTTGCTTTGTGGAACTATAGCAGTTTCTATCATAGTAACAAATCTCATTTACAGAACTTTGATTCCATACTTCATTGCTTATTTCATTTTCAGGGCAGGTGAATAAATTTTCCCTTCTCCTTTGCCAAAATTTATTCTGAATTACTGTTTTCACAGTTTGGTTTTGCTTGTTTTTTTTCTTCTCCTGGTCTTGATGGCAGAGAGAAAACTGACTAATGAATGCTATCTCGTGACTGAGATAAAGAAATACTGGAAGTTTCACGTGAAAGCTTGGTAGATCTGCCTGTGTTCTCTCCTTGGGTTTCTGTCCCCTATATGTCCCAGTGTCACTGTTGGCTTTTGTAATGTCACCTACTTTGTAGATCTATCAATGACAGTGCTATTTAGTACCTGAGAATCAATTCATTGGAAAGTTTTGGCGACGAATTTGCCAATATTGTGTAAGAAGAAAAAGTTGAATGTTCGTGAATCTGCACCACCACTATCCATGTGTATGACTGGGCAGAGAGGAAAGTAAAAATGCTAGCAGGAAATACTTCTTACTACACTCCTGCCACAGCTCTCATTTCTGTTCTTCCTTTGTACACTGAATTACCCTCATTCTAGACAACCACCACACAATTTGAAAATGGAGCAGCAAAATTAAATGGCACCCTGGAAAAAAATAGGAGGAGGAGACTGGAGCAATGTGATTTTTTTCCTTTTATTCACATGCACTAAAGCAGTTGTGGGTTATTGTTTTTTGATCATTGAAGAAATCGAAAAACACCTGCTGATTTCAGGCCTAAACAGAAGAGTAAAATAGTATCTTTAATAAATAAATTTTCTTTTGGCAGAAGTTTAATATAAAATGGAAGTTTAATATAAATATGGACTTTTTAATAGAATTTCAAAATAGACCTTTTGTATTAAAGTCTATATTAAGGAAACATTCCACAGAGCAAACCTGGAGACTGAGAGTAGACTGGTTAAGGTAATCACTGCTTTGAATTCAGTATAAAATGTTGTTAAGTATCATGGTTCACACTGCTTGGGGATTATGAAGTTCAGTGATGAAATCAGGATGGGATTTTTTGGCATAGTAATTTCACTTCCCCTTCCTTAAGACCTATTCCTTCTGCTTTGTGCATGCAGAAGCATGAAAGCTAGGACTGATTAGGTGGCATTGGCATTGCAAAATCCCCAGAAAAATACTACTGTTAATGAGAATTGTATGTATAACCCCCTGCTTACTGCAGTGACAATTCACTCCTATGATTCTGTCAAACATTGAAAAACCCAAATAAACCTGATAGCCCAATAATAAATAACTGCTGAAGATGCCTTTTTTTTCTTTTTCTCCTTTAATATGCAATAGCTAAATCCTCAGCTAGATTGAATTCACTTCTCTCCACTGAGTTCAGTGCTGCTGAACTGATTTACAGTGGTTGGGAAATTTGGCAGTTGTGACTCAAGCTGCAAAGTGTGCAAAAGTTTTGTCAAATCTGTTTGGGACATGGATGGAAATGAATATGTGGTTTAAAATGTTAAAAGGCAGCACTGGTTAGGAAAATTCCCAACAACTCAAATCCCTGCTTGAAAATCCTAAACTACCACTGCATATGTTCCAGTAATTTGCTCAGCCATGCAGTGTGTTGTACTCACTGAATGAAGAAAACTTCTCGTGAGAATGTTTGAAATGTCACTGGGGTTCAGTCTGGATCAGGGTGCAGGTGGCTCTACAAAGGCTCTGCTGAGGGGATGTGTTTATACAGTTGCTGCTGACGGATGGTATTGATAGGCCAGGCGACTCATAAAACAAGCGACCTCACTTTCATCTTTGTGCTTTCTGTTCCTTCAGGAGATAGAAAAGTGGTTTTAATTATTCACATCATCCATTTTAATATTTTTTTACTGCTATCCACCCACTCTCTTACAACCAAGTAATATTCTCATCTTCTCATTGTAGAAAACTTGCAAAGGGAGCAAAAGTGGGCAGATAGATAAGAAATTTTTGAGAATTAAACGTTGGTGCTGCCTCACTGGTAAGATTAGCAGAAGTCAAAATATGCTGAAATCTCCATGCTTTGAAACTGCCTGAGTCACCTACAGGATGACAGAGCACTTGACAGCAGCTGAGATTTGGAAATTGGCACGGTGTCTCTGGTGTTCATTTGCATATCTCAGGGTTCTATACACCACTCACCTCCTGCATCAGTCCTTGCACTCCTGGAATACCTCCTGCATGGGCACAGATATGTGCTCCCAACACTATAGTCTTACAGGCTGCACTGCTTTCCACCAGAGAATGTATTTTTCTCCCATAACAAAGTTTTACCTTTCATATAGCTTGGGAGTTGTGATAAGAGCTTGAGGTCTTTTAACGCTTCTAGGTTTTGCAGTTTGTTCACCCTTAGAACAGAGAGATGTGAACCATACAGTAACAGGAATTTTGATGATCTTAATTACAATTGTCCACTTTTAATGTATTAATGGCTAATGAGGAGAAAGTGATATCCCATGGGTATGTGCAAATCAAAAGACAATGCCCGAGTTGACAAAACTGGAAGGAAAATTCTTGGTTTTGGGAACAAAATATTCTTTGGCTGATTTACAGTTGCCAGCCTCAGTTAATGTGTGAGCTAGTTAGTAGATGCATGCTCTCATCAGGATCTGTATGTTCTACCCAGCATCTTCCCAGACAGACTTACCAAGGAGTCCTGCATGGGCTACCTGCCAATTCTGTCACATGGGCTTGAGTCAGGCTTTCTGATGAAAGAGACCTTGAAATTGGAGGTTTTTATACTTGGCATATGCTTCCCTAGAACAGCTCTTTCAAAAAATTTGCCCTTGGAGCTGTGAGTTACTCCACAGTTGTATTTTTTTAAATGCTCACTTTTAACAAGCATATGTAAAAATTACGAAAGCTACAAAATCTTTGCTGTTTTCTGGCTTCATAAAGAAAAATGTGTGAAGTAAAGAAATGAGTTATGTGAAAGCAAAGAGTTTCTAAGTGGACTGGTTGACAGCTCCAAGGAAAAGCAACAGGTAGAGAAAGAGCTTTGCTCCTGTCCCTAGATTGGCCTTACACCAAGCTCTAAAGCACTAACAGTATCAGCTACAGTAAATGAAAATACACAGGCATGTTCTCATTCAGAAATAGCTTCCTATATATGGCACAACAGTAAAATGAGATGGGAGAGTTCCTTACTCAACTCATGGAAGTGATTGTTCAGACAAAGCTGTAGGGAGCGTGACTTTTCTACGTTTTTTCTTTTTTTCTTTTTGAGATGCTCCATTTTCCTTCAAGCCAATTTTAACTCTAAACCAGCTGTGATTATTTTCTTTTTAAATCAAGTTGAGCTTTAAGAAGAAGGGGGGCAGGGAAACAAGAACCAAAAGCTGCAAGGTAGGAGCCTTCCCTCCTGTGCATGGAGTCTGCTGGAAAGCACAATTGCAGAGTCCTGTTGAATGGTAGGAAAAGTTGCCTTGCTCTCCCATGACAAATATACAAGTAAAAGGAAAAAACCAAACAAACCTCCCCCCCACCCCCCCAAAAAAAGAACAGCTTTGCAAAACTTTATATTATGCCTTCTTCATATTTAGCATCCAATCCTGAATGTATAGTACTGGTTTGGGGTACTGTATATTCTTTTTATGCTTCTTTGGTTCTCCTGTCACTTCAGACTGCCTGCCAGAAGTAATAATTTGAGAGTGGGAGAAAAAAGTTGGGCTGCTAGCAGAGGATGCATATTCCCCATCCCCAGTAAAATAACCCAGGAACCCATGTAAATGAAGCATAAGGTTTGTAATGAATTGGGCTGATGGCGATGATGTGTTCAAGTGCATCTCCCAGAGTTCATTAACTTAATGTAATATACAGAGGCAAGAATGATACCTATGATCACTCCAATTAAAATTATAGTTTTATGCTTTTCTGTGATGCAAGTTAGTGGTGTGAAAACATGAAACACACCTCATAAATGCCATCCAGCTGCAGAAGTGACAAAGTGAGTCTGCCAGCTTTTCCTAGTGGCAGTGAGAATAATAGGAATGGCTGCAACTGGCTTTTGTTATTGCTGGAAGCTCTGGCAGCTCACCAAGCATGGTAAGACCAGGGCTGTCAGACTGTGATAGCATTGCTCAACAAGTGATTAAAATATACTAGGGAAAAATGTGGAAAAATATACTCTTAAATGGAAATGAAAATAAAGTAAATACCACTGTAAGTATGTGGTATGTGGATACCACTAAGAGAAGACTGTAACAAGGGAGGATAGCACACCATCCTGCTCAAAAGAAGTATAGGATTAAAGCTTTGTTCTGTTTTAAGCTCACTGCTTATTAATAAAGAGTGGATGGTGACTGAGGAGATGAAGAGACTGTATTGTGAGATACCACAGAGCACGGCGTGTGTGATGTTCCTTCTGAAGCCATAATAACCATTTGATTTCTGACCCTGAGGTGAATTTTGTGTACTCATATGCATGAAGGAGGTGAAAGGATATGCACTGAGCTGTGCCCTTCTTTCCAAACTGTGTTTTTAGAACTGATATAATTGAGGCATAAATAAAATAACAAAGAAGGCTTTTGTAGGCATGTATTATTATTTCAAACTACCAACAGTTGTCTTTGCACTTTCTGGTATTTTAGAGTCCTGAATTTTAAATGGCACAGTTCTCCTTTACCATCTCCTGCAAAAAACACTCAATGGGGAATACATCTTAAGGGAAAATTCCAGGAGCCAGGTCTGTATAGCCAACAGTCCTAGGAACTTTGAGTTCCTTGCTCATCTGCTATTTGTACTGTGACATCTCTGAAAAGAAAGAATACAGCCCTAAAACTGCCACTAGGTGAGTCCATATCCTTTCCCCAAAATTAAAATGGGGGCCTAGGGCATGGTATTTGCTTGAAGTGTGTGCTGCTATATGGGATGCCAAGAGCCCACCCCTGCTGCTTTCCATCTAGAGGAATGGGAAACCTATGGATAAATCTCCACCTGCAGCGCGTGCTACGGACACCGTAAGCAGCTGTCACAGGCTCTCTGCAATTAATGCAAATATTCTACTGTAATGATAAAATATCTCCCTTTCTTTCTCTGGATAGTGTTTCTGTAGGTGTCAGGAGCACTGAATTCTCCACGTGTTCAATCACTTCTGTCTTTGAGCAGCACAAGCAGCACTCTCCCAGTGCTCCTGGAGCTGGCACTCTTCCTGTACTAGAGGTTGTCTTGTGCTGCTTGTTCAGTGCTGCATTACTGTTTGGTGGTGTGAGCTATCCAAACCCATGGTGATTGCTGTCAGTATGTACCCACACCTTCCTTCTATTAGAGATTTCAGGCACTGTTTGCTGTTAGAAAGGTGCAGCTGGCTTTGTTCTCTTCAGCAGAAGCTTTTTGCCAGCTTTTAGCGGCCGAGGTGTGATGTGAGACCAAGAAGTATCAATGCATCCTTTCTGCATCTAAGGGATCTATGTACTGAAAGGAACAGGAGAGAAACTGGGTGGTAGGATGCAATGCCAGCTCTTTCAAAATTAAACACAGAGTGCACTTCTGGAGAACCACCTTAGAATCAAATTGTTAGTTTGTTCCTAGAAGTGGTTCAGAAAAATACCTTTTGACACAAAATGTTCCTGCCTTTCTTATTATATTATTCTTCTTCTCAGGATCACAGTCTATAATATAAGCAGAGAACTTATGAATATTAAAAACTTGAAATTTCCTAAAGATCCTTAATAATAATGGCTGATATTTCATTTTTTTTTCCCTTGCAAAACCCAAGCCTCAGTGCCATTTTACAGTCTAATACTTTGGGTTTCGTCCATCACTCCTTGTTTTTGTTTTGGCAAGCCCTTATTTGAACAAGGAACTGGACAGATCTGATACCATAAAGGGTATCAAATCTCACCCTGAGAGGTTAGTATTTATTCTGAAGTGGTCTAAATATTGTTTGTTAAAGCAATCTACAAAATCTGCCTTTTAAATTTTTTTCTATATTTTTTAATAAAGGAAATAAGAGGAGGATCTGTTCTTCAATTAACCTTTTCCTGTCAGACTAAAGTTTAAAATAAGTTTAGATTCAACACAAAGCCTACTGATTAATACCTGGTTTTTGAAATCTAAATTTGGGCTAAATCACAGTGACTTTTATGCTTTAAGGGCTTCTTTCTTGCTGCCTGAAAGATATTCCTGTAAGCAAAAATTATGAGCCAGTTTTGAAACTGCCTTTATTTCTGCTGTTTACAGGATCCTCAAACCTTACTGCAGAAAGCATGCAAAGGTTATAAATTGTGCTTTGGGAACACCTGTAGCCATGAGCACTTAACCCTCCCTCTGTGGACACCTGGCACTGGCTATGGGCGCTGAACTGGGGCACAGACTTTTTAGAGACCTGTTAATTTGTGCAACCTGCAGTTGCATTTCCTCTCAAGGAAACAATGAGGAAATCATTTCATGCTGTGCAGAGCCCAGGACTGTTAACTGGCCTTCTTCATCTGTTCCTGAAGGTTAGTGCCTTGCTTTCTTTGTACATTCACTCAGTCACAGATTTATGATACTTTACAGATTAATCAGCACATTTCAGAGCATGCAAATGGATCTAAATGAAGCTGCAGCTATAAACATGCATATCCCATGCTTTGAATGTCCTGAAAAAGACTTTTAAAACAGCAGACTATGTAAAACATATTTTTTCTGTGTTTATTTCTTACGCTGGTGTAAAGACAGGGATATTGAGAGCTGGTTGAATATGACAATAGCAGAACATAACTTTAAATTGATAAATAAGAAGAACAAACCATGGTAACATAATGCCCCCTATGTTTGTAAGGCAGTATGTACAACAGCTTTAAGGGCAATGCTTTCCTACATACTTAGTAGAATCAGAGTTTTGTTACACTCCTCAGCTAGAGAGGAAAAAAATACCTGGTTGGATTTTATTAATAAATAGGTCAGATACTGTTAATAGATACTTTAAATCTTCTCCCACTTTTTGGAGATTCAAAGCGGTTGGGATCAGAAGTGTTTCTGAGTAATGCAGGAGCAGCTGAGTTCCCGCGCTCCCTCAGCAGCCGGCTCAGGGTGGGAAATCATCCCGGGGAGAGGCGGGACCGGCCCGGAGGGAAGCGCTCTGTAATTGAGGGAGCGGCCGCTTGATGGCAACATCCTCCCGCACATGGGCACCGGGGACAGGGCTGGGGAGCGGGGACACGCGCGGGACACGGCACGGCCGCTCCAGAGCGCCTAAGGCTCTCGTCCGTCCGCCGTGTGCTGTGGATGTGCACGGGATGCCCGCTCAGGGGTTCCCGTGTTGGAGGGCTTCCTTCAGCTGGGGGGTCCTGCAGGAAGCCGGCCCTTCCCAGCAGCGGTGGGCAGAGCATGTGTGAACAATGGCAGGACATTTTGCTGATCAATTAGTGCTCGTTTTTCACCCCGCCAGCGCCTGTCCCATTTAAAGGCAAGCCTTCCCTCTTGTGCCCTCAGTCCCTTTATGGTCTCACGGTGCCAGGGAGGGCAGGAGCTGCACCCCAGAGCCAGGAGAGGAGCAAACCTGCCCGTTCAAGCACTGTGGGTGAGGACAGTGCCCGCTCAGGCTACCCTGTCCTGCAGCTGTACAGGATGCCCAAAGTGCCCCACAGAGGGTGGAGAAGAGATCCAAGACCTAAGCTAGGTTAGGTTAATTATGCCCACCTTTGAGCTGTGGATTGGGAAACACCTCAGGGCTGGTTCTCTTTCAGTTCCCACAGAGCTCACAAATTCACTTTTAAGCCTTCCCAGTGAGAAAATAAGCAGCTGATCCTTGTATGGTGGAGAACTCAGGGGAGACCCACAGTTGCCTCTCAGTGCCCGTGTAAAGTGAGAAAGAATCCCTGAGGGTTATTGCAGGTCTCCAGGGAGTCCTGGAGCAAATAAGTACAGGATAAATTTCGAGCAAGTTGGCTTTGTGCCATGTGATGGAGGAGACGTCTCCCAGCCCCAGTGCTTGAAGGTTGTGTCCTGGATCATTTTGTGTTTCAAGACTTAATAGCCTTGATTACGTATTTCTATTTCAGTAATTACTGGAGAAGTCATGGTTATCATATATTTATGTCTTTGCAGCCTGTGGGCTGGGAGGGAGGGCAAAATACAGGGACAAAGTGGGAGTGACTCACCGGCAAGAACTGTTGCATGTAATGAAAATTGCTTTGGTCTTCTGCTTTTAAGATGGATTCCTGCTAGTAAACTGTAGGCAGACTGATGAAACAGTAAGTACAATTAGAACTCTGAAAAAACCCAGACATTTCATTTTACTGACAGTTTATGATAATATGATGATAATAATATATAATAATATAATATAGTAATTATTATGATAACAACCCTTTCGCTACCTTCCAGTAGCTGCCAAGTCCATACCTGGAGCAGGGAATACCTCTTCCTCCCTCCTTCTGCAACTGTCATATATGTGTTGGACTGGGACTGAAAATACATTTCAAAGCTAAAATTGCCACAGCTAATGGTTGCCAAGTATAAATGACTATTTGTTATTTCAGCTACTGGTCCATGGGCATATATACAGTTAAAGTTTAAAATCCATGAAAAGACACATCCACAGGGTTTGTGAAAAATGAGACAGTTTTCTTTCCCTTAATGACAGGGATCTCAAATGAGTTATGTTGTCAATGGGAGAGCAAGAGGTTACATCGTTTTCCATAATCTATAAAGCTTCTTCAGAATCATGTCATTAGCTTTCCTGTAGTAGAGCACAGCAGAGCTAATAATGCAATTATGGTTCATGTAGTTAAACTATGCTATTGATATTTTTTTTTCCCAGGAGGCCTTCATTTCTGGCAGTTCTAATCATCTTCATTGTACAACTGTATGGATTCCATGTTTCACTCTGAGGGAAATAAAATTGCAAATAAATACCATCTTTCCTAATGTCTCTGTAAATGCCAGATTTAGTAACCATTAACCAAATGTTGGAGTCCATAAAATGTAATGTATAGTTCTGTACATATATATATATATATATGCGCCACATTCGCATACCAGTCACCAGAATGAACTATTACGCTGGAATAAAAAAGAGTAGAATTTCCTCCAATATTTCATTAATCTTATTTCTTGCTGCTATAATTAATACATTTTCTAGTTTTGGCATGCTAAGTCTCTCCTTGTCTTTCTACTGTATTCAAACTGTAAGTGTTAGGGTAAAATAGTATCATTACCACATAAAAATGGTGTGTGTGTGTGTATTTAGCAGGAGGGGGATTCTTCTTTTAACTTCTCATTCTTTTGAAAAAATTTGGAGCTTGAAGTTCAGTATCTGGTTCTGTATTATCTGATGCACAATAAGTACGAGAGCTAGCAGGCACAGGCTAATAAAGTTATTTAGTCTATTATTAAGCATTAATTTAGTACTCGTATTAATGAAAAACTACTTAAAAAAGATCTATCTATGCCAATCCCCACTACAACAAAAATATCAATCCTGAGATGTTGAAACTCTAATTAAAAAACATAAAATATGAAATAACGATATTTCTGTTCCTGTGGTCTCAGTCTTCCATGATTCAGATTCTTCTGAGAAGATAAATTTTTAGAGTGATGAATCTCTGAAAGCACTGCCCTGTTTTCTTGTGTGGAGGGGAAAGTTTCTCTAAACTTCTGTATTTTTCTGTGTAAACTACCAGATGCATTACAAAGCCTTTCAAAAAGACACATAATGAAGTGATGATAAGGCATGTTAATCATTTTGCTGACAGTCATCCTTCTTTTACATGCCTGGACATAAACAGTAGGAAATAAACACAGACAATAATTGCTATTAGGTGCCTGAAGAAAAAAAATCAAAGATATGAGAGGGACATGCTAATTAGGCTTCCTCAATGGACCACATGGGGATGAAAATGAGATGAAAATAGAAATAAAGCAAACAAAGCTGAAGTATTTAGACAGCCTTGCAAGAAATTGTTGTCTATGACAATGAACTGTCCGTGGTCTTAAAGTCTTTGGAGACAATATCTGAGACAGTATCTGTCATTTTCCTGCACACATCAGAGGCAGGGTAGCACTAGGGTTTCACTTTGCGATCTCGTGGGATATACAACAGAACTGATCAATCCTAAGGGAGCTGAGATGAGGAGACAGCAGAACCAACTTCCTATCAGAGCATCTTGTTACAAGAATAGAGCAGCTCCTGCCATTCCTCTCCCTGTGATTGCTGGAGGAGAGGGGAACCGTTCAGCCATGGGGCTGGCAGATGTGCTAAGGAAGATCACATGGCTTTTCCATTACAATGCATATTTTTAAGTTGTTCAACTCTTTCTACAAACTCTGTTCTTGGTGATTGTCTTTGTGTTACACAGTAACTTTTTTGGCTTCTGTACTTCAGTGAAGCATTGAAAATACTCAACCTGAGAGTTTGAAGTATGTAAGGAAAATCTGTCAAGACATACTAATTAGAAAAACTGTGCACACACAACCTCCTAGTGTTCACTTTTGCTCTCATTTGTTTTACAGATGGTGCTAGGTCAAAGAAGCAGCCTGTCATTGCAGGACCAGCAGTTTGGAAGTTCTGAGCATCTCTACATTTTCACGTATGCACAAGTTTTCTCCTTAGCTTTTTTTGCTTATCTAAGCCATTGGTGATTTGCTAATGTTTTCCTCTTCTCTTTTACTTTGTATAACCGGAAATCTGCAAAGTGTCTTGCAGGAATTGAAAGTTGTTGCTTTTGGGATCAAAAACAAATGGAAAAAACTTGTGGATTTGCTGTTTTTTTCTTTTTCTTTTCTTTTCTTTTTTTTGTTTGTTTTGTTTTGTTTGTTTGTTTTTTGTTGTTTTTTCTTTGTTAGTAATTGACCTGGATAGGTGATACTGGAAGAGAGGAATATAAAAAAAAAAACTAGGAAGAAAAAAATCGGGTTTCCAGATCTGCTTTAAGCAGACTTATGCATGAACATGTCTATAAAAGTAGTGATTAGATCAGAAGTAAAGTGGCTACTCAGTGACCACTGAATTGTCCTGGCAAACTGAGGCAAAAAAACACTTACTGTTTAGCTTGGTGTCCCAGATAAATTCCTAGGATTTTATTTGACCCAGTTGGGATGCTAATGGATAACTGTTATTGTATGGTTTTCTGAAAATTCCACAGTAGATAAGGATTGTAATAAATTCCATGTGTTTCCCCTATTGGTTATCAGTATGAAATAGTATGAAAAATAAAATTACCTGGAATCCTGCAAGGATTACTTTTCTTAATGGGCCACTACCATCCCTTCGGTAGGTAGAATGTCTTAAAAGCAGTACATGCAAAAGCAAAACATTTTCAAATGAAAAGAAAACACTACACACTACAGTTGTGCTGTACTATTGGGTAGAATTTCAAAACATTGATACTAAATGTAAAAAACGAATTGGATTGAGATTCTTAATTCCTTTTATTATTTTTTAGGGGATGAAAAGCTTTATCAGAACTAAGCTCATCTAAAACTTATTATTCTTTCAGTATGCTAATTAATAGAGCAGGATCATGGATTTGTTAATTAAAATAAGATACCTCAGGGAAACTGAAATTAATTTTGCTGTCCTAATAGAGTTACCATTATGCTATTAAATCTTATGAATGTCTTATCTACTTCTCCTCCTTCCCTCCAAAAGTAAAAATATTGTTTTATTTAGTTTGAATTTATAACCAGAATAGTGAACAGTGACTTTCTGAAAATATGGAGAAGATCAACGAATAATCTTGGAATAGAACGGATTTCCAAAAATCTTGGAGTGTGGCCTTCATGTGAGTGGCAGGACTGATCCCCTCATGTGCTCTGAATGAGCACAAAACTGTTCACCTTCGGATCACCAGGTCTGAGCTGCTCTGTGTAACTTGTAAACAGTCACTCCAGGTAAGAATCACATGGTAATATTGGCTTATATTTTCCAGAGATGGAACTAGCAAAACTGGACCATTGGGTAGGCATTGTAATGACTGCTGAAAATATATTGCACCTTAAATGGAATGTGTTTGCTGGAGGGAAGGTGGTATCTGACAGCAGATCCTGAGGTGGGCTGGGTGTGTCCGTGCTGGTGATGTGGGTCATAGAGAGTGTTTTAGGGGAGTCTCCTGCTCATCCGCACATGCTGTGCTCGAGAGTAGTTTTGGCTCAGTGCTGGAGTGTGCAGAATGGTTCCTGCGGCTGGGACCACGCCGTGCTCCAGGAGCACACCAGAAACTGCCAGTGGTGTTTGGCTCAAGAGCCACCTGAGAGCAAAGCCCAGAGCTCCTGAGCATGGTGAGTCCTGGGTGCCTCCTCTTTGTGCAGGTTTGCTGCTGCTGTGCTGTGCTCTTGGCTAGGGCTTGGGCTGAGCAGACCTCACCTGGAGCTGCCTTGGCAGGAGCTCACACTGCTGACGTGACAGTTGGTGCCAACCTCAATTTCAAAGTAAGTCATTTTTACAGAAGGAGAAGCACCTGACATATCCTCAAGGTTTTCTGAAACTCTGGCTTTTCAGTACTCTTGCTTCCAATTTGGGTATTTCAGAGAAGAGAAAGGGAGAAAGGAAGGGTAAGTGTATGAGAAGTACTAGTTTTTCTTCTACAACAAAGCACAATTCTTCTGATATTGCTTGATGAATTTTTAAGGCAAGTAAAGAAATTCTCCATCATCACCAAGAGTGTTAATTGCAATTTATAATCAAGACTTCTGTCATTCAATGTACTAGAAGACAGAAAGAATCTTATTAATATAGCATGATCAGTGGTGAATTTTGGTACAGGTTTTGGTGCAAGACATATTCAGATGTTTTATGCTACTCCTTCCTGGCCTTATTTTTTGCTTTGTATGGTCTTCTTACATAAATCAGTCTCTTGATGGCCACACTTCCTCTACTTTCATTCTAAAACCTGCTTACTGTGATTAAAATTGAAACATTTGGGTCTGGGGATGAATTCAGTTTTTTTGACTAATTGCTTTGTGCAGCTGTTTCAGAACTGGTAGGAAACCAGGAAATGCATGAGCTTAGTGACAGTGCCCACAGCCCCTTGAAGGCTGTATTTTCATAAGAACAAGATTTTAGAGATTATTAAAAAAACCTAAAACCTCAGTGCAATGGAAATCTAGTTCCAAAAAAACCCCTGACAAAACTAAAAACCAAACACACCTCCTAAAACCCCCCAAACAGACAAACCCCATGCCAAAGCCACCTTTTTATCCTATGTCAAGATTTGGTATGAAAGCTGCTTTATGAATTTCCAGTGGATTGTTGTATTTTGCTGACATTTATATTTAGTTTCTGATCCACATCAATACTTGCTGGAGGTAGCATTAAAACTTCTGATACGTATTCAGTACCATGTGCCATCTCTAAACACAAACACTTGAAAGGTTTCCTTCCTTACACAATCACTTGAAGACTGCTGTTTCGACCCCATTTCTCCCAGTGGAGTCAAATGCAAAATAAAGATCAGGTTGCCGGAGAGCCGTTGTTTTAAAGATTGCATTTTGCTGCTAATTGGCGCACGACAGACCCCTCGTGTAGCAGCTCCCTGGCAGCAGGGAGTACCTCGGAGGCAGCTCCGCGGCGGGCGCGCTCAGGCGCTGCCGGCGCCCGGACCTGCCTGCGGAACCCAGCGTGATCGCAGGCGTCCTTGCAGGGGAGCAGCTCCTGGAGGCACCAGCTGAAGCAAGACGCCTCACAAACAAAAGTTCAAGGTGAGAACCCTTCTAGGTGCTGGCTGATTTAAGAAATTGTTTTGTTTTGTTTGTTTGTTTGTTTGTTTTTTTGTTTCCCTCCAGCGCAGAAAGCAATACTGGGCGAAATAATGTAACCTGGGGCTTGTAATTGCACAGGGTCACAGTCTGATGGTTATGATCACGCTCAGCATTTCTCCGTGTGCTAAAGGGAAGACAAGGAAAGGGAAGAAAGAAGGCTATAATATTTCCTATTAAAAAAACTGGCAATAACAATGCATGTTAATGCTGGTCACCGTTGCTGTTTTGGAGGACATTTAGAATGCCGTGGTTGATGATGACCCCTGTCAGCAGCAGGGAAGCTCAGGCTTTGCCTGGTGATGCTCAGGTGCGTTTCCTGATGCCTGTGTGCTGCTCTTTGCCTGCTGCTGGATGACACAGGGCATCCCTGGCTACCTGGAGCTCAGGAAGGGCAGGTGGGGAGAGGATGAGCTTTCTTGCCTGAAGTTTTGGAGATTGTGGAGACAAGGGGAGAGGCAGTTTCTTCTTACCTGGAGGAGTCCATAGTGGTAGAGTGGGGAAAGGGGAGTGCCATCTTCTCCTGCTGAGTACAAGGACAAATGCCTCTCACCAGGTTCACAGAGCTGTTTTCTGAACAGCAGGGAACAGGACGAGAAATCAAACAGCTTTTCCTAATACTTTGGAAAATGTTACTGTCTCCTGTTTTTCTCTTGTGAAGGTGTTTTTTTGAGAAACAATTGCCATACTCCTGGTGTGGTGCCTGTAGAAAATGGAAGAGTGATTAGGGTCCAGAGAAATGGCACCTATGCTGAATCATATGACATTTTTGCTCTCTTGATCCCCCTGGTTGGCTATTAGTACATGCTTTCTGGAGGAAAATCTGTGTTCTGTTTCTGTGCTGAGGACAAGGATGTCTTAGTCCATGGATACATTTCAGCAGTAATTTATGTAACAACCATTAACTGCAGTGGTGCTTGTACCTCAGCTCAGCAGGGATGGATCTCTGGGCCTTTGTGGAAGTGGTAGTTACAGAAAAGATGCAATTTTTCTTTAAGGAAAAAAGGAAGGTCTTAGATGTATAAACTCCTCCAGCCAAGCACTGCTTGCCCTGATCTGGATAGGCTCATTGATTTTGATGGTTCCATGCTAACTTGTGCCTTCTAAGGATTTACCCATCAATTTTTATCAGCTTTACAGCATGGGATGGAGCAAGGATACTTTAGAGATAGCAGGAATATATGTACGTAGACTCTTTTTTTTTTTTTTTTTTAATAGCTGTGAATGTGTTTCAGATGCCCAGCATATTCACGCAGAGGAAGGCAGCGTACTCTATTTTAGTGCTGAGACTCTGACTGGTAGAGTCAGTGATATCCCTCCCCTGGGCCTTCTTCAAGGGGCAGAGGCAGCCAATTTGGTGTCTTGGTGAAATACTCCTTTGGCTGCTGCTGCTCTGCTTCTTGAGGATCATAAAATATGGTTAGAAGTAGCAGTACACAATTCTTTAAATGTTTGTCCTCATTTCTTGAGTGTTCTTTAGATAGTTTCTTTAGGTGGTGCATATCTAAAGGGCACCAAAGAATGACTGTCTTTGCGCCTGAATAAATATGATTAAGTCTTCTGTACCTGATGTCTTTGTGAGAATGTTTTTAATCATGGCAGCAGTCTATTTGGACCAATATATGAGTCTTTATTTGCAAAAAAAAAAAAAGAAAAGCACACAAAAAATTCAGATTAAATAAATTAATAAATATGTCATGTTACTTGTAAGGACTTAAGCCAGTGCAAGACTATTGTTTGGAACTCCTTCAGAAATCTACTGATATGATCTACTAAAATTATTGCTTTGGAATAAAACAGTAGGAAAGGGATAAAAGGGGACATTGTAAAAGATGTGGAAATTCGTGAAAAAAAAACCCAAAAAGAGAAAAAACACAAAATGGACTTAAAGCCAAGCTGTATTTCTTTCTGTTATCTATTTACTGCAATTTTGCAAATAATGCCAGAAAAATTAGTTCTTTGGGGCAGAACTATTTCAGGGAAATGTTTATTTCATGAGCGGCAGGAAAGTGAAACGTGGCTCCTGCGGGGAGGGGAGGCTGCCCGTGCTGCCAGGGCAGCTCCGGGGCAGAGCCTGGGCAGGGCGGCAGCAGCTCCCAGCGCAGCAGCAGCAGCTCCCAGCGCAGCAGCTCCCAGCGCAGCCGGGCTGGCCCCGCAGGGCTGCGGCCGGGACCGGGGCCGGCCCCCGCTGCAGGCAGAGCGCAGCACGGGCTGGGGCTGAGTCCTCCTCTGGGTCAGCAAATGAGTCACTGGGCACTCCTCAAAAAACGCTCTGTAAACGTCTGTTTGAAAAGTCTTCTTTCAGCATAAATTTTTTAGTGTGTTTTGTCCGTTTGAGGCACTTTTCTTAATATATTATGATTGTCTTATGCATTGGTTGAATTAGTGGGACCTTTTTTTTTCCCTGAAATTTTCTGGGAGGTAAAATAAGTCTTTATCAATTTTTAGAGGTAAAGAGTGCCATCTCATTTGAATTTTCATGTATTATTTTTAAGGATAGGTTTACTATATTTATCCAGAGCTTGCCCTGTACTTTTTCTTCTTTTTTTTTAGGCTTTGTGTCTCCTCTCTGGATTACAGCCTCTGCTCCAAAGAAGCTCATCCTTGACAGGGAGAAAGGAAGCAAAAACTTTTGGTCATTCTTAATTTTTATTTCCAGTTATGTCAAACTTTGTCCTAATCCAGAAGGATTTTTTTTAGAACCCATTTTTCAGTCACCAAAATTTTTGTCTCTGTCACTTCTCTAGTTGTTTCCAGGTTGAGCACAGCAGGGTCTGGCTCCTGGGCTGGCCTGTGCTTGCCACTGCACCCAGGAGCAGGCAATTATAAACTCCTGGGAAATTTCATGTAGCCAAATCCATAAGTAGATCTGAAGCTCTTGCATTTGCTGCTATAGTCTATAAAAATCAGCTTCCATATAATTTGGGTTTTTTTGGAATGGATTTTTTTAATTCTTCCTTCAGAGAATCCTCATCAGCATCTTCCTGAGCTGCAAATTCTGGAATTTAATCTACTCAAACAGATTCAGACCAGTGGAACTTGCAGTAGCAAAGAGGACAGAAAATAGACAGCACCTCCCTGTGCTCTGCTGGGCTCTGTGCATAGGCTTTGCCATTCTTGCAGCCATGCATCACAGCTGCCTGCAGATCACATCTGCCTGATGATTTCCACAGCAGCTTGGGTACTCAAGGCAGGAATATGAGCTGGTAAGTCAAGGTTCTTCTCCTTGTCTTTTCCTGCCAGTGCAGTGGGGGTAATTATATATGTCAGGATTTTGGACAGTGCCTGTTTCAGTTCTCCAAATCCAGTTGAAACACCTCTCAGGGATCAGCAGAACCCTGTGTGGATGTGAGTGTTGGGGGGCATGATGGTGGGGGAATGTACAGGATGATTTTCTGGGACTGGGTGTAGGCATGATGTCCCTTGGAGGACATCCTCTGGCTGATGTTACATGCATGGAATACAGTGAGAAGTCCAAGGCAGCTCTTCCTGCTTTGAGCATGGAAAATGTTAACTGGGATCAGCTGTGGGGAAATCACAGAATCATAGAATGGCCTGGGTCGGAAGGCACCCTAAAGATGATCTAATTCCAAACCCCCTGACTTGGACAAGCACACCTGCCCCTAGACCAGGGGCTCAGAGCTCCATCCAGCCTGGCTTTAAACACTTCTAGGGCTGAGCCATCCACAACTTCATTAGCTCCTCCGTCTTTACTGGACAGCCCGAAGAGGAGGAAACACAAACGCTGAACTAAAACCATAGAACTTTTGTATCCTCAGAATAAACACAGACGCTATAAAGCAGGATTTTAGGTCTAATGTGTTCATTTAGCCAGTGGGTACACTGCAGCTTTGTCTCTCCGCGCTGGCTAAACTGGTTTCCCTCTTTCCATGGTGCTCACGCCCCGCACGGATCGGTGCTGGCGGCCCGGCAGCCTCTCCCCCGGGCCCGGCTCAGGCAGCGCCGTGAGGACAGCGCCGCTCCTGCCGCGCTCTGCGGGCTGCCAGCGAGGAGACAGACACCTTCTGAAGTTCCGTGCGTGCTGCGCGCTTTTTTTTATTTGCTGCAACAAGAAAAGCCTTTTCTTTTAACCCGGCTTCCTTTGAAGAAGTAACTCAGGAAGCTTCATGGCCTCTCAAGGTAAGTGCATCTACAGTCTGTATTTTTAGATCGTGTTTACAGAAAACTACAGTCTTGTGCGTTTCCAGCAATCAGCAGTCTGATGAAATGAGTGTTCCAGGCTAAAATCACATCAGTCAAAGCACGATGGTTTTGTCTTCCTTTAATTTTTCAGCATCCAAGAGGCTCCTAAGGAGACTAAAATCTATACTAGGATGTTATTTGAATAAAATACGTTATAAAATGTTAGCCTCTGCATTCAGTCAGAAAATTTAGTGTTGGTGTCTGTGTGTTTAAACCTGTCAGCACAGAATGCCTGGGAAGAGTGGGTACTGAGCCAATGGTAGCACTATTTTTGCACACTCCCCTATCTTGCTTTGAAAATACTACATCAGCAAATGCATTTCACATTCAAAACTGGCCAGAGACCTGATAACCCCACATGAAGAATACTAACTGAAGAATAACTGAATTTAATCAGATTATTCCTGTCTAGGTGCATCAATGTCACGTACTGACTTTAGCAGTAGCCAGTTGAGTACTCAGGGCTATGGGCAAACATGCAGCATCTGATCTAATCAGTCTTCTCAGTTCATTTTCTCCAGGTTTTCAAATGCTTAAATGAAGCAGAAGGAATACAAATATCTTTTTCTCTTAATATGAGTGCAACTCCACAGAGGTGTTCTGTTGGCATGTGCAGAGGCACGTATTGGCCTAGGGAGTTTCAGCAGTGTCTGTCTGGATTTGCCAAATAGTTATCCTTCTTTCTTGCCCTCAAAACTCTGAAGACGTTCTGCATTAGAGCACTAAAAGGAGCAAGCAGGTTTTACAGCATTTTTGTACTCTTGCAATATAGGGTTTTTAAAAAAAAAAAAATTGTTTGGCTTTAGTTTTGTAAGAGAAATCTGGGTTTGCACATTTTTGACGTTTATCAGTTAGGATAAACAATTAAATAGTAATGGTGTGGTTTGTAGTATGAAGAAACTTGACAATACACCTCTTTTAGGAACATGCAACTCTACAAATTATGTTTGTACAGAATACTCACTGTATAATACAGTAACTTTTAAGGTTTTCCATTCTAGTAATGAAATGGGAATCATACACAAAAATAGACAAAGTGTCAGACTAGCTCAAATTGTCATTAATATTTAATGTATTTACTGTTTGATTTTTGTATAGCTTAAAATTTGACAGGTGGAACTGCAATTTGTTGTCTTTTTTTCTCTTTATTATTCAAGAATAACACTAACACTGGGCTACTTCGTGGCATTTCATGTAACAACAAGAGTTACGGCAGTAACAGAACCCTGTGAGGTAAAATGATGCAGAAGAGCATTTAAATTATTTATTAACCAGTTATACATTTTTAAAAGCCAGGAACAAATTCAAAGGGGTTACTTCTTCCTGTGGTCTCAGACTTTGAAAGAAAGAAGTGGCTGCAAAGATAAATTAGGATCAAAATATGATTGAATGATGAATCTTTCACAGTGAGTTCAAATAATACTAAAGGATCTCATTTAAACCCACAACAGCAAAAGAGAGATTCAGACTTAGAGCCAAAATTCTTCCTGGACCTCATACCCCATTGTGTCTGTTGTCACACATGAGGTAAAAATGATCAGTTTGGGGACTGCTTTCCTGCCAAATCACAGGGACTTATCTCAATACATCTCAAGAATTTGCCATTTATATAGAGAGAGCTTCAGTTTTCTCCTCCTGGTTCCTGCAAAGCCAGTGTTGCTGAAGGCCAAGGAACAATGTGCCTGGAAAAACTAGCAGGAGCTTTTCGGAAATCCAGTGGTTAAGGTGGTCACTGTGCTGTGGGAGATGGTGCCTGTGCCAGTGGAGGAGTGTGGATGTACAGGTACCTGTGGCAGTAAATGCTCTTCTTACCTACACAGTGCTGGCCAAGTCACCATCACTGTGCCCTAAAGGACTTCTATGTGATAGCAAACCAGAAAACACAGCATAATGATATCTGATCTATTCATTAAGATAATAATGAATAATACACTATAAGAGGCTGTGTAGACTTTGATATCAGGGTTGTAATATGCAGCTTGGGGAATCTGAGATCCCTGGAAAGGTTATCGTTAATTAAGAGAAATTATGGGTGCCCTCAGGATTCTGGAAAGCATCTTGTTGGGAGCCAGCCCTCAGCAGCTCAGGGCACCCTGGCACACAGGGCAGTTCCCAGGGAGCCCCTGTGCTGAGGGGCTTCTGGCCACCCTGTGTGTGAGTCCAGGCCAGCTCCAGCCTTGCCACACAGGCTCTGTGCTCATCAGCTGTCAGACCACATCTCCTCCAAGACCACATCTCCTGATTTAACTTCATATGCAGTGATTCATCTTAGTAGTGATTCCTCTTTCCATATTCTTAGGCAGCTTTATAATCAGAATGCTTGATATGTGGGACAATCAGGAGATTCCTTTTGGGTCCTCACTCCTGACCTGAAATACTGATACGGTCACATGCAGAATGATGTTATAGTTCCAGCTTTGATCTTTTGATCCAGCTGCTCCCTGGTCCTGATATTTCTGGGGCTTTTATTCTCTTTTTTTCTTTTCCTGCAGAATCTCAGGGACAAACCAACCCCATCTTTAAGGATTACCTCCCTGGTTCTTCTGATGTTCCTCAAAAGAATATGCCTGTTGAACCAACAAGTCTCTGGAAGCAAACATCACACACTCATAATTTGCCACCCGGTCTGGAGTACCTGAACCAGGTGCTGAATCTATCTGAATGTTAGAACTGTTGTGTTTTCCTTTTATGTTGATTTGATACCCTGGAGGATGAGATTGTTTGGGTTTTGCCCCTTGGGGGAGAGTAGGTTGAGATGAAGATGTTTTTTTGTGGTTTGATATTACTATGAAATAAGGAACATAGGAAAAAGAAGCTTTTTCTTCATTGCTGCCATTTTTTTTACAGAAATTAGATGAACATAAGTCTGAGTGGCTATAAAATTGCATTAGCTGTGTGGGGAAAAAAGTCCTAATGCCTGAGAGAAAATGCTTGAAAATGGAGGCAGAGAAGTAGGCCATAGGTGGGGAAGAAAAATGAATGCTTAAGTCTTCCTCATCTTACTGCTAAACATGTGGTTGTCCCCTTTTGCTCTGTGAAACCTCTCAGCTCCTGGAGCTCAGAGCACTGATGGCCTACAGCTCTGCTCCAGAAGTTTCATCTTTTCCTGAATCTTTTTACCAGGAGGGTCACTCCCTGCTGTTGCTTTGACACTGACTGAGGTTTGCATTTTACATGTGGCTGGATTGTGCCACTCTTACATGCTGAATAAGGTGTCACATGCCCTGCTTGGTGTGGACAGGGACATAACCAGGCCCCCAGCATAGTCAGATCATGATTCTGATACATCTCTGCTGTGTTTGCATTTTGGTGATGCTGGGAAATGTTTACTTCATTCAAGATGGGTATTTTAGGCACACATTTCTGCTAATTTTGTATAGAAGCAGAAACAGAATGTATTTTATATTTGCAGCTAAGTTACCTAGATAGCTAATGTAATGAAGGGACTCTACAGAAGCAGTCTTTATTGTGGATTGATGACTTTCATTTCAAAATGCCTGAGCACAAAATGATATGTGTTGTCTATTACACGAACATTTGCTTACAGACCGTGGAAGCTACATTTTTTAGTCTAAAAGTGATTGTGATAGTAAGTACTTGGCAGGTTACATATTCAGGCTCCTGTATGGACACGAATTACACCTCGGATTTATCCAGACAATGTAGGCAAGCAAATGCTATCATTCCATTTTATAGAAGCTTTGCATCTGACATGAAGACAAAAGAGCAGGTTGCTCTCAGAGCTAGAACTGGAACTGAAGACCTCATTCATGCTTATTCTTGGCCTATGCTGCAGCCCTTGCTAATTATGCTCAATTTTCTCTGCAGTCTGAAAAGTGGGAAGCATGTGTGCAGTGCTGATTGTTGGCATGTACCCACAGCTCGAGTTTCTGTGTGCTGCAGAAGGTTTTAGTGTGTGATGCTGAAGCCATGCTGGCTGTGAGGCTAATGAAAGGGGCTCATTCAGGATAGATGGGAGCATTAAGGAGGTCCCACCAGCAGGGAGAGGGCTGCCTGCAGAATGCAAGTGGGATTCACAGCTGCTAGGGCAATCCCTTGGGATTTATCCTCATGGACTAAGAGATTTTCACGTAATTAAATGCTCAAACGAAGATGTTTCTAGCAGATCCTGGAATTATTTATGCTGCTGGGAAGACTTCTAGAAGAGACTATGTGTCATTCTGTTGCTGTGTGCATTGGGGAAAGGTGGGTCCAAACTGAAACAGGCACAGAGAGGTGCTACTGGAAGTGCAAGGGGAAATAGAGACCTTCCTTTAAAACAAGACTCCATCTGTTTTATCTGTAGACTAAAAACAACACTATCGGAGAGGGTACCATACTGAGTGCCTAGGAGAGTAAAAAAACATTGGGAAAGAGACATATTTAATTTATAGAATTACTGGAAGAAAGATTATATAGAGAGTGGTTGTGAATAAATACAGAATAACAAATAGAATTTGCATTCTCCAGCAGGAGTGGGCAAAATAACTGGATTGATTTGAGAAAGCTGAATGTATTTCTCAATAAGACCATGACATGTTTGACTCTGATACGAGGGTCCAAATTTAGTCAGTCTCAGAGTGATCCCTACAATTTTATTCTAAATAGCAACCCAAGGATTGGATGAGAGGAAAAAATGTGTGTCTTGTAGGTAAAGGCCAGCCAGCAACATTTTACTCTGCAGATCCACACCCAGAGTGAGTTCAGGTGCAGGAACAATTCCGATGGCTGAGCTGCACCAGAGAAGGGCAAAAAACTGCTTCTGCCTCAGCAAATGCATCAGCTTTCTATGACTATCACTCTTTAAATAACTTCCTACAAAACAAAGTTGCCTAAACCTCCTCACTGTCTTCCAGATTACAGCCATAGCTCAAAGAGCAGTTCAGTGTCCATAACAAAAATTGAATTAACCTTTTCCCACAGCAGGAATAGACAGGTGAAACCTGGGAGAAGAATTTTCTGAGTACTTCAGCTGCATGTTGTGCCACCACTCAGGTGTAACTACTTTGCAAAAAGCTTCTTTGTTTAGACTTGGTTAGACTGATATATAAATTTGATGTCCACAAAACTGAATACTGAGAATTAGCTGTGTATAAGGAATTTTAACATATCTGAGCTCAAGGGAACCAGACCCTTGTTAAGGCAAAGGGCTTTGGATGCTTTCAAATGCAAGTGCAGAATTCCCTCAATCCACAAGTGCCCCAGTAAAAATACATCAGAATAACTGCCCTGCAGAAGCCAATGAAAGGCAAAACAAGGATAACAAGTGGTACTGCTGTGTTGTCTCAATATCGTGCACAGTAAACCAACACATAGACCAAAATCACTCAAAGCTTTTAACAACTCAGGCTCATTAATTTTCTTTTCCCTGTAAAAGTCTACATGGGGCAAAGAAATCCATATTAAAACAAATACTAAAATATTAAAATAGCTCTACTATCTTTAGCTTATTTTTGCTCTTTCCATCAGCAGAGCCCTTCCCATGAGCTCCAAGAGCTCTCTCATGAGACACAAACAGCAAAGAGTCTTGGGAGAATATTTTTACGTCTAAATATTTTTTATTATTTCAATTACTGGCATGCACATTTCATAGATTAATGGAAGGGGTAAAGAAGTTCCTCTTTTACCAGTTTTTCTTTGCAGCCTGAACTAGCTGCAGGAGCTGACTAGAAGTGACAAATGGCTGAAACAGTTTGCATACGTACCAGGCGAGATTTATCAATTTTAAGATATCCAGGCGCTGGAGAGCTGTGACATGCTGGTCTCAGAAGGTCGCTGTGTGCTTTGTGTCTGCAGCTGTGAGTAATGGCAAAACCATGAGCATTTGCTCATCAGGAATTTAGAGAAAAGAGATTGGTAAAGCCTAAAACTGTCACATAAAACAGGCATAAAAAGTCGCATAAAACTGAAAGGTAGGCTGAAATTAAGCCTTGCTGGTTTTATAATGCTAACAACTGTTCTCCAAGCAAGAATAATGTCGAGGGGACAATAAGCACAGAAAAGCTGGGTGCCACGGCAAGCAGTTTTTCTCCTGCATTTGTAACCAGCTCGCAGGGGAAGAATTTTCCAGCCAGCTGAATGTTTCACTGTTGTTTTGCTCGTTCTGGTACCCTGGCATGACCATTTGGCAGATATAGGGTGCAGGACTCGTGTTCCTGAGATCAGAGCGTTAAAGCTGGTGTTGGCATCCCCTGACTGCCTTGCTGGGCTGCTCCAGAAAGGTCCTTTGGGATGTGGCCACTGCACGTTTTGAGCTTGAGCCTCAGTGCAGGGCTCACTCATTCCTGCACTGCCATGGTGCCCAGCACCAACCTTGGATTTGGGATAAGGAGCTTTCCCTCTGACAAAAAGGAGTAACAGGAGCAAGAAGTGGATTCTGCTTCTTGCACACAGCTTTCTGTTGCTGTTGTCTTTCTTATTCCCCCAAGTGAAGATTATTTTTCTTCAAACGTGTGGATGGATTACATGGCCACGGCATCTAATGTCACATTCCTCAGCCATAATTTCAGAGAGAAGTCCAAAGTGTGACTTGAGATATCCTTCAGGCACCCAACCTGTGCACCTCTCTAAAGAAAGAAATCTTAATTACAGAGAGATGAGCAATAAAAATAAAAATGAGCAGCCCTAGACCTATCCAAGACCCACCATCTTGTTTATTTTTTTTAAGCAGCTGGACCAGATAATTATTCATCAGCAAGTGGAGCTTCTGGAAGGTATGGTGCAATCCTTGTCACCCTTTAACAGTGCTGGTAGACGGATGTCTCCAAAAGGCATCCAAGTCTTGCCCCCAGCTCACTGAAGTCACTGTGAACCCTCCTGCTGCCCTTTTGTCAGGCTGTTTTGCAGTGATAGAGTGGGGAAGGCTCACTTTATTGTTTGCCTGTTCTGCAGCAAGCCACTGAGGGGTGAGTACTCTCTACAAGAGTCCTAAATTCTCTCCCTCAGACACCTTCCACTCAGTGCTACTAATGTTTAACCATCTTACCAATCCATAGAAAAATTTATTGCCTTTAACAATAATTAACATACTATGAGAAACAAAGCAAATAGAGAAAGGAAGGTTAGAAAGCATAAAATGAAGCAAAAGATTTTTCAATTACTTAGTTTCTCTGAATTTCAAAATAATGAACAAGTACTAAGTTCTGCCAGTAAAACACTGTAAAATGTATTTCTCCCATTCAAAATGGTTTTGGCCTGATTCTTGAATGACCTGCTGGGTGAAAGCTTTGTCACTGAAGTGGGACAGTCTCAGGATATTACTTTTCACAGATGATAAAGCCAGAAGAAACCCAACCCAAAACTCAGGATCTAATTCTCTTTTGTGATATGTACTTTAGTGTACAGCAAATCAAAGTCTGAATTAATTTCTTCAAAATACAGACCTGGCATTATTATGTCCTTATACTTGCATGTTTTCTTTGTGTTGCTACTTCAAAACAATTTTTTAAAGAACCTGTCTCATAGACTTTTAGAATAAATGCTCATATATATATACACTAACATTATACTACGGTAATAACAAACATTATATAAGTTAATGTTCTACTTGTTTTGCTCTATTAGCCATACTTGGCACAGAGACCTCCAGCAAATATGAGATAAAAAACCACTTGGGACAGAGAGTTTACTTTGCAGTGGAAGAGAACGGCTGCTTTGACCGCAGGCTGTGCTCGCCCATCAGGTCTTTCACCATAAGGATTGCGGATAACGCGGGCCGCGAGGTGATCCGGGTCATCAGACCCTTGAGGTGCAACAGCTGCTGCTGCCCCTGCTTCCTGCAGCAGGTGAGGGAATCCCAAACGCCTTTTGTCCCAGCATCTTGCTGTGCAGCTCCGCGAGGGTGGCCGGGGGGAATTCAGGAATTCACAGGCCCCTCTCAGGCCGGGGACTGCGGAGAGGCCTTTGAGCAGCGTGATTCTTGATAAACAAGTTCTGTTCCCCGTGTGCCTCCTCCCTTCCATGGGAGCTGGCTTTGCTGACATCCCACACAAAGCTTTGGTGGGATGATGTCTTTCCAGTCAAGTGACACCCCAAAACAATGCTTGCACTGACAGAAGCAGAGATCACCCACTGTACTCCAGGAGGGTGAAGGATGGGAACTCCCTGGAGGCCGCTCAGTCCGTGGGTGTGAATTGGAATCAGCTCTCTGAGGAGGCTGAGCCTTCACTCCATGGATCTGCCTCTTCAGAGCCATATATCTCTGGGAAATTGCAGAACAGGGAAGTAAGCTGCTTGGAGTGAAAAATGCGGATCCCTTAGAACATCAAATCTTTCCTCCATATTTTTTGACTCTCCTTTATTCAGACATCTTTCTTGTGTTATGAAAATGTTTTACAGGTTAGCTCATCCACTTGCCTTCTTAGCACTTATCCTTGTCAGGATTTTTAAAGAAAAGGTCCTTTGGTAGTACAGTTGCTTAAAAAAACGTTGTAGGATTCTCACTGAATAAAATAACATTTTTTTTTTCCCAGTTTATAGCTTTTATAAGTCTTTTATTGTATGTAAGATTTTGGTTTGTGGTGCAACTTTTGAGCTTCATATTGTCCGCTATATTTAACAACACTGTTAGACAGTTCTGCAATATCCAGTTCCATTTTTGGTAAAAGGACGTGCTATTATATTCAGTAGATAAATATTTTGTCATTATATAAACAAATGCTATAATTGAAAAATATGTTAATATAAAATCAGCTAAAACCGTTTTTTGTTGTTGTTTTGTTTGCTAGGTAGAAGTTCAGTCCCCACCAGGTACAATAGCTGGGTATGTTGTACAGAACTGGGACCCTTTTCTGCCAAAGTTTACTATACAGAATCAAAGTAAAGAAGATGTACTAAAAATAATTGGCCCATATGCAACCTGTGGCTGTTTTGAAGATGTTGACTTTGAGGTATGTTTCGTACAAGTGTTAACAATTTAAAAGTTTTACTACTTTGAATGAATTGCTTAGATGATAGGGAGAATGGGAGATACTTGAAGAAACACTGAACAGAGTTTTCTGATGTGAACAAAGTGCTTTGCCTTAGTTAAGGACCATAAAGGAATTTTTTGGCTTATCAACTTATCAACTCATTAGCCAAATCAGAAGACTCCAGTGGGTATTGTCTGAGATTTCAGTATACTGTGAGAAATATGCAGATAGCTGCATAATTGAGAACATGCCTGTCCCCTGAGGGGACAGTGGCCCACAGCAGTGGGGCTAGGAGAATATAAAAACATGAGAGAGGAAAGAAACCTACAACTCTGAAAGAAAGGCAAAACTGGCATAAACTTTCAAGACTGCTTTCTCCCACTTTTCGTCAGCTCTAAAGATGCTGATGTTTCCAAACTTGAGACTCTTTCTTGCGTGCCACTCGTAAAGGGAAATTTGACACTAATAGAACACTGCAGCAGTAAGAATAAAAGGAGAACCTGGCAGCTGTAGCACACTCTGCATGTCAGGACACAGTCATTAATTCTGTGGAGATGTCATCATTGTGCACTTGATGTGTTTACATTTATGTCTGTTCCTGTTTTTCCTTTGTGCAGGTGAAAGCTCTCAATGAAATGACAACAATCGGCAAAATTTCCAAGTATTGGTCTGGATTTGTCAACAACGTCTTTACCAACACCGCCAACTTCGGGATCCAGGTCCCTGTAGATCTGGATGTGAGGATCAAGGCAGTTATGATTGGTGCTTGTTTCCTCATTGTAAGTGTGCAAGGTGGAGAGGCAGACCCACAGAGATGTGCAGACCAAAGGGTCAGCTGAGAACTACAGAAGTGCAAGTGCATTGGGAAACCAAACCCGATACCTAAAAGATAAATTAACTGAAACCTTTTAATTTTTATGTCTGCTTTTTTTTCTTTTTAGTGTTCTTAAAGTTTTGGTTTTTAAGTTGTGTAAATAGTATTACACATGCGGTTCAATATTTTGTAGGTAGAATCAAATCTCAACATACATGTCAAACCTACCAAACTCACCCAAACCCCTTATTGTGTTTGAACAGGTGTATGAACCAAAAAAAGGGTTATGTTGTTTTTAATGGTAATTTCAGACCAATTCAATAATTCTGTTAAGTGTGGTACATAAGACCTTCAGGTCATGTGAAAATTCCTACAAAAATTCTCTCTTGAACATGAACATAAGAATTATATGAGAAGGAGAATACTCAGTGCTAGGGGTAAAGATGAAGTTAAGATGCATGTTTTTTAGAATCAGAAATTTATATTTGCTGTGTAGCTCTTTTGCCAACATAATTGAGTTAACATGAAATGGTTTCAAAATCATCTGTGATATTTACATCAGAGACTATAAACCAAAATTACAATGCTATTTAAATTATTCAATGAAAAATGTTTGCTTTAAAATTTCAACAACAACTCAGAAATTTTGCTTTTAGTGGAATAGAAATGACAATTAAGATTTTCAGATTGTCTCCTCCAAAACTCCCGTTTTCCCAGTGGCAGTGATAAAAAGTGATTGGCTAATATAATTACTTTATGTAACAAGTAAGACTTTTGATAGTAATTGTTGCATTTTGGTGCTTTCCTGATCTAATTCACACTTTGTTTATTTGTAGGACTTAATGTTCTTTGAAAACTCTTTGGATGGATTATAACAAGATGACAGAAACAATGAAATATGCAGAATGTGTTTCAGTAGGTAAAAATGAACCTAAATTGATCTTCTTGCTTTGAAGGCTTCTACATTTCTAATTCTTTTTCATTTTCTTCCAGAAATCGCTTGAGCTTTGGACATGATTTTGAACTGCAAAAATCCTTGTTCCTTATAGGAAAAGACAGGGAGCTAATGATGATGTTTGTTAAAATATGTCTCATGTAAATAATAATTTCCCACTTACATTTTATAAGTGCTGTAGCTAAACACATACTTTTCACACAGAGCACTGTTGCTTTGGAACAGTGCTATTCTCTTCTTTCTCTTTTGATGTTCCTGCATGGGAAATCATGAAAGATTAGATGAAGGCTTGCAGCATCACTGATGAAAGTCTATGTTTAGAGAAGCCTTTGATGTTTTGCAAGTGCTGGTACCAGTTACTAACCACATGAGGGTGTGTTCTGGGGGTTTTGCTTTTTATAATTTTAGAAGTAATTTTCTGATTTGTTTTTTAATTAATAGTAGCAAACTGATTTGAAAGTAACAAATATAAAGATATACCCAATGGGAAGTTCAAGATGTTATCTGTTTCAGTGAGTTGGGAGAAGGGAAGTTATGTTTGCTAGTAAATTAATTTTGTGACAAAGATTGTTTTAATGAGTGGCAGCCAGAAATTAGGCTTCCAGTCCTAGACTTCAGAATGTAAGGTCTATTCTGAAAATCTAGTCTTGCAGTATTTCCACTGAAGTCCGGCCATAGATAAAGTCTGAGCAATGGTCCTCTGTGTGCTAGAGGCTCACAAATCACTTTTCTTTGTACTAGCCAGTGTTAAGGATCCTTGCTCCTATCTACTCAAGGCTTTCCTTAAAAGGGTTGTTTCTCTTTGTAATATCTGGTGGCTGATAATTTTTCATTCATACTTTCCTGAGGCCATCCTAGAACAGAATTATTCTTTTCCTTAGGCAAACTCAAGTATTTTCTGCGATGACTGCGCAGAAGGAGCTTTTTGCAGTTCAGCAGTTTCACATAGCTGTTCATTCCTGCAGCCACACCTCATCGTACTGTTCCAAACATTTCCACCAACAGGCTTTTGCTAATACAAACTTCCTTTGTAGGAATGATATATATGCGAGACATAAACAGATTTTTTTGCTATTGTTGCAAAATATTTGCTGTATGAGCTTGCTTATGCCTCTCAAAATCTCTCTTCAAGAAGCAAACCAGAACCATGAAATACTGGTGGCAAACCCAATTGCTCTCATAGTCACCAGTCAGATTTCTAACGGGAACATTTTACAAATCACTAGAAATGCTGGATTTTTTTTTTTCTTTAATGTCAACCAGTAATTCAATTCTTGCAAACAACCAACACATCAACGGAAAGAGAGGAGATAATGAATAATTCATAAAAATGAAAAAGAGCTAAATTTATCAGGTGATTAATGCTCAACAAATATTTAGACTAATTTTAAATTAATGTTCATGGATATGAATTCAAACACAGTGAAGTCAGGAAGTTGCAACTAACGTTCCCATAGTGAAATTAACTGAGGAATGCTTATAGATTTAAACAGTATGTTTTAGATTATATACCACACTTAGGTATTTATACAGATTTACATATGTCTTGAAAATAATTGTGGTTAACAAGCTCTGACAATCATCATTATCTGTTAACCATTTCACTTCTGGCTCTCGCTGTGACTCCTAGCAGTGCAATCAGGTTGGGAGCTCGCAGGGAGCCACTGCTGCCACCTTTCCCAGGAGGAAGCGCCCTGCGAGCTTCGTGGGCAAGAAGCTCCCTCGTGTGGAAATTCCGGAGTTTGCAGAGGAATGCAGGATGCTTTTTGCTATCTCACGCTGGTGTCGTGTTAAATGCAGTTCCTGCACTTCTGACCGTAGACTGAGAAAAAGAACCAGGTTATTTTTATTCTCTTTAAATCCCTTTTCCAGCTTAGACTGAAGTCGCTGCTATTGTAGTCCGTAATCTTGGCTCTCGTGCACTGTTACTGAGCTCTGTGTGTCTGAACAGTCAACTGTATTCCGTGCCTTAAGATCAGCAGGATCCCTGCCCATCTCCCACTTTTCCCCTGCAATTTCCAGTCTTCTTGCGGCCCTTAACAAGCCAAAGATGTCTCTGAGCAAATGTGTCCAACCTCATTGAAGTCAACACAAAATAAGGTTTCATTTACCTGCAGGGCTGAATTTGGCTCATGTGTGTACCTTGTAGGTAAGCAATATATGCATATATTTTTTTAATGAATTACAACCAGATGATAACACTGGATTTCTCACACTTAGTGATTTTGCTGCTGGTGTTTCTTTTTCTTTGTGTTAATACAAAGGGTTTTTGCTGTTAATGTGTGTATATATGAGTAGTTTGAATGCCTCTGTTTACACTCAGAGGCAGCTCCAGGGACGTACAAGAACAGGCTCATTCCCTGGATAAACCAAGCAGTGGGGCTGAGATAACTCTTGCTGCTTAGAACTCCCTCAGCAGCCTGCTTGACCGCTGTGCCACCCTTCAGCATCCTGGCAGAAATTCAGTGCCAATGCCAGTGCTTTTCTAGCTGGGAGCTCACTCATCTAAACAACAGCTGCCACACAAGGGCAGGCATCTATCCTCAGCAGAGTTTATGGATTCTGCATGATATTGTCAAAGAAGAGCTAATGTGTTCGAAGATCTTAATAACCTGCAGCTCCAACTAATAACTCTTATTAATAGCAGTGTATTTCACGTTATGGGAGCTATATATGCCCACCTTTCATGGTTCCCCCACAGGCTAGGAGTGGCTCCCAAAGGAGAATTCAGAATCTCCCAAAGGGTCACAAGTTTTTTTCTAATCAAATTCACATCCTGGATATTATCTAGGGGGAAACGTGATTGCTCTAAAGGAACAGAAATTTTACTTAATCCAGCCAAGCAAATATTTTTGATCAGTAGCCAAACTGTAAATCTGTGTAGTTCATACTCCTTGTGTTCAGTAGATGGCACCAACAGCTCATTATGACAGTATTCAGCTTTTCACACGTCACAAGCTGTACCCAGGATAATGATTGAAGTTCAACATACCTTTAATTAAATTCTACTCTTAACTGAAGGATTTTATTTTCTCTGTCTGATATTAAAGCTTTGCCACACAATACTGGATTATCTTTATTGCCTGCAATTTACAGCTGAATTATTGGTTATTTTATGAGATCGGGTCAGGGCATGGGCAGAACACAGTCTACCACAAAGTGAGCTCCTCTGGTCAGTACCCAACCTAGTTTTTGGAGCATCTGTCCAGCTTCTGCAGGTGGACAGAGGAGAAGCCCCAGCCCCAGGACACTCCTCACCTTCTGCAGAAACAGAAAGTACCATGTGTGAAGGAGATTGCTGTGTGGTGGTGTACCCAGAAAGGCAGAAGATTTCTGTGGTAAAAGGTCATGTCATGATGGTCTATCACTATGTGCTGGGGCAGAGGAGGGGAAATCCCCTGTAGTGCCACAAGCCCAGGTGGCACCAGCACCTGGGGAGGAGCTGGTTTGCCCATGGGAAGATCAGACACTTTATTTAAGAGAGTGAAGACACAGAGTTGCTCTAAGTTCTGAGATTCTTTGATTGTCTCATAATTTGGTGGATGCAAAAGTACTTGTCTTCATAGACTTTGCTGTGTGTATTAAAAAAAAATCCTTGTGTCAATTTGGTTATTTGTTTTAGGATTAGACAAACCTGGAAATGATCCAAAATGTACATTTTCTAATAGAGTTGTCTAAGTGAAGCTGTTTGGAAAAAAAAAAGAAATTTCCTCCTTCTGACCCTCAGTTGTATTGGTTTCTTTTCAATTGGAATGGTGTATTTTATGTTAGAATCATAAATCCTAGTTTAATTCAACTCAGGGTGAGTATTGAAGGAAAAATTACCTGCAAGTCATTTCATCAGGACTCATTAACTTGATGTGCTTTTCCACTTTAAGATACTCATTTGATGGACTTGTATTTCTCTGTTCCAGTCACATTAGGTAAGTGGTCTATTTATAGTTCTGATGTTTTGTATTAGAAAAACCCATACACTGCAACAACCAAATCACAAAACATCCTGCAAGCTTCTGTTGCAGACATTGCTCAATGAGAAATACCTGTTTCTATCTGGAAAAGACCATGGGCATTTTCTCCTTCTGCCCCCTCCCTTATCCCCTCCAGATCATGAAATCACAGAATGGTTTGGATCGGAAGAAACCTTAAAGATCACTTAGTTGCACCTCCCTGCCATGGGCAGGGGCACTCTTCACTAGACCACGTTGCCCAAAGCCCTAAAAGAAATATCACAGTGCATGTGTCAACGTCCAGTATTGCTTCATTAGTCTTTTCTTAGTTATTTATGAATTGCCTGCATAATCTTGGGTGAATTTTGGACAAGGCTAATGACTGTATTAGTTGTCTATTAATGTGTCTTTTCTAGACTCTTGAACAATTATATTTTGCCATAAAGAATCATTTTAAGCAGCTGTCATGATAATGCCCATTTATATCAACGAGGACTGAGAAAAGAAATGCAGCCTGGGATCAGAGCAAGGATCACTACTAGAAATACCTTGTATGTTTTCACACTTTTCTAGAATTCAAGAGAAGGTTTTGATTTTTTTTTTTTTAATTTCTTCTAGGCTCCCTGAAGGTCCCAAAGTTTCAAAATACTGTTTTATTTAAAGTAGGAAAAATCCTATTTACTTTGCAAATCCAGGGGAGATATTTTGGCTAATATGTATAGGATAGTGTGCTGAGTGTATAGGATAGGCATAAAAAAGATTTTTAAAAAATAATTTGTTAATAATTAATAATCCAGAGGACTTTCTGTGACAAAATGAGAGAATTGAGGTTGTTCAGTTTACAGAAGAGAAGGGCCCAGGAGACCTTATGGCACCTTTCAGTACCTAAAGTTGCTGCATGAAAGTTGGAGAGGAACTTTTGACAAGGGCATGTAGTGACAAGGGGGGACGGTTTTGAACTGAAAAGGGGCATGTTTACACTAGATACAAGGAATAAATTCTTGACTGTGAGGGTGGTGAGGCCCTGTCACAGGTGGCCCAGAGAAGCTGTGGCTGCCCCATCTCCGGGAATGTCCAAGGCCAAGCTGGGTGGGGCTCTGAGCAACCTGGGATAGTGGAAGGTGTCCCCACCCATGGCAGGGGTTTGGAAGAAGGTGAGCTTTAATTCCATTCTAACCCAAATCATTGTAGAATTTGTTTATTAATTTTCTCTCCTATCTATAGTTCCAAATAATTGTAGATTAAGGCTCAGAACACCTGGGTAAAGACCCACAAGGGATGCATTCTTTAGTCTTTGGCATTGCCCAGGACTGGGTCAGCCACACTGCACTTGGAACCCCTGAAAATAAGACTAGTTTAAAAATTTTATGGTTTGAAATTCAAAGGACTTTTAAAAATACTAGTATTTAAACCAAGAACTGTGTGCACTTGAAACCCCTTAGAGTTTGGAACAGTTTTAAATATTTGTTTCTGAAATGTTTTCACTTCAGTAAGCTACCATATGACAGCAGTATCACTTCAATGCTCTGAAAATGCAACTGTTGAGATAAAAAGAAGTTTAGCAGAATCCAGGACAAGTGGGTTATTACTTAAGTGAACAATTTGGTAAATAAATTAATTACATGGTTCCCTATCAGGAAGAGTTTTATCTCTGGTTTTATCGCTTTCAGAGTCTCAAGGGCCTGTTATAAAATGAAATAAAAACTCGCAGAAGAGTGAAATCCCACCAAGAATTAGTGGTGTACAGTGTATTTCATCCTCCTTGACACAGTGGGTACTGCCCTCACAAAGTCAGTGCAGTCCCACAGTTTGATCACTTCCTTTTCCTAACTGAGCCTAACAGAAGATCAAAGAGATTTTTTTTCTTTTGCTGATCTGATGGGTCACTATATGTCTTTTGTCTACTGTGGATGCTCATACAGTATTCATCATTGTGATACCAAGCCAGTACTTGCACTGTTAAAAATACACAGTATGTGGTGGTTCTGTCCTTGCCGCTGAGGAAAAAGGTTGAACGGGTGCATTTGCTTCGTGCTTTGCTCAATAACTGCAAACAGTGAATGAAGAGATGATGTGAAGGTTAATAAGTTAAGGACAATAGACACTAAATCTAGGCAGGGCTGTAGAGAGAAGCCCTTGTGCAAACAGGCAGGTATGTCTTTGGCAAATACCGTGTTCAATAAGAGCACAAAACCACCAATTGATATGCCAAGATCATCTGTGCCAGCAGGTATAGCGCCTAAATAAAGCACGTGCATGTGATCCACAAAAACTTCTGTAAGGTGAAACTGTTTGCTTTTAGCTGCAGTGATTGGAACCAGCAGGACCAGGTGTTTTGTTCATGATTTGTGTTTTACCTCCTCCAACATGTTTATGCTTTGTCATGAAGAGCTGTGGTTTTATGGCTGAGGCATAAAAAAGATATATGCATGACTCAACTAACACCCTCATTTAGAACAGTGCCATAAAATGGTCTATCTCGACTCTTGTGGTCTTTTGCAGTTCTCTCCTGCCAGTACGTAGTTTGAGTGGTTTCATTGAACACAAGGTTTTAGTTGAACTGTCACCACCACCCTGGGTAAGAGCCTTGGCCCTGTCAAAAGGGAAGGGGTAAATGATTGTGGAGCTAGGGAAGTGGAAGAGTCTGATGGAAACAAATCCCTGCAAAATCAGGGTAACATGAACAAAGGAAAGAGTATGGGAACAAAATTAGCAGGAGGTGGAAGGCACACAAGGAGAATGAGATATTTCTAAGAGTAAATGAATGTTTTCAATCAGAAGTGAAGTCTAATATGGACTTGACAAATATATTCTCAGTGGAAAAGAATTATGGATCTTTGCTAAAAATAAGAACCTGTTTGGGGAAGTTGTAATTCTTTACTGCATTGCTTATCTGTTCAAGCTAAAATATTATTTTATCTTGTACTTCAGGAATATAACTGATAAGATATGATTAAGAGAGAAGGAATGTTTAAGAAAATCTGCAGAGATGCAAAATGACTTGTACAGCATTGATGTAGCACCATATATATCTATTACTACAAATATGTGTTAGCTTTCTTGGTGAACTTTTTAATCTAAAACCATTATAAAAAACTGAAATAGAATCCATTCCTGAAGCAGATATATCATTGCAGATATAGTAAAAAAAAAATCTGAGATTCCTCTCTTTTCCCGTGATGTCTCAGAAAGTATATTTTGTAAATAGCTTTGTACAGCATCTAATTTTTAAAGCAAAAATGTCATCTTAACTGCAGTCTCTGTTGATGTAGTAGGGTTTAGAGTTCCAGCACCTCAGTGAAGCATTAAAACCACAGGGTTTCATTGAAAGCCTGATAAAACAAATGTTAGGGTTTGAATCAGGTCATAAGGCCTTCTGTCAGATGAGTCCAGTGCAAATGTTGACAGCTCTAACAGCAATATTTTATATTATTAGTTCAGATAGAATAACTAGAAATGGTGTAAAACCTTTCTTGTAAAGCCATAGAAAATGCTGATTAATGCTCATATAGATTTAATTGGGCACAAATCACATGCCCTGAAATTCTGGGAAAGATTACTGAAAGAGAACCATATAGAATAATTATAAATACCAGCGTGAAAAATACTTTTACTTCAATTTTGAAAACGTGCTTCAAGTACACACTGGTTCCAAAAACTTGCAGACCCTGCCTGCATAGACTTCATCGGCCACCTTATCCCATCCAGCCTGCAGAAGCTGCAAGGGCAGGGTGTTGGACCTCTCAGAATCAGGGGCACATTGGGTTTCAAGACCTGGTCCTGCAGCAGTGCAGGAGCCTCTGGGCAGGGCTGGCTCGTGGAGTGTGTCCAGTGTGTCCGTGGCACAGCGTCCTCTGGCAGCACACAGCAAAACTGTCTCAGCTGGAAGGGAAGCTGCAGCCTGGCCAGGAGTTGCCATCAGCACAGGTAGCGTGGATGCATCCTGCTGCTGCCTTGCCAGAAGAGACATGGTTAAGGGGAGAGGAGTTGGGAGGAGAGGGCATCTGTAACAACCTGATCAGTAACAACCAGCAGCTCAATTACACTAAAAAATTGGATCAGAGATTGGATGGCAAATACAATTTATAATAACACATGATACAGCAACCAAGGAGAAAAACCTTCTGGGCTAGGAGTAACAAATCTGGCAAACTTGATTTAGGAAATAATAGGACTAAATGTGAACCTCCTGATAGCTGTGCTCAGGATTTCTGAGAAATGGCTCTGGTCTGAACGTGAGGCCCACTGCTTTGATGAGCAATTTTTTCATGTGTGATTATTCCACATCTCAGGTAATCATTGTGAGGAAAGGGTTTACAGTACCTTAATACTGAGCAGGATTTATATTTGATGTAAATATTTTCCATTTTCCTTTTCCTACATTTTCTCCTCTCCAGCTTCCAAACCTCCTCAAATGCCCCAGCTGTCTGTGTAAGAAGCAGCGCCTGGTGCCACGCTTCCTCAATTTTCATTCTTAATTGAGCTGTAAATTCACCTCATAAACTCTTGCCGATCTAGTGGTCCTTCTACATTTACAACTTTTTAATTATCTTCTTAATTAACAGAAGTCTCAAGGTCCCAGTACATTTTTATCAGATGAGTCTGTTATGAAACACATTGGACTTCATTGGTTTTAATAACATCCTCCCCTCAGCCTGGTTCTGTGTATCATTATTGCTCCATTTGAACTTGTTGATAAAAGTGCCAGTGTATATCACAGCACAATCAAACCCAGCTTCCTCTTCATCAGCAGCTCCCAAACAAGCAAAGGGAGCCTAATCAAGAACATTTAGATTTAAAGGCATTGTTTTTTTCAAAATGCTGAATTCAGATGCAGTGTCCAAAAGATTAAGATACTATAAATGAAAGCAGATGTGGGCCTGGGTGCTAAATTGCATTCTTTGCAGTGCTCAGAGAGGTGTGACTGGTGAGCAAGGGCTCCAGAGGATGGGCAAAGGGAGACAAGGGGACTCCTGCCCTTGAGCCAGAGGCACCCTGTTGTATATAGGTAAAGCCTTATAAAAATAAGGGCCTTATTACCTTGAAAAACCATAGCTCAGGCCTACTACTTTGGCTAAGTAGAAGAGGACTTTGGGAGAGTGACTCGGCTGGAATAGGGGTAGAGATGTGAGAGACGTGCTGTGTGACTGCTGCATGTCCACACTGTGGTGTATGGGGTTGGTTGACTTGGGCTTGTTGTGCCTTTAAGCTGTGTAAACTGATAACCAGCTAAATGCTGGAAAAGCCTGGCTTTTGAGATAAAGTTGGCTATTGATGCTTTCCACCATCTTCGACATCAGTCTTGTGTCCACCGTTAGTAGCCTGTGCACCATGGCAAAGGGCTGCTGCTTCCAGGCTTCCTTGTTTTATGTACATTTTTAAAGGGGAATGTCAACTCAAGGCCCGTGGTGTCCTGACATAACTGCTTTATGTGATTCCAGTTCTACATTCCATTGCAACGGTGCAGCAATGCTGGCTCTAGAGCACTTTGCCAGGTGAATACCACCCACACATGATGTATGCTTGGGAGAAAAGGCAAGGGAGGGAGGGAGGCAGGGAGAGTTCAAGGACCACTAACACATCACTGCTGCTGTATGATTCAGTGTCACCTGCAACAGTGCTTAAATGAAAGAACTTGGCTTTGCAAAAACCTTCAAACCCCTCCTTCTTCCCCCAAAACCACAAACACAGATAACTGAGCAGCTCTGAGCAGCCTGGGAGTTCAGAGTGTCAGCTTTGACATACAGAGCTGGATGTCTCCCCAGGATAGGATTGTCCTCACTTCGGTGTATTTCATTAATTAGGCTGGTATTATTTCTACTTTTTGGGAACAAAACCATGCCTAGGAAATTGTTCCCTGTAAGTATCTATTTGCAGTAGCGATATCCCTTTAGCAGAAAACAGGATTTACACAAGCTGCATTTTAAACTGTTGGTACCACAGTTAATCCTAAATGCTGTAAACTGTAATGGCCTATTTCTTTATGTTGAGTTGTTCTTTTCCTCTCAATATCCCATTTTCTGACTGCAAAGCAGCTTATGCCGGTTCATCTACAGTGCTGACGTTCAAAACCTTGCCTGACTGGCAGCAGTTAAACTTCATTTAGCTTCATTCTCAGTCTGAGAAAGAAATTGCTGTGGCACAAAAACATCTAGTAGCAAAACCAAATGTGTGGTATTGCTTCCATTGTTGTTGAGTTGTTGTTTTCCCCTTGTGTTAGACTATCTTGAGGAAGGACTGATGGTGATGGCTGACAGCTCTCTGCAGGAATTGCTTTTCCTCTGTGAGTGATTATTACAATTGTTAGTGACATCCCAGGGGTATGTACTGCTCCTCAGGATGCATAAAAATATAAGGAATGCTATTTTATGTGGTTTGGAACTCATAACTGTCCACTGATGTTATCTGGATGCTGAATTAACTACGACATTACAACACTAAACCCATTTTCACCCAGTTTCCCTCTCAAAGGAAAACCCAACCCTCATTTGTTAGACTGCAGACTTGATGACTGACTTGACATTGTTAAATGAAATCAAATATGGGAACAGGCCTGTTTACAATTTCACAATTACAAATCTTTAATACAGGGATGATGTGTTAGCTGTTTCTTCTGGATTCATGAATGCATATTTTATTGAATTAGTGGAGGCCTAACTACCAAAACAAAAGGATAGCTACACTGAGATTCAGGGGATGTCAGATGCCTGTCAAATGTTAGCCAGATGGAATCCATTTCCCCAGTTCCACATTAATGGTGTGTGAGGGGGAACTCTCTGCCTGACCCCCACACCACAGCTAGAGAACAGATGAATTTAAATCTATGTAACTAATTCAGACTCATTACATTTCCCCAAACTTCAGCATGTATGCATGCTAAATGTTCCTGCCAATTCTTCTGCATATTTAAATCACCTTCCAGCAGCATTGGCTGAGGCCCACAGTTTTTAAGGCTAAGATAACCACTTGAACACATAAATACAGGCCTAAGCACTGTAAGCTAAAGAAATTCACAAGACTTAAACATTGTTACAATTAACGGTTTTCCCAATATGTGCAAAAGTGAAGGATGGCAAACAGCAGAAAAAAAATTGTACCCCACGGCTGGTGCTCCAGCCAGTGCAGTTTAGGAGCTTTTCCTGGCCTTCCACTGAGAGGAATCTTCTTTTTCTTTGTTCCCTTTTTCTTTCTCCTCTCTTCCTTCTTTTTCTTTTGTTCTTTCTTTTAATTTATTTCCTGGTAGCCCTGTCAAGTTTGTGCCTTAAACCTCACATCCTATGTCTTTTCTGTAAAGACAACTACTCTCAGCTTATTTTCCTCTTCACCTCCCACGTCTGCTTGCTGTTCCAGGTTTGCTTTCCAGATTACAAACACTGTGGGATTGTGTCCACAGGCACAGAAGTCAAACCCCCTAGCAACCACTTTTACTTCCTTTAGCAGGGCAAATAATGCCATGCCTGAGGTTAAAAGTGGTTAAACAGAGTCTGAGCTGCTCAAAGGCTGTTTGCTCTCATGTAGAGCCCTGAGTGAACTTCCTCCCGTGTACCCTCACGCAGATATCCTGCCTGAGCACTGAGAGAAAAGGAGCTGGTTAGGGGATGTTAGCAAGAAAGATGAGAGCTGCTTTCATCAACTCAACTCCAGGTTACTGGAGACCTCTGCATGAGAAGTGGGTGGAGGAACTGGTCCCACTCCTGGGCTTGGGCACTACAGGATCAGATGAGGAGCCAGCATCAGGAGCACCAGAACTTAAAGCAGTAGAAAGTAATGTTCTGAATATCCAGACCATTAGCAATATAGAAATCCTAGAAATAGGGGTCAAGAATCTACAAATAATGTTTCTTTTCAGGTAAACATGCTTAAACCTAAAAGACTAAATTACTAGGAGCACGGTTATTTTCTTATTTCTCTTGAAACAATTCCAAATTCTTTTCTTAATGTTTCAGGCATTCCCCTGCTGATTAAATCTTCTCACTGGACAAAATAAAAAGGTGCTGACTGTTTCAACCCCCTGACGTAACAGAAAAGCACTGACTGTCAGTTACAACATCAATGATCATAGCTAGATAAGAAAAGACCTGGAACATTATTTGATATGGGAAAGATGGATAAATTATTTTGCATTTTGTGAATCATAGCATCTTTTTTTCTGCCACTGCAGGTGAATAGGGTTTTTTTTTCTACTTATAGATGCGTGAAAGGAAGAGATAGGCTGCTTTCTTCTCTCTGATAGGACAACTATCTTCTCCTCTAAGAAATATCACTCAACTCTATGTCAAAAAGTCAGGTTTGCTTGGCAATACAATTTGAATTTCAGTGTATAAGTCTGAACCAAGCTAAATATAACTATGCTATACTCCTGTAAAAAAAAAAGGATAGTATCAAAAGCTACCATGTATTTCTAATTTCCCAACCATGTCAAAATAATTCTATACCTATTTCTTAAGAGATGTTTAAAACCTATTTCGTGGTGTCTGCTATTAATCCTCTTAGTGGACTCAGTGCAGATGTGTGGGAAAATGCTAGTCAGCTTTAGATTAGATTCTCCTGTACCTGAGGAAACAAGTAAAATAAAATCACCAAAATCCCTGTCAAATCTGATGTTTAGGTGAAATCCAGTGCAGGGCTAGAATAATAGTTTGGGGTGGGTTTTTTTGTTTGGTTGTGTTTATGGAAAGTTCAATATTGAAATGGAGATCTTATTTTGGGAGGTAGAAGACAAAGACTACAGAGTATGTACAAGGTGACCTGCACTTATTGAATGCCCAGTCTTGGGTTTCATGCAAGCATCAGTTACTGTGATCAGATTTGTGTGGTTTACATGAAATGCAGGTTCCTTTGAAGAGGCATATGTGGACACCAGCAGCTCCAATCTGACGTACATGAATGTACAAAACTGGATGCAGAAGATCAGTTCACCACAGCTGTTAATCAGGGCGTGGGCCAGCTTACTCCAAGTCCTATGTTTCCCAAACAATTCAGTATTGTACGTTCTTATTCCTGTAACTATGAAGTCCACATAAGTATATTTTTCCCCCTGAGGCCCTGCCTTATAAGCAAGGTAAAATTGTTCCAAATACATTTGTTCTCCTTTCAGGGTGGACATAGAACTTGGCATAACTTGTATATAACCTGAGGTCCTCTGACTAAAAGGTAGAAATTAAGTTAATTAATTATTAAGTAATTTTAAAAGTACTGAATCGGCATCGATGCTGACAGAAATGGAAAAAGTAAGAGCACGAAGAGCAAAGCTGTAGAAACGTCAGCGTTTCTCGGCCGGGCTGGAAGGAGTCTCCCGCCCGGCGCCCGGCCCTGCCCTCGCTCCCCGCCCTGCAGCGCTGGGACTTCCTGAACGGGCACGGGCGCGGCGGGACAACGGGACACGGAGACAACGGGACACAGGGACAACGGGACACAGGGACAGCGGGATAGCGGAGCCGCGGCTTGCTACGGTACGTTCGGCTGGCGGGGGCTTTAAGCGCCCTCAGGTTTCCCGGGGTTTCCCTCACAGGAAAGCAGCCCTCGCAGGCAGGGCTGTGGCAGGCGCCTGGCGAGGAGAAGCCGCACGTTTTCCGGCTGGTGAGTGCGGGTTAAGTTGGGATCTATCCCTGTAGAGGAGGAACTCGCTTGCAGAGCATTAAGGGAGGTGCTGCTGCCCGGCGGGCCCGGGAGAGCCCCGCTCGAGGGGGAGGCAGCAGCGGGTTGGTCCTGGCAGGTCCTGTGCCCGGCCAGGTC
>VXBQ01012280.1:0-11387 GCA_013400175.1 Phainopepla nitens
TGGCTCCAGCCCCCTGTACCCCCCTGCTCTCCATGCCCCTCTGCCTCCTCATGACTGCCCTGTGCCCATCTGCCCCTACATATGCTCCAGCCCCGCTATCCCCTCCTACCCCTCATAGGCAGCCCAGTCCCCAGTCCATCCTGTGCATCCCTGCCCATTGCAGGTTCCCCAAAAGGCCAGCCCCCCATGGGTGCCCCCTAGCCTCTATGGGTGCTCCAACCCTCTGTGCCCATCATGGGTGCCCCAACCTCCCATGCCCCTCACCTTGGGCAACCCCATCCCCACCGTGTCCCCTGCCCTCCTTGGGTGACCCTGCCTGGGTGACTCACGCTGAGCCCTTTTTCTGGAAGCCCTGAGGGGTGGCACAGGTGGCCCTGGCCGCCAGCACCAGGAAGAAGATGCCGACCTGGGGGTGCAGGGGGTGCAGTGAGTGAGCAAGGTGATGGGGGGTCCCCTACCCTCCCCAGCCCCCAGCCCTGTACACACAGCGAGGGCAGCAGCACAGGGCCCAGCCAGGCTCCACACCAGGCTGTCGTGCAGGGCCAGCCAGCAGAAGTCCGGGTTCCCGTAGCCCTCGGGGTCCAGCCCCACCGCCAGCCCTGCAAAGGAGAGATCAGGAGTGGGGCCAAATCAGTGGCGGGGCTATAAGAAGAGACAGGGGGATAAGGTGGGAAGGATGGGGCTAAACAGGGTGAAGCTACGGCACAATGGGGCATGGAATGGCTCATGGATGGCACAGGGCTGGCGAGAAGGTGCTGCTCTTGGGGGTGTGACTACGCTGGGTAGAGACAGCTATGCAAATGAGGTATGTTTAAGCTCTTGGGCACGTGGCAGTGTTGATGCAAGCAGGGATATGGCACTGGGGTTGTCTAAGAGGTTCTTATAGGTCTATTCTCTTGGAGTGGAGTTATGCTGATGACAGTGGGGCTAACATCCTGGAGGAGTACCTGACTGTGACTGATGAAGAAGGGCTATGGCCCTGGAAGTATATTGAAGAGGTTGGGAAAGATGCTCTTGAGGTGGAGGTATGATGGATGAGGGTGGGGCTAAACTCCTGTGGTTAGGATAAAATGCTGGGCCAGGGTTATACCCCTTTTGGAGGGGCCTATGACCCCGTGGGTGTGCCTGAAAGTTTGGGGGCAGAGCTATGATGGATGAGGATAGTATTATGGACCCAGGGGCCTGTCTAAAATCTTGAGGACTGGGTCTGATAGATGAGGGCAGAGCTATTGCTCTGGATGTGTGTCTAAAACCATGAGGGTGGGGCTATGGTGGTTAAGGGTGGAGCTAAACTCTTGGAGTGAGGCTGTTTTGGATCGGGCGGGACTATCCTGTTGGAGGCAGGGTTATATCCAGGGGTGTGGCTATGCTGGTAAAGATGCATTTGGGGGTGGACCTATATTCTGGGGGTGGGGTTATACATGGAAATAGGACCCCACCATGCATCAAATTGATTGGTGGAGAGAGATTCAGGCAGTAGGGCCATAGCCTAGAACGGGATGTGCAGCCACCAGAAGGTGGAGGTGGGCAGGTGGCGGTCCAGGGGGTGGGATCAGAATGAGAGCAGGGTTTCACAGCAGGGCTCACCGGTGATGAAGGCAGGCAGTCCCCAGCCCAGTACATGATAGAAGCGCATGGGACCACGGTCGACATGACGGGGTTCACTGCGGCGCCGGTACAGGTGCAGCGCCTCCAGCAGCGCCCAGCCTACCGCACTCAGGTACAGGAACTGCAGCAGGATGGCCACCACCGTGCACGCCAGCTGCACCCGCCCCGTCAGTGCCAGCCCACAGCCTCATCCACCGGCCGTGCCCACAGCCCCACCCATCCAACCACAACCCCCCGAGCTCCACCCCCTTTGAGAGGTCATACTCCCCTAAAAGATCCACTCCTTTTATAGGCCTCACCCCTTGAGAGCCCCACCTCTTTGATAAGATCTAGCCTTAGGAAGCCTCACGCCGTTTATCAGCCCCATTGCTTTGGAAGCCCCACCCCTTTATACAGACTCCACCCCTTGAGATCACCACCCCTTTGACAGACCCCACCCATTATAGTCCTCATCTCTTTTAGATGCTACCCCTTAGGCCCAGCCCACCATGGCCATGCCCACTCCTTAGCCCCACCCATTTCAGCCCCACCAACCCCAACACTTCAAAGGTAGCAGATCCCGTGACCCAACCACCCCTTCCAAGTGATCCCCGCTCCTTCCCGCCTTTCCCAGTCCCCTTTTTCCACACACCGGGACATCAGCCTGGTTGATCCCAAGCAGGAAGACAAGCTGGGCAAGGAGCAGTGCAGCTGTGCCATGCCGGCGGATGCTGTGGCGGTTGGAGCGCAGTCGCCTCAGGGTCCCCAGGGTCAGGACCACCAGCGTGAGCCCCGCCAGCCCCACGCCCAGCGAGCCGTAGGTGAGTGCTGCCAGCGGCAGCACTTCCCCGTTCTGCAGCACCAGGATCGGCGTATGTCAGGCATGTGTTCAGCGGGTATGCCCCCCACAGACAACCCCATCAACAGAGACATGGTCCCCCTTAAAAAGCAGTCGGTCCCTGCGCCTGGGAAGTCCTGCCCACAATGCATAGCCCAATAGGAAGCCCTGCTCACACTATTCAGCTCCGCCCCTGGTAACCCCACCCTTTGAATCCCCCAATCCCAGCACTTCAACCGTGCCCCTCAAAACTCTACCCACATCATGTAGCTCCACCCTTTTAAACCTCTCCCATACCCAGCCCTCAAAACCCCACCCACATCCCTCAGCCCTGCCCCTTTCAACCCTACCTACTGTACTCGACCCTGCCCCCGGAAACCCTGCCCACATTACTCAGCCACAGCCCCTGAAAACACGCCTGCATCACTCAGCCACACCGCTTGTAACCCCACCCACATCAGCTCTGACCCTTGGAGACCGACTGACCAGCCTGCTCAGCTGCACCCACTGGAATCCCACTCATGCTNGAACCCCCCTCATGCTGACTGGACCCGCCGCGGGGGGAGCTCTGACAGACATGACATAGCCCCGCCCATCTCACCTAGCCCGTCCCCAAGGAAGCCCCACCCCTTGGATTTTAGCACCACCCCGCTTAAGCCCCACCCATTTACCTCAGTCTCGCCTCCATGAGCACTCACACCTCCACCCTGCCCCACTACGCTCCTCCCATTCTGCCAAGCCCTCATCCCTGTCCCTCCCCTTTTGGCAAAAGCCCCGCCCGTGTCCCTAAAGTCCCACCCCCGTCCCTGGCATCACCTGACACCCTCTGCATCTGTCTCCATCCACCCCCATGTCCCCACCCGGCGCCTCACCCTGAGCCATTCCATGCCCCAGGGTCACTGTGTCCCTCCACATCCCCCGTGTCACATCTGTCCCCCCATGCACCCCTCCACGTGCCCCTATGTCCACTCCACCTCTCGGCGGGAGATGTCCATGAGGACGGCAAAGCTGGTCAGATGGTGGCACTGGCAGCTGACGTGGCTCTGGTTGCGGAAGGCGACTTCGCAGCCTCGTGCCGACCAGCCGCCTACACTGCCCGCCCTGCGCAGCACCACAAGGTGACACACGCCAGGAAATGCACCAGGACACCCACCGGGTACAAACACACACACACACTGGAGACACCCCCTCAGCCACTGGAGACACCCACCAGCCACCAGGGACACCACCGGGAACTCCCACCCCCAACCAGGGACATGCACCTGAGCCAGGACATCCATCCAAGGGGTCACACGTATGGACACCCACCAGGGACACATGCACTGGGGACACCCACTGGTGTCACCCTCCCACAGGGACACACACCCACCAGGTACATCCACAGACAACACCCACCCACCCACTGGGACATCCATACACCCAGCAGAGACAACCACTGCCACTTGGGGACTCTCACCCACCAAGGACACTCAGCCAGGAACACCCCTCCATTTAGGGACACCCCCCCCCCATCCTATCCCCGACACCACCAGGGACAGAGCTNCCTGACACCACCAGGGTCAGAGCTGCCCCCTTACGTCCTGTTCCCATGTTACTCACCCATGACCCGCAGGGACACTGGGGCACCCATCCTGCCCTGTCCCCATGTTCCCTGTCCCCTCAGGATGTCCTCTGTCCCCTTAAGGTGTCCCTATTCCCATGTCCCCTGTCACCTCAAGGTGTCCCTGTTACTATGTCCCCCGTCTCCATGGGATGTCCCCATCCCCATGCTCCCTGTCCCCACAGAGTGTCCCCATCTCCCTGAGGTGTCCCCATTTCCATGGCACCTCTCTCCCCCGGATGTTTCCTGTTCCCCTGGTGTGTGCCGTGTCCCCTGTTACCTCAGCATGTCTGTGTCCCCCCATGTTGTCCCTGCCTCCCCAAGATGTCCCCATCCCTCCAGGGTGTTCTCTGGGATATCCCCTGTTCCCCTGGGTGTCCTTATCCTCAGGTCCCCTACCTCCCTGGGGAGATCCCTTGTCCTTCTAGAGTGTTCCCACCTTCCCAAAGGTGTTCCAATCCCATGTTCCTATCCCCTGGGATGTCCCTGTGCCCCCAGGGAGTCCCTGTCACCCCTGGGGTGTCCCCTGTCCTGCTCTCACCGCAAAGAGTGGTTCCAGAAGACACAGATGGGCTTGGAGCGCTCCTGGGTCTCCAACAGCCGGAACTGGAGGGTGACAGGCTTGGCCAGCGCCCAGGGGGCATCCACGCCATCCGTGCCCCCTGTGTGCACGCTGATGCTTACCACTGGTGTGTTGATGATGGGGCGCTTGGGCACTCTAGAGAGCACCGGGGTCAGGGAGCCCACTCTGGGCACCCCAAAACCCACCTTGGTGCCACAGAGTGCCTTGGCACCACACAGACACTGAGGGCACCTGTTTCTCCTTTTTTGGGCACCCATGGACACCATCCTTGGACATCCCTTGAGCCACCTCCTCAACCCTCTGCCCCCCATCTTCAGACACTCTCTGTGCCCCCCGGCCTTGGGCACCCCAAGTGCCCCCTTTCCCATCCCTCCCCTGGGATCCCTCTGGACACCCCTGTTCCCATCTCCCTATATCCCCTAGACGCTTGGCTTTGCNAGGCTGCGCTTGTCGGTGTCGAAGTGCTGGGGCAGGAGAGCGGCCAGGGTGCGGTAGATGATGACGCTGGCGATGGCCTGGCTCTCACCCAGGGATGGGTGGCGCTTGTGCCGCGTCACCACAGTCATCCCTGCCTCCTCCTCTTCCTCCTCCTCCTCCTCTTCGCCTGCTTCATCCTCCTCCTCCTCCTCCTGCCCACCTGTGCCCTGTGGTGCCTGCCCATGCCCGGTTGAGGGTCCTGGGGGCCATGGGCAGGGGGTAGCATGGTGCTCTGAGACCTCATTGGGGTCCCCATGGCCTCCCTGGAGTCCCGAACCCTGCCAATCCCATGACCACAACAACCCATGACCCAACACTTCCAGCTTCAGGGGTCCCCAACCCTGTCAGCTCCATGACCACAATGAGGTCCCCATAGTCATACTTGTGTCTCCAACCCTGCCCATCGCCATGGCCACACCAGGATCTCTGATGCCATCCTGGGGTCCCTGGTCCTTGCATGCTTACCAGAGTCCCCAGCCATGCCAGTACCATCCTGGGGTCCCAAACCTGCCAGCCCCATGGTGGCACTGGGGTCCCCTTGGTGGCACTGGTATTCCCAAGCCTGTCAGCCCAATGGGCATTCTGGGGTTTCCCCATCCCTGCTATTACCCAGCCAGGGTCCCCAGCTATGCCATGTCCCTATGGCCAAATGGAGGGACCCCCAGCCCTGCCAGCCCCATGGATGCAAGCAGGTCCCCAACCCTGCCCCCTGCCCCCCCTACGCCCTGGACTCACGCCTGTCCTTGCGGGGCTGGAAGATGCTGTCAGGCAGGATGACGGTTGTCTCCAGGTCCGGGAGTTTCTCCCCCCGCAGCGCCTCATACCGCGGCAGGCGGGCACCCGCAGAGCTGCTCTTGTCCAGCCGCACCACCGACACCACTGTGGCACCATGTCACCCATGGCACGGCATGGCACAGCAGGGCACCCACCAGCCCTGAGGCACACAGACCTCGGCACCCACCGACCCCAGCATTCACTGATCCCGGGGCGCACAAAGCCCAGTACACACCAATGCCAGCACCCACCAATCCTGGCACCCACCAGCCCTGCAGAACACAGACCCTGGCACCCACTGACTCCAGGGCACACCAACCTCTGCATTCACTAATCCCAAGGCATACCAAGCCCGGTACAAACCAACTCCAGCACCCACCGACCCTGGGGCACACTGACCCCAGCACTCACCAACCCTGGCACCCATAAACCACAGAGCCATGGATCCTGGGGCACGCAGACCCTGGGACCACAGATCCCAGCACCCACCAACCCTGTGGCACATAGACTCTAGCACCCACTGAGCACAGCACCCACTGACCCTGACATCCAACAACCCCAGAGCAATGAATCTATACACCCACAGACACCAGCAGCCACCAACCCTTGGGCCCATGGACCCCAGCACTCACTGAGCCCAGCATCCACTAAGCCCAGGGCCATGGACCTCATGGACCCACTGACCCCAGGGGCCATGGATCCTGACACCCACTGACCCCAGCACCCACCAACCCTGGGACACACAGAACACAACACCCTCTGTACCCAGCACCCACTGACCCCAGGGCAAACAGACCACAGTCCATGTCCCCAGGGACACATACATGCCTCTAGGCACACCCATGTTCTCCAGGAAACGTTTCCCAGCCACAAAAATGTCTGTGTCCCCAACACATGTTTCCAGGTACACATGTCCTTGTGCACACACGTTCCCAGCTCATGTCCTTGTGCACACACATGTCCCCAAGCACACACACGTCCATGACCCCAGCACATACATCCCCCAGGCACATCCATGACCATGTCTCCAGCACCACACCAAGGGCACATATGTGTCCCCAGGCACACAAATGTTCCCAGCATGCCCATGCTCCCAGGCAGACACCCCCCTCACAGCCCTCTTGCCATGCATATCCCCACTGACCGATGTTAGGGGTGACAATGGTGAAGGGGCTGAGGTAAGTCTGGGGCATATTCCGTGCCAGGGCTCGTGCGTACTCTTCGAAGTGCCGCAGCAGCTGGGCCGTGCCACCCTCCGTCTGCTGGATCAGCTCCCAGTGCCGCTTGTTCCCCATGTCCAGCAGTGCACTGCCCACCCGCAGCAGGTTCTGGGGGCAAGGCAGCAGTAGTGGCACAGGGAGCTGGCACTCTAGGGTCTGGGCAGGGGATCCCTAACCTCCTCTGCAGGAGTCTATGGCTGGGGCACCCTGGCATTGACAGTGGGGAACAGGAGTGCTGTACCCCCACAAAGTTGAGGGTGGACCCTCGCCACGCCAACACTGGCTGCTCGGGGGTGCCCACTGCCCTGGCACCAGACGTCCTACACCAACATCCCTCTCTAGGTGGGTGCCCATCACCCGGGCTCCCTCACCAATACCCTTCCCAGGTGGGTGCCATCCACCCTGGCAGCCAGGTTCCTGTACCACCACCTCCCCCTCCCCATGCAGGTGCCCATCACCCTGCTGTTTGACCTTCTGCCCCAATATGACCCTCCCCACAAGGTCCCCATAACTCCAACCTCTTTTCCTTCTCTCTCCATCTCCCTCCCACCCTGGCATCTGCTCTTCTGCCCCAATCCCCCTCCCAACAAGGGTGCCATTCCCCCAGTGTCTGGGCTCATGCACTCATATCCCTCCCCATGGGGTGCTCATCATCCCAGCCTCTTTTCTGCTTCGCCCATTCCCCCTCTAGGCATGTCCCCATCCCTGTGAGCTCATGCCCACCTCGGTGAAGTGCACATCCTGGGTGGCAGCGAGGTGGAAGCCGCGCTGGCGGCTCTCATGGCGCAGCAGGGCCCCTGCCAGTTGGTACGCCAGGTGCACATCACTGCCAAAGTGTCCACGGGCCCCATGCATCGCTTCACGCAGTGCCAGCGCCATGCGCCGGGACTGCCCTGCATCCCACTGTGACTCGTTGCCCACCAGCTGCTCCGCCTTGGGGGGACACACACAGAGTCAGGGGAGCCCCAGTGGCACTGTCACATGGCTGTTGCTGGTGTTCCCCTGGCTCACCCAGGGGCGAAGGGCAACAAAGGCCAGTGCGCTGCAGTTGAAGAGGTTAGGGGGCAGCCAGCCCTTGTGCTCGTCACAGTGGCGCAGTGCCGTGCCTGTGGGATGGGGACACTGAGTGCACCATGGGGACAGTGGGGCAGCCTCACCTCACAGCATGCCATCAGTGCCACCAGTGTCACACTCCTGCTCCATCTTGCAGTGACACCAGAGTGGTGCCCCCTGCCTTGTCCCAGTAGTGCCATGCCCTGTCCCAGCTGTGCCACCACAGTGTCACACTCCTGTGCCACCCACCAGTGACACCACCGTGACAGCCATCAGCCCTGTCCCAGTGATGCCACCAGTGTCACACTCTCTGCAGTGACACCACAGTGGCAGCCCCAGCTTCATCTCAACAAGTCCACACTTGTGTCACCAGCACTCCATCTTGGTGGTACCACCAAGGTGTCACCATCCCTAACCCATCCCAGCAGTGCCACCACAGTGTCACCTCCCTGTACCAACCCAACAATGCCACTACAGTATAACCTCCCTGCCCTGTCCCAGTGATGCCCCATGGTGCCACCCCCCCCAGTTCCATCCAACTGGTGCCACCACCATGACACACCCCAGCCCTGTCCCACTGATGTTATCCCATCCCAGCAGTGCCATCACCATATCACCACCGCGAAGTGACACCATGGTGTCCTCTCTCACCACCGTGTCTCAGCAGTGCAATCATGGTGTCACCTCCCTGTACTACCCAAGTGATGCCACTGTGGTGACAACCCCTCTCAGCCCCATCCCAGTGATGTCACCACTGTGTCACCCCCAGCCTCATTCTGGCAGTGTGCCCAAAGCCACCCCTGCCCTGCCCCCATGTCCCCACATACCGACAGAGCCCTTGGGGCAGGGGGCTGCAGCTGGCAGCCCAAACCGAGTGCGGGGCCACCAGATGCTGGCCTCAATGGCCCGGGGACAGCTGTCGTAGTTCACTGTGGGACACAAGAGGGCATCAAAGTGAGGGGACACAGGGTGGCACAGTTTGACAGTAGGGTGGCAGTGGCACCTGGTCACTGGAACTCAGGGTGACATAGGGTGACACAGGTTAACAGCAGGGTGACAGCAGTGGCAGAGCAGGGTGACAAAAAGATAACACAGGGTGAAAGTAGGGCGATGTAGAGGCACAGGGTGATAGCAGCATGACAGCAGTGTGACACAGGGTAACAGTGGGGTGACACAAGATATCAATGGGATTACACCAACAACCAAGGTGTTGGCAGAACTCAGTTGCCAGCAGCCAGGGTGACAGCAAAGTAATACCAGTTGACACAAAGTGACAATGCGGTGATGCAGGGTAGCACAGGGTGGCAGCAGGGTGACAGTAGCACTCAGTCACTGGCACTCAGAGTGACACAGAGTGACACAGGGTTGCAACAGGGCAGAGTAGGGTGACAGAGAGTGATACAGGGTGACAATGGCACTCGCTGGCACCCAAGGTGACAGCTGTGGCAGAGCAGGGGAACATCAGGATGGCGCAGGGTGGTGTAGGGTGACACAGGATGACAGCAGGGTGACACCAGTGTGACACAGAGTGACAGTGGGGTGAAACAAGGTGACACAATGAGACAATGGGGTCAGCAGGGTGACAGCAGAGTGACAGTAGTACCCAGTCACCGGCACTCACGGTGACACAGGATGAGACAAGGTGACACAGGGTGACCCAAGGTGACAAAGAGTAATAGAAGGTGACAGCAGGGTGACAGTGGGCACTCAGAGTGGCACAGGGTGACACAAGTTAACAGTCCCCCACCTTCGCAGCCGCTGGCTGTCACCTCGGCGAAGGGGTTGTCACAGCGGTCACAGTGGCGGCCAATGACACCAGCTTTGCAGGGACACTGTCCAGTGTTGGCATCACAGCGGCGTGACAGTGACCCAGTGGGGTAACATTCGCAGGGGTGGCACGTGTCCCCTCCTGGTGGGCGGTAGTGGTTGTCCTGGGGGGACACAGGGTCACTGCAGGCATGGGGATGGAGTGACAGAGGATTGACAGGGTATGACAGGGAGCTGGCAGGGAGGCAACTGGGGGTTGTTGGGGACATGATGGGGGGGTGACAGGGAGCTGATGGGATGACAGTGGGGTGGCAGGGGACAACAGAGGGGTGACAGGAGGATGGTACGGGTTGGCAGGAGAGGTGACAAGGGCTGGCAGGTCCCACCTTGCAGCGACACTCGCCCGTGGTCTTGTTGCAGTCTGGGTCGAAGCCATGGGTGATGTCACAGCTGCAGGGGCCACAGGTGGGGTGTCCCCACCACCCTCGCGGGCATGGCAGCGACTCCCTGAGGACAATGGAGCTGGCACTCGGGCACCATGCCAGGACACCCCCACAATGTCACTTGTACACCCGCATGGTCCCTTGTACATCCACACTGTCCCTTGCATACCCACATGGCCACTTGTACCCTCACAGTGCCACCTGTACCCCCACTGTGCCACTTCTACACCCACAATACCACTTTTCATCCACAGTGACCCCTGCATACTCACCACGGCTCTTGAAAAGCCACTGTGCCCTCTCCACGCTCCCCCTTCCATTTGCACACCCACCACAGCTCTTGCACATGCACTATGCCCCGTGCACACCCACTCTGCCCCATATGCCACCCTCCGCTCACCCCACCCCCTGTCCCTCATGTCCCTCGCAGTGCCCGCCCTCTCCCCGGATGCTCCGTGGCCCCCCGGTACGCGCGTGTGCTCCACAGTGTCACCAACCGGTGCTGGCAGAGGGCCCCAAACGTGCCCGGGGGACAGTGACAGGCATAGCCGGGGGCTGTGCCTGGGCGGCGGGTACAGGTGCCCGGAGGCTCACAGGGGTCCAGGGCACAGGCACTGACACAGTTGTCACCGAAGTACCCTGGGCACAGGACATGGTTGGGGACAACAGCAGGGGACAGTGATGGGGGACAGGGATGGGGGGATGACAGTGATAAAGGAGTGGCAGTGACAAGGGAGGGCGGCAGTGCCTTGGGGAGGGTGATGGGGATGCAAGTGCCCTGGGGACAGTGAGATGGGGTGGCAGCACTCAGGGAACAGGGATGAGGGTATGCAGTACCTGAGGACAAGCCTGACAGTGCCCAGGGAGAGTGGCAGTGCCTTAGGAAAACCGACAATGTCTAGGTGACAGTGACAGGGGGTGGCACTGCCCTGGTGACAAGGATGAAGTGGTGGTGCCCAGAAAGAGTAGTGTTGTTGTGGCAATATGTCACAGGGTGGCAGTGCTGGGGATGGCAGTGTCTCAGGGTTGTCAGGAGGTGCTGGGG
>VXBQ01012280.1:56474-69399 GCA_013400175.1 Phainopepla nitens
CAGCGGAAGCGGGAGAAAGGCGCGGCCAATCGAGCGCCGACCCGTCCGACGAGGATCCTGGCAAGCAGGCGGCCTCAATCGAGCGCCTATTTGGGGAGGTGCACCAGTATCGCCCAGTAGCCGCCCAGCAGCACCAGTAAACCCGAGCGCTGCTAACGCCCGGTCCACCCAGGAGTGCTCAGCCGTGTGTGACCAGTCCGTCATCTCAGTCCCCCAGTGACCTATCGGTTTCCCAGTCCCCATCTCAGTCCTCCTAATAATTCCCCAGTGTACTTTCTCCCCATTCTAGTCATCCCAGTAACCCACCAGTACTCCCAGTAATCCCCAGTCCTCCCAGCAAGCCCCCAATGCAACCAGACCCCTCTGACCCCTGTATTCCCCAGTTACTCACAATGTCCCCATAACCCTCCAGTGCCCAGCGCTCATCCCAGCCCCCAATTAGCCCCAGTCCTCCCAGTACCTCCCCAGTGCAACCAGTCCCTATGGCAGTGACCCAGTAACTCACCAGTACTCCCAGTAACCCTCGGTTCTCCCAGTGTCCCAGTACCACCCAACTGCAACCAGTCTTCATTCCAGCCTTCAGTGAGTTCCAGTCCTCCCAGTAAACCCCCAGTGCAATCTGACTCCCAAGTTCCCCTGTAATTCCCAGTCCAACCCTTGTAAGATCCTTCTAAGGCCCCTTCTCCAAGCACCCAGTCCCCATCCCAGCTCTCCCAGTAACTGCCAGTCCTCCCCAGTAACCCCAGGCCCCCCAATAAACCCCAGTGCCTCCAGTATCCCAGTCCTTCCAGTCATATGCCACCCAATCCCCCACAATTCCAAACCCAATCCCAGTATCCCCCACAAGCCCCCCAGCTGACCCCTAGTAACTCCCTGTATCTCCCATAACACCCAGTCCCCATCCCAATTTCTCCAGCAACCCTCAGCTCCCACAGTAACCCGCATAATCTGATGGTCCCAGTGCACCCAACACCAGTGTTCCCAGTGCTCACAGCAATCCCCAGGGCCCCCAGGGTTCTCAGTGCCCACCAGTGGTCCCCGTGTCCAGTGCCCCCAGCAGACCCCAGTGCCCCAAGTTGTCCCAGTCTTCCCAGTAACCCAGTGCCCCCAGTGTTCCCCGTGCCTCCAGTGGCCTCAATGTCCCCACAGTGGTCCTGGTGCCCACAGCAGTCCCCAGTGCTCTCAGTGTTTCCATGGCCCCCAGAAAACCTAAGGCTCTCAGTGTTCCCAGTGCCCCCAGCAGTCCCAGTGCTCCCAGCAAACCCTGTGCTCCTGGTGTTCCCAACGTCCCCAGTGTTCCCAGTGCCCTCAATCAAACTAGTGCTCCCCAAGTGAGGCTGGTGCTCCCAGTGTTCCCTGTGCCACAGCAGACTCCAGTGCCTGTCCTCTAGTGCTCAGCCTGAGGACCCCTCATCCTCCTTAGGTTCCAGAGCTAAAGTGGGGAGTATCCATCCTCCTCCTGCTCCCTTGCACCCAGCCACCATGGCCAGCTGCAGCTCCCAGAGGGAGGGACAGAGGGTGTTGATTTGGCCCCCACTAGTGACAACTTTGCCAGGGTGATAACAAAGCCTCGAGGACCAGCACAGTGCTGGGTGGGTGCTGGCACTAGGGCGTGGGGCTGTGGGACTCAGAGGAGTGGGGATGAGGCACGATGGATACCCCAAGGACAATGGAGACACAGGGCCAATGGGAACCCCTGGGACTAGGGGCTGGTGGGAATCCCAGGGGTGAGGGAAACTTGGGGTCCTCAGGAGCAAAGGGGATGCTGAAGGCAATAGAGACTCCAAGGAGGTAATGAGGACCCTGAGGGATGATTAACACCCCAGGGGTGTTGGGTATCCCAGGGAGTGAGGATTTGAAGGTTATGGGCACACCCAGTACAATGGGGACTCCTGGACTGATGGGGACCCCAGTGGTGTTGGGAACCCCAAGGGTGAAGGGGACCCAGGGACAAGAGGACACCAGGGTGATGGGAACCTTGAAGTGAGGGAGACCCCAAGGACAACAGGGACCCTGAAGGTGACAGGGACCCCAAGAAGTAATGAGGACCTCGAGGGCTTGTGAACACCCCAGGGGTGAGGATGAGGACCCCAGAGATAACACGGACCCTAAGGGTGATGGGAAAACATGGGAACCACAGGGTGGCCTGGCACAGGGACCCTTGCACACAGGGACCCTGTAGCATGTGAGGACTCCAGGCTGTGTCACCAGAAGACCACAGAGGACACAGAGGCTGGTGTCCAGGATCTCACCCTGTGCTGGTATGTGGCTCCTGCCCATGCTCCAGTGATCCTGTCCTAGGCTGTCCTATCCCTTGTGGTGACCCTGTCCCTGGTGACTTTTTCCCACTGGTGACTCCATGCTTCTGGTGACCCATCCCCTGGTGCTCCCATCTCCTGCTGATCCCCAACTCCTCCAGAAGGTGACAGGAGTGATTTTCTCTCTCTGAACCTGGCCCCTGATGGCCACAGGAGCATTTTTCAGCCTAGGAAGGTCCCAAACCCTATATGAGAGTCCTGGAGCCACTGGGACCTGCACTGGGAGCTATTCTTCAGCCACAGCAGGTGGGCATGGGAGCAGGCCTGTCTCCAGCTGGGTGGCTGGGTGGGGTGGCCTGTTGAAGCCTGTCCATCCTCCCAGGGGGATCCTGCCCTGGCACAGGGCCAAGCTCCTACAGGTGCTGGCAAGCTGGCAGCTGAGGCAGCTGTGGGAGGAGCGGCAGGGACACCCCCTCTGACCTGGGCAAGCAGCTGAGGAAGTGCCACCAGAGACTTGAGGAGGTCTGTGGTGTCCCTTTGTCCTTGTCTGCATGCAGGCCAGCTCTCCTGGCTTCACCTCACCATCATCCATCCCGTCATCCACCCGTGTATCCAGAGCATGCATCATCCATCCATGTGCCCATGAACCCATCCCTCTGTCCAACCTCCATACATCCATGTATCCATGCTTTCATCCATCATCCATCCATCCATCCATCCATCCATCCATCCATCATCCATCCATCATCCATCCATCCATCATCCATCCATCCATCCATCCATCATCCATCCGTCCATCCATCCATCCATCCATCCATCCATCCATCCATCCATCATCATTCATCCATCATCCATCCATCCATCCATCCATCCATATGTCCATCCAACTACGTATCCATGTCCTTCTCTGGGGACGGCCAAGTGCTGATCGGGCTGTCAGGGCAGTTGGGCTGAGCAATGTCCAGGGAACTTGAGGAGTGCTTGAAGGAAGCTGAATGAGGTGGACATGGGTCAAGGGATGGCCAGCAGTGACCAGGTCATGGTGACAGCTGAGAGAATACATGTGTGAGGAGACAGCCAGGTCATGGGGAGGGCTGGGGGAATCTCAACCAGGCCCCATGGCTGCCCCTCCTGCAGCATGGGCAGGAGGTGGCTGAGCCAGAGCTGGACCCTTGTCCACAGTTCTTGCAGGTGCAGGACAGCCTGCAGAAGATGAAGCTGGCAGAGGCAGGTGCTCGGCAAATGTGAGCCAAAGGCAGCCCAGCAGAGCTCCCTGAGCCCCCTGGCACACACTGGGCTGTCCCTGTCCCCAGCACATCCGGGCACTGGGAACAGCACCCAGCACTGCCATTCGGAGTGAGCTTGTGGTTGAGGGTGAGTACTGGAGCCTTGGTGCCCCCATGCCAGTGACAACCAGGGTGCCAAGGCTGGAAGGAGCTGGTAACGCCACAGCAGTGCTAGGGATAATATGGGGGATGCTGGCAACGCTTTCCCCCTGACCTGCACCTGCTCTGGCTCCATGAACCAGAAAACAATCAAATGAAGTCTTTTATCTGGTTTTCTTGATGGAAATGGGACAGAGACAGGGATGGGGTGGCATTGCCTTGGGCTGATGGTGCATGGTGGGGATGGAGGGTAGTCATGGTGGCCACTGGCTCATTTTGCCCATGGTGCCACCAGCCCAGCTGCAGCCGGTGTCCATCCAAGGCCTTCAGCCATCCCCCGGTGGCACAGAGCCTTCCTCACTCCTTCAGTCTCCCTCTCCTTTCTCCTCTGTCTTCTCCTGGTGGTTTTTTCCATTTCCACAGTTAAACATGTTTCACCCCTGCCCTTTCCACCTGCAGCTGCAGTCTGCTGGGAGGGAGGAAGAGGCACTGGTTTGTATAGGTTTCACACCAACGGCCCCAGGCTGACAGCAGCACCCCGGGCACCAAGGCAGGGAACAGGCCATTGTTCTGGAGAATCTGCACCTCCTTCCCCAGACTGCTCCCTGCACTCCTTGCCTGCTCCCTGCCTGCATCCTGCCTACTCCCTGAATCCCCCTCCCTGCACGCTGCCTTTTCCCTGCTTTCTCACTCCATCCTGTCTAACCCCATCCCATGGGGCTAGACAGCTTCTTCCCCACCCTGCCAGATGTAGCAGCACAGGATGTGCCCAACTCACTCCAATCCAGCTAAGAGAGGCCACAGTGGCTGTGGCATCATCTCACAGCCTGGGAGAGCCTTGGTACCACCCTGGCACAATGGTGGCACCATCCTGGCTCTGTCCTGGCACAGTCCTGGCACTGTCCTGCCAGGGCAAGGATAGGGACAGTGGTCCTTGTGCTTGGCCCATGCTTACATGGCACTAGGGATGGAGCCTCCAGCAAGCACCACACTAGGCTGTGCTGGGCTGTAAGTGCCACACCACCCCCTGCTGTGATGTGCCAGGCCCACATCCATACTGTACCATGCCATTCCATGCCATATGACAGTTCCATCCCGCACCACACACTGCCATGCCATGACATGCCATGCCACACTGTACCAAGCTGAACCACACCATACCATGCCATGCCATGTCAACACAAACCATACTATGGTAAAACATCCCATACCATGCCATATCGTGCCACGGCACGGCACAGTGAGCCATGCCACATTGTGCATTTCCATGTCACCCGCCCCATACAGTGCCGTGCCGTGCTGTGCCGTGCAGTGTCATTCCATGCTGTTCCATGCCATGTCCCGCAGCGCCATGCCGTGCCCTGCCGTGCCGTGCGGTGTTGTTCCATCCCATCCCATGCAGCGCCGTGCGGTGCAGCCGCTGGGGCCCGTCCGGCGGGGCGGGGATTGGGGCAGGTGTTGCTCACCCTGCTCCTCCCTCCGCTCAAGCCCAGACCCGTCCGTGCCCCGGCGCAGCAGAGCCGGCAGCGGCGGCGGGCTCAGGTAAGGGATTCTCCCACCCCGCCGGGACCCCCAGGACTTCCGCCCTGCCTCTGCTCGCCCCGTGCGACGTGGAGCGAGTTGGGGAAACTGAGGCACGGCCAGGCGACAGCGCTGGAAAAGCGGTGTGAACCCCCTCCCCCCNCGCTGTCCGCACCCTTTATTTATGGTAGGACCTACGAGAAGGCGAAGCAAACATAGCCTCGCCTCTCCCCTGAAGCCATCGCGGCACGCCCGGGGTGACATGAGGGATTTTGGGGGTGCAGGGCGGAGGGCATCCATGGCTGCAGCCCGGTTGGGGCTGTGGGGACGAGCTGTGTCCCCGCTGTTGCCCGCAGGGTCCCGGCGCGGCATGGGAGAGGCAAGTGACATGGACAGCGGGATCATGCTGCACTCGGGTGAGAAGAGGGTTTGGGAATGAGGGAGGTTTTGGGGTGCTCTGTCGCCTGTGGTGCTCCGATAGACGTGCTCCTCCTTCCCAGCCAGAGAACGGAGCACTTAAGTGCATGGGAACACGCTGGGGACACATGAGCTCTCTGGAAAAAGCTTTGGGGAAATGAAGGGGTGGAGGAATAGAGGCTTTCCCTGCGTTTGGGGAGGCACCCCAAGGGTAATGGGGGGTGCTCTGGACAGGATTTGACTCAGACGGGTTTGGCTTGGGATGGCTGAGTCAGACTGAAACTTTCCTCCTGTGCCCCCCCTCCACCCCCCAGCGATGTCACACGTGTCCCCGGGAGGGCTGAAGCACCCACCCATGGTGCTGCTGGGGGAATTTAATGTATACCCTGGGGGATTGGAGGACCCAGGGGTGCTGCTGGGGGAGGGGTTCCTGGATACCCTGGGGGGGTTGGAACACCAATGGATGCTGCTGGGTGGGGGAAACAGGTGTTCTGGGGGAGACAGTACACCCAGGGATGCTGCTGAGAGGGAAGGGAGGCACAGATACTTTGGGTGCTGCTGGGAGGGTCGTGGCTGCTTTTTCCTTCCCCTGCAATGGAGGGAAACTAAGGCAGGGAGACTGTGGGGTGGCGGGGGATGGTACCTGGGTGCTCCCAAACCTCCAGACGTCCACGTGTCTGTTCCAGGCCCTGACAGCCCGGTGTCCCCACCGAAGGAGCGGGTGCAGGCGGGCCGGCAGCAGCAGCAGGCGCTGGAGGCCCGGCTCGATGGCTGCATCCAGGAGCTGCGGCAGCTGTGCCTGCGTGAGGCGGTGAGCAGGGCGTGAGGACCCCCTGCCCATCCTCACGTGCTGCCATGGCTCTGCTCAGTGTCCCCATGCCGTCCTCAGGAACTGACAGGGACCCTGCCCCATGAGTACCCCCTGAAAGCCGGTGAGAAGCCCCCCAAGGTCCGTCGCAGGATTGGGGCTGCCTTCAAGCTGGATGAGATCGTCATTCTGCGTGGGGTGGTGAGGCAGTCCCTGGGGTGCAAAGGTGGTGGGGACTCGTGCCATGCCCTCCCCTCCCCTCCCCTGTGGAAGCTGTCTGAGGGTCACCCTGAAATGTTGTCATCCGCATCCCATGGATGGTGTTTGGGTGCCAAGTGCTGTAGGTGGGAGGGGCAGGTGCATGATGGATGGTGTTGGGGTGCTGAGATGCCCCAGTGCAGGGAGGTGTTTGGGTTCTGAATGCAATGTTTGGTGTTGGGGTGTCCAGGAGATGGGACAAGGTAGGATTCCAAGTATGATAGGGTGGTGTTGGGGTGTTGAGTTAATGGGGTTATCATGGGTTCTTAAACATAGTGAGTTGGGGTGCCAAGGTGATGGGTATGTGGAGGTCCCAGGTGTATTGGGGTGCCAGAATTATGGGAGGAGCTGGGTTCCAAATGTTATGGGTAGTGGTGGGGTGCTAAGCATAACGGGTGGTGTTGGGTTTTGGGGTCCCAGATGAGATGCTGGTAGGGGTTGGGATCCCAAGTGCTGTGGGTGATGTTGGGGTGTTAAGCACGATGGGAGGCTTGGGGCTGTCGAGGTGGTTTTCTGAGCATGTCCCCCACCCCCAGGACCCTCTGGAACGGGAGCGGGCGCTGCAGCTGCAGATTGCCGAGGCCTCCCGCCGGCTCTGCCGTGAGGAGAACATTGGCCGGCAGGTGCGGAAGCGGCGGCAGACAGCTGCGCTCCGGGAGGAGCAGAAGCTGCGGGACCTGGAGCAGGTCCTGAGCCAGCGACGGCTCCTGGCAGGGCAGCGGGACACCAGAACTGCCGAGGGTGAGCCCCCCGAGCCCCTCAGATGGTGGGGGAATGCCGGAGAGCAGGGAGGCAGAATGGGATGCTGCTTGATTGAGTGTCCCTGGGAAATGCACCTGAATTCCCCATTCCCTGTGAATGCACCCCACTGGATGCAGCCCAGTTCTTCATCCCAAGTGCATGCACCCTTCTGGATGCACCCCAATATGCCATCCACAATGCTTGCACCCCAGTTTCCCATTCCTGGTGAATACGCCCCCCTGGATGCACCCCAACTTTCCATCCGCTGTGAATAAAACCCAGTTCTACACCCCTAATGAATGCACCCCCACAAAATACTATCCCTGGTGAATGCACCCCAACTCCCCATCCATGCTGAATATACCCTTTGGATGCCTCCTGGAAGGCCATCTCTGGTACATGCACCTTGATACGCTCTCACTGTCGATGCACCCTGTTGAAGGTACCCCAGTATTTCATCTCTGGTGGTTGTACCCTTGTGAGTGCACCTCAAAACTTTGTCCCCAGTGCATGCACCCCAATAAACCATTCCTGGCATATTTAGCCCCTTGCATGCACCCCAAAATGCCATCCATAGTGCATGCACTCCGATGAACTATCCCCAGTGATACCCCACTGAATCCACCCAGGTACTTCACTGCCATTGATTGCACCCCCCTGAATGTACCCCAATACTTCACCCTTGCTGCTTGTACCCCATAAGTATCCCCAATCACCTGTCCCCAGCATCTGCACCCAAAGAGGGGCAGGATGTGGCCCAGCTGCCGTGTCCCCATCCCATTGGCAGCCATCCAAGGGGGTCCCCACTCTATCCGTCCCTGTCACCTCCAAGGACCAGGGCCATGGTGGCAGCATCTCCTTCCCTGTTGGTGCCCCCAGCCTGCCTATCGTGGGCAGGCTGGGAGCTGCACGGAGCTCGGTAGAGCCGGCCTGGCCGGTACTGCTGCCATCCCGGAGCGTGTTGGGACAGGTGGAGTGGGAGAGGGGAGCGGAGGCCTGTGGGGACGCGCTGGGTGGTGGCAGGGCTGTGGGAGCGCTTTGGCACCTGGAGGCGGCCCCGGCTCTGTTCTCACAGGGCCCTGCCCCACAGAGCTCAGTGCCTCTGAGAGTTCCATGTCTGATACCAGCCTGCTGGAGGAGGGTGAGGGAGCTGTGGGGACCAGGGGGTACCTCTGGTATGTTCCCTCCATTCCAACCCTTCTTGTGTCCCCTCCATCCCATTCCACTGCAATGTGTCCCCTCCATGCCATTCCTCTGTGTGTCCCTTCCATCCCAACCCCCCACATATCACCTCCATGCCAACCATCCACCTGTTCCCTCCATCCCAACCCTCTCTTTGTGTTCCCTCCATCTCTCTTGCAGAGCACACACGGCCACCAGGACCTGCCACCCCACAGAGGTCCCCATCTCCCAAGGACCCCACCGAGGAGGAGGAGGAGGAGGAGTCGGGGCTTCTGATGCCCCCCCCCAGCCCCTGGCAGGAGACCAGCCTGGACAGACCCTACGAGAGGGCCAAAAACCCCAGCACTGACCCTGAGGATGGGGAAACCCAGAGCTCCCAATGCTCTCTTGGGTCTCTGATGGCTGTCCCTGCCAGCTCCTTGGCCCGTGGCAGCCCTGACTCCTCAGGCTCCCCAGTGTCCAGGACAGGGGACCCTCCCTACCGGTTCGTCCCCATCCAGACCCTGGTGCTGTGCCAGCAGGCAGGTTCCAGTGCTCCCAGCCCCCCAGAGCCATCGGGGCGGCAGGGACAGACTCAGTCTCTGAGGTATGTCCTGAGCATGGGGAGGATAGACAAGGGTTTCTGCAAGAGATGATGGTGATTACCCTATGAAGAGGGGGATGGAGATAATCCCCCTCTTCATGGGGTAGGATGGAGCTCAGTCCATGGGAAGGAGGATGGGAATAACCCTGTGAAGATGGTGGAGCTCAGCTCATGGGGAGGATGTTGGAAATAATCCCATAGGAAGGATGGAAGTAGTCCCACTGGCAGTAAAATGGAGCCAGCCATGTGGGAAGGAGAAATGGGAGTAATCCTGTGGGAGAGGATGAAGAAAACATCATGGAGATGATGGAGCTACACCCATGGGGAGGAGGATGGAGATAATCCCATGGAGAAGATAATTGAGAGAACACCAAGTGTGGATCTAACTCTATGGGGAGGATGGAGGATGGAAAATCTTATGGGGAGTGTTGCTGTGGACTCAGCAGCGACATTGTGTGCGACCACAGGGGAGGACAGACATAATCTCATGGGGAGGGGATGGAACTAAGCCCATGGAGATGATGGAGCTCAATCATTGGGAGGATGGAGCCAATATTATGGGGAGGATGGAGATAATTCCAGAGACAGGATGAAGATAATCCTATGGGGATGTAGGAGAAAACCCTGTGGGGAGGATGGACAGAAATCCATTGGAAGGAGGTTGGAGATAATCCCACGGAGAGGATGGAAGTCAGCCCCACGAGGCTGTAGACTGCCCCACAGGGAAGCTGGAGCTAATCCAATGGGAGGAGGCTAGAGGTCTCCCCACAGGGTGGCTGTGCCCCACACCCATGGGTGCACCTTTCCCAGGGCTTGCCCTGGCTTTGGGGTGAGGGGAAGGGTCCTCCCACAGCCACAGTGTCTTGCCTGCAGGATTGACCCGTGCTGGCAGCCAGCTGAGCCTCGGGGCCGCAGCGTTGCACCCCGCCGGCGCCCCACCTACTACACAGTCACTGTGCCCACCTCCTGCATCCTGACCCCCAGCCCTTCGTGCCGCTCTGGCTCCGATGACAGCATCTCCGACCTCTCCAGCATCTCCCGTGCCACCTCCGCGGGCAGCAGCAGCCCTGACGCGTCCTTTGCAGTTCCAGCGCCCCTTGCCGAGCCTGGTTGCTACCCACGGGGTGCCCTCCAGCTCCTGCCACCTGCTGGCCCCCTGACTTTCCTGTACGAGCAGGATCTGGCCCCACTGCGGTACCAGCGCCTGGTGCCCTCACGTAGCCGCATTGTGCGCACACCCTCGCTCAAAGACTACGCGCCCGCTGGGGCCCGGGGGCTCTCCAAGGCCACGGTCACTGAGGAGCTCAAGTCGTGGCACCAACGCGCCCAGCTGAGGGGTGCCCGACCCCACTCCCTTGACAGGCAAGGGGCTTTCAAGAGACCCCATGGTGGGACCACCAGAGACGTGCCCATTGCTCATGGAGTCCTGTCACTGGTTCAGGTAGGACACGGGGTCTGGCTGGGAGTGGTCATGTGGGAGAAGGGGAACCCCCCAGGTGCTGTCCGGCAGGTGACATGAGTTGTCACCCTGAGGTAGTGTAGGGACATGTGGCTCTGGTGGAGTCCCATGAGGATTTCTAGAGCAGGAGTGAAGTCCTGAGGAGGTCCATGGGGTCCTATGAGGGTTGCTGGGACAGGACTGGAATCCCAAAAGGGACCCTGGGGCAGGACCGTGGTCTCAGGAGATTCCTGAGGAGAGGATCAAGGTCCTTTAAGATCCTTTGGGGCAAGATCGGAACTCTCTGAGGGTCCTCTGAGCAGGACCAAGGTCCCGTAGGTTGAGTCTGGAGGGTCCTTGGGGCAGGAGCAGGGTTCTGAGTGGGTCTCCCCGTGGGAAGGCTATGGTCCTGAAGGTATCACAGCCGAAGAATTCAGGTCCCAGAGGGGTCGCTGGGGTAGGACTGGATTCCTGAGGAGGTCCAACAGTCAGGACCAGGGTCTTCTGTTCCCAAGAACAGAAGAAAGGTCTCTCAGGCCCTTGGGGCAGGATGAGGACCTGCTGAGGGTCCCCTGGGCAAGTTTGGAGTCCCAGGTGGGTCCCAGGGACAGAAACATGACCCCCTGGGGCAGGACTGGGGTCCCGTGTGAGTCCCTGGGGTAGGGCCAGGACTTTAAGGGGGTCTCTGGAACAGGACTGGGGTTCCATGTAGGTCCCTACTTTCTCTTGCTAAGGGCAAGACCTGGACCCTACAGGGGTTCCTGTGGCAGAGCTGGGATCCCATGGGAAAGACCAGAACCCTAAGGGGGTTACTGGGGCAAGACTGGGATCCCACGAGAATTTCTATGGGAAGGACCAGGTCTTCAAGGGGGTCCCTAGGGCAGGATCCATGTGAGTCCTTCCTGTCACACCCAGGTTCCCACAAGCAGGACTCATGTGGGTCCCTGGGGCAGCACTGGGGTGCCGTTGAGCAGAGATGGATCCCTGCAGATATTTCAGTGACCAGCTCCCCCTCTCCACCTGAGAGTCTTGCTGGGACAATGCACAGCAAGCTGTGCAAGGCACAGCTGGGCAAGTGGGGACCTGTGGCCATGCCCCCATAACTCCCCCAGCCCAACCCTGGTGCTGGGATGTGCCCCCAGTGGTACCCCTAAACAAGGTGGGGTGCCAACACCCACAGAGTCTTTGTTCACCCAGGGTCCCCCGGTGCAGGTGCTGCGACGCTCAGCAGCTGGAGTGCCCGTGCAGGTCTACGTGCCTGAGAACGGCGAGATTGTCACACAAGTGTGAGTGCCCATACTCCCGCTCCGGGGCGGGGCACATCCTGGCTGGCCCAGGGACGGCGGGGACGTCTCATGCCTCCCCAGCCCGGCATAGGGGCACGGGAGGGAGCCACAGCGGGGTGGCAGGGGCTGGCCCCCACCCTGTGTTCCCTCACTGGCACTGCAATGCTGATAGGGATGCTGTGACCCCAGTGCTTATGGTGACCTTGGTGTCACCACGACCCTGAATTTGAGGTTCTGGTCTCTAATAAAGGTGGTTTTTGGGATATGTCACTCTCACGATGTGTCACCAGCATGTCCTTTCTGTGGTCCCCCATCCCTGGGTCCAGCTGGCATTGCTGGGATAGGACTCCACGGATTTGGGGTCTGTCTGTGCTTGGGGCGGTAATGGACTGATCCCAGGGCCAAGAGGGTGCCCTAGATCTAGCTGTGGACCCCTGGCACCCAGTGACCCAGGCTGGGAAAGAGGCAAGAAGGGAAGGATTGAATGGAGGTGAGGGGTGCAGGAGGGTGGGCAGGAAGGGTGCAGGGAGAGGGAAATAAAATGTTCAGGGAAAGGATGGGGTTGGAGAAAGGATGCTGTGAACCAAGGTGATGGGGTGCAGGGCAGGCATATAAGGAGTGCAGGGGTGGGATGAGGTGGGAGAAGGGGTGATGGGAGGGGAAATGATGGGGAACAGGGGGTAGGAAATGGATTGGATGTAGGGGATGGGGTGCGGGGAAGATGCGGGGAGTGGTGCAAGGAAGAGCGAAAAGATGGGGTGCAGGAAGAGGGGGAATGAGGGTTGCCGGGAGGATACAGTGGTGGNCCGGGGGGGCGGGAGAGGAGGGGGACACCGGGCAGCAACCGAGCGCCGCCGGACTGCGGCGTCACTGCGGGCCTGCGCCGGCCCCGCACCGGCACCAGGAGACACCGGCAGAGAGGGAGCGGTCCCGCGGCGGCACCGGCACCGGCACCGGCACCGGCACCGGCACCGGACGGCACCAGGACCGGCCACGGGAGCGGCCCCGGTCCCGGTGCCGCCGCCCAGCCAACGCTCCTGTACCCGGC
>VXBQ01012280.1:89090-106592 GCA_013400175.1 Phainopepla nitens
CAGGGATGAGGGGAGTCCTCTGAGACACCGGCAGACAATTCACCAAAATCTCTTGGTCAGCTGCGGGGGTCCCAGACCAGACTGGTGAGGGAAGGAAACTGGGTTGAGTTACTTGAAGGAGAAGGTTTAGGGATAAGTATGGATCCATAAATATGGATCCATCCACATGCAAGACAATCTCCTTTCTCTGTCTGGGGGGTTTCAGTCTGTCCTACACATGCTGTCAAGCCCTATAAAGTCTCCAGAGCCACCACAAGACTCTGGGATTGAATCCACAGCTCTAACTTTGAGCATCACCCTCTGGAGACATTTGCCTACCTGCCAGACTCTGAGGACTCCCATGTTCCCTCTGTCCCACCCACCCAAATCCCAGCCAGAGCCCATGAGTGAGGCACCAGCATCCCTCTACCCCTCAGTGTGACCCTGGTGCTGAGGAGGCTGAGCATGAGCCCTGTGAGAGCTCCTTGGGCATAGGGATGTCCTCCAAGGCTGTCCCACTGCACAGAGAAACTGTTGAGGTGGCTGGGGGCAAAGGCAGGGGGGTTACAGGTTGTTTTATGTTCCTGGTATTTGGGTACATGCTCCTGGAGAGGGCTGCTAGAGTCAAGCCAAACCACAACAAGCTGCCAAAGCTCTTTTCCTCCATTCCTCAGACAGTTTTGAGTAACCTAAGGGCAACTCAGAGCCAAGGACATTCCTGGAAAGAATGCTGTGTCCTTGGCTGAGTCCTGGGAGCTGCTGAACCTGGGTTGCCAGAGACCTGCAGAGGAAGCAGGACTGTGAGGCTTCTGCTGACCTGGGGCAATGTGGACAACCCTCCTGCTCCACAGCCGAGAGCAAATACCACGGAAAGCTTTGTGGGAGACCCTGCTCACATCTCCAGGACTCCTTGAGAGGATCAGGCAGCAAAGAGTTTCTCTTGGCATGTTTGGACCCTTTCGGCACAAAGGAAGGTTGAAAGGACCTCAGCTTCCAGCACTGGGACACATATGACACCTGGCCATGTTCTGTGTGCTAAAGCCCAGAGAGATGTAAGCAACTCCCTGCCCTGCCCCACTTCACATATTATCCTGTCATTTTAACAAGGAACTCAGCTTTTCCCCTTCCCTTCTGCCCAGACCTTTTTGACCCCAAATATCACTGTGTCTTTGCATGCCTCAGGACAATGTTTTTAAAAAGTCTCCTTTCTGAGATGCAGAGATGTTCTCCAGAGACTGGGCAGCTTCTGGCCCTGATTTTGCCTCCTTTTTTCCTGAATTAAGGCTGATAAATGTTTTAACTTGGTTTCCTTTAACAGAAGAGCTCCAGCCCTTCCATGGAGACACACAGCCATTTTCCAGAAAGTGTAAATCCACTGGATACTCTGCAAATGGAAACATTTTCCCCTCTAACAAAATCAGGTTTCGGAAGTCTGGGTTTTTCTCTTCTATTTGCTGTATTCCCAGCCCTTCTCCTGGCACTGCCATGGCTGAACTGGATATTCCCAAGGTGAGACCTTCTCCCTGGTTGTCTTCTCTTTATCAGGAATTGAAAAGGGCATTAATGAATGCCAGCAATTAACACTACAAACACCTCTGGGCTGGATTTCTGCCCTGTGCACTATGTGGGAAGCCCACAAAATGCATTAATTCGATTTTTAGGAACAGGCGAATTGCAATTCAACCCTAGCGAGTCTCAATCCTATCTCCATCCTGTGTGTCATGAGGGCTGGATGCTCAAGGAGCAGGGAACTGCTCCCAGCCTCCTGGCAACACATGGACACATCTTCAGGCCCCTTGCTGGTGCAGGTATCCAATGGATCCCATCCAGCAGCCCATGGGACCATCACAGACATGCCTTGACAGTGGGCATCTGGTGCTGAAAGATGATTCCAGGTCCTTGAAGCTGGTGAGATGAGCCAAGCTCCAGGTGCCTACCTGGAAAATTAGACCAGTTTTGCTGGTCATTGGTTTGCTGGTCATTCCCTTAAATAGTGGGAAACAGGAGCACCAGCTCCTCAGGCTCTGGCACCACATGGGAACTGCATCCCAGGACAGAGTACTTAGTGGGCACAGAGCCAGGCATGCCAGGGGTCACCATCTCTGGTTCCTGGGAACTGGGGAACTCCCTGTAAAGAAGAAAATGGCAAATCACTGTCCTTGGCAGAGGCTGCCACGGCTGTGCAGGTGCTCATTCCTGTGCCAGGCATAGCCAACATATGCCATGGTGCCCCTGTCAGGAGGAGGGGAGCCCTCAGCAGCATGCAGCATAAATCCTGACTCAAATACTGTGTGTAAGCCCTGGCTGCTCAACACGTGGTCAAAGGGCTGCACAGGACACCTCTATGACTTGGGCTGGTGCCTCTCCAGTTTGTTTCAGGAAGCCACAGATTAATGCAATCACTATGGTTGGAAAAGCCCTCTAAGATCATTAAGTCCAACCATTCCCCCAGCCCTGCAATGTTCACCACTAATCCACGTCCACAAGAGCCACATCCACACAGCTCTTAAATCCTTCCAGGGATGGTGACTCCACCTCTGCCCTGGACAGCCTATGCCAGTGCTTTACAATCCTTTCCACAAAGGAAATTTTCAACTATATCCAGCCTGAACCTCCCCGGCACAGCTTGAGGCCCTTTCTTCTTGTCCTTGTCCCCTGAGAGCAGAGTTAAACCCCTACCTGGCTGGCCCCTCCTGTCAGGGAGTTGTGCAGAGCCAGAAGGTCCCCCCTGAGCTTCCTTTTCTCCTAGCTGAGTTCTCCCAGCTCCTTCAGCCACGCCTGGGGCTCCAGACTCTTCCTCAGCTCTGTTCCCTTCTCTGGACATGCTCCAGCCCCTCAATGACGTTCTTGTCCTGAGCAGCCTAAAACTGTTCCTGGGATTGAAGGTGTGATGCCAGCAGTGCCAGCATAGAGGATGGGCACTGCCCTGGTCCTGCTGCCACACCATGGCTGGGACAGGCTCTTGTTTCCACAGCTCAAATTTCTTTCTGTTTTCATCCTTTTTCACTCCACATTCTGGGCAGAAGAAAGGACAGAGCAGGACTCTTGACCCTCCACGGTGTGTCTGTTCCTCGCCATCCTGCCAGCCACACCTTGACTTCAAAACATGTGCCCTGACACTGAGACCCTCTTGCTCCATCCTGCCACGATTCCCACACAGCAAAGAGTGGGATGGAGCAATATGACCGGTTAATCCCAGAGTCCTGCTGGGAGCTGAGTCACTGAGATTGTTTTAGCACACAAGTGATGTCACCATGCTGCGAAAGAGAGGGACACATAACGGACCCAGCTCTCCTCCTCCACGTCTATTTATCAGCTAAACATAAACACATATTTAACCTCCTGGGCAGCTCAGCCCATATAAGCTAAATACTCCAAACACTTCCATGGATTTATCTGCATCCCACTTGTGCTTTATGTAAATGTAGAACGCAGATTTTGACTCTTTTTTTTTTTTCCAATTGACTAGAAATCCACGGGTTTTTTCCCTGTTCGGGCCTTTAGATGGATCGTGGATCTCCCAGACTTGTGTGTGCCTTTGGTGTGAGCTCTGCATCACTGGAAATGCTTTGTGCTGCAACTTGCCCTGGTCACAAAAGGAAAACCAAGGAAAGCAAAGCTTCTGCCTGCAAGGGCATCACAAAAACACTGATCTGGCTGTGAAGGTTTTTCTCACACCATTTTTTAAGGAATGCAGCTCAAAAATGCCTGTGTTCTCGCTTCACATTTTTCAGCTGTTCTCCACACTGCAGATCCTTGTGGGAGCTGTCATTGCATCGTTCTTGCTTCTATGTTCACCTTGGAGAGTCGCTTTATCATCTTCTGCAGGTAACAGCTCCTGCTTCTGCTGCTTATCCCTCTTGTGACAGGGTTGGGACTTTTTTTAGAAACTCAGAACAAAACACCAGAGCACAGACAACAGTTTTCATTTCTGAGTGATGAAAGGGATCTCCTGGACTTCACAGAATTACAGAATCAATTTGGTTGGAAAAGACCTCTGAGGTCATCTAAGTCCCATCTGTGACCAACTCCCCCACCTTGTAACCCAGCCCAGAGCACTGAGTGCCACATCCAGGCATTCCTTGGACACCTCCAAGAAAGGGGACTCCACCACTGCCCTGGGCAGTCCTGTCCAATATATGACCACCCTTTCCATGGAGAAATTCCTCATGATGTCCAACCTGAACCTCCCCTGATACAGTTGAGTCTATTTCCTCTTGCCCTGTCCCTTACTCTCTGGGAGCAGAGCCTGACCCCCACCTGGCTGCTCCCTCCTGTCAGGGAGTTGGAGAGTGACTTGTGCAGCTGGAGGGACCATCTGTGGCCTCCTTTAAGGACCAAATAGGAATGGCTCAATACCTTTGGTTTCTTTCCAAATGTGTGACTAGTTTGGATATCCCTGGCTATCATCCACAGAGGAACGCAAAGCCCAGGAAGCTGCCAGCTCTATTCCCCTCTGTGTGCTGGTGAAAGTACCCACAGCTTTGCTGCTGCCCATTCCATGGGCCAGGAGCCACTGGAGAAGCCTCTAGATTGATGTCCCAGTGTCACCTGCCCCTTTCACTTCTTTTGGATGCCAGAAGCTGTTCAGAACAGCAGATTCTGGTCCATTCTCTGCTGTGAGAGTGATGAGGCCCTGGCACAGGGTGCCCAGAGCAGCTGTGGCTGCCCCATCCCTGGAACTGTCCAAGGCCAGGTTGGATGGGGCCTGGAGCATCCTGGGATAGTGGAAGGTGTCCCTGGGCTGGGTGGAATGGCATGGGCTTCAGTGTCCCTTCCCACCCAAACCAGTCTGGGATTCTGGGATTCTTTGTGCTTGATGATCTCAGTGGTCTTTTCCAATTCTCTGATGAAGGAAAAGAGACCAGGTCAGGACATGGCTAAAAGAAAGGCTAGAGATGGGAATTAGTGAAGACTCTCGGAAGGGAGGAGGAAGGGTCTTGGCAGTCAACAGAACCAGCTGATAAACAGAAGAGCAGAGTTTCAGTACACATGTGTTAAGGACAAACTGGGAAGATGCTCAAGGAATGATACAACCCCTGCTATACCCTTGTTTGCAAATTCCCTCGAGTCTAAAGCAGTGAGCTAAATAAGGAGCTTGTTTTTCCTTGAGATATTTTCATGAAAAGATGGCAAGCTTTGAGCATCAATAAGAAATTTAAATCCTGGCTTGCTTGCCTGTGGTGTTGAAGAAGGGCTCACTGCTGAGGACCTCCACTTTCCATGGAGGGAAATCAAGTGAGTGGATTAAAAATCACCCAGCAGCAAGTTCCAAGCCTGAGACAGTTAGAAAGATATGTCTTTTTACAAGACCTTCCCAAGGTCTTGTAAAAAGAAATCCTTCTCCATGGCAACAAGACCTGCTGTCCTCTGGCACTGGCATCCTTCAGATACATAGAATTTGGATGAAATAAACCCTCTGAGCTCACTGCTTTTCCCTCTGCATCCAAACCAGGCCATGAGAAGCCTGTCCAGCCCTCCATGAGGAGAGCTTGGGGACATGGAGACATTCCTAGGAGCCTGCAGGGATAAGGATGCATGGACCAGGAACAGGAGGAGGTCTTGCCCACAGAGGAGGGCACTTGGGGAGTGGGATATCTGAGAGGAAGCTAAAAGATGCTGGAAGACAACTGAACCACCTCAGCTTCTCCTGTGGGAAGGGGGTTCAGCCTTCACAAGACAAAAATACAGGGACCATCTGCACTGTGCACATCTGGCTCTGGCTGTGCAAAACTGCCCTGGCATCCAGCATCCCCTGTTCAGAGTCTTCTCCTCCAGGAAGCTGGTCCCTGGGCTTCCATGGAAAGAGACATCCACAACATGAGTATCTTCATAAAAAATTTGATTAGTGGCCCTGGAATGACTCCCCTCCATAAGCAGGATAATGCTCCCTCATACAACTTTCCTACACTTCCCAGCCATCCATGCTTGAAGCTGCATGAAATCAAATCAAAACAAGCCCTTTTGGGAGGGCTTGGGAACTCTGCTGGGATTAGGACATCTAGGAGTCCTCCCCTTACAGGCAAGCTTCAAAGAGCATTTGGACAACTCTCTGAGGCACATGGAGGGTGAGATTTTGGGGTTGTCCTGTGCAGGGCTAGGAGCTCTACTCAGTTATCCTTGTGGATCTCTTCCAACTCAGGATATTCCATGATTCTGTGAGCTGACGGAAGGAGGCTCCGTCCATTCCCAGGGAAGATGGTGATGCTAGAGAAGGGAAAGAACAAGGAGGGGCTGCCTCTGCCATCAGGTTCTTGGTGTTTTGGGAGCGATCAGGGCACTGTGGTGAGGCCAGGTGAGAATCCAAGGAAAGCCAAGAACACCTGTAGGTGGATTTTGTGGAATGCTTTGTAAAGTAAAACCTCCTGTTGTGCATTTGGCAACCACTAGGGAGGACTTTTCCACCAAAGCACCAGTCTGTGGCAGGTGTGATTCACATGGAGATCCTTCCCATTGGATAGCTCTTCTCACCTAGATCTCATCTAGCAGAGGTTCCCTGAGAGTGTTTAGGGCTGACGAAATGCCAGTGGCAAAGATCATGGAATTATAAAGATAGTTATGTTTGGAAGGGACCTTAAAGCTCATTCCCTTAAAGACCATCATGGAAGAGACCCCATGGTTGGGGTATTCTCAGGGAGGGTATAACTGTTCTCTGCACAGACAGGTGGTTTTTATAGATGTCACCAGCAATAGAGGAACTGGACCAGCTCCCACAGACCCCATCTCCTCACACAGCTCAGCTCTCAGAGAAACCCATCCCACAGGGACAGCTGCACAGAGCGCCTGTGCCCTGGCACATGCAGCTTTTCCTCTCCTGGACAGAAATCTCAGGCATGATACAAGGATTTCAAGTGACAGCAAGTCAGTTGAGCCCCAGATAACTCATGGGATCGTAGACTGGTTTGGGTGGAAAGAGACCTTAAAGACCATCCTGTTCTAGTCCCTGTCATGGGCAGGGACACCTTCCACTAGCCCAGGTTGCTCCAAGCCCTGCCCAACCTGGTCTTGAGCACTTCCAGGGGTGGGGCAGCCACAGCTTCTCTGGGCATCCTGAGCCAGGGCCTCACCACCCTCACAGGAAGAATTTCTTCCAGTGTCCCATCTAACCCTGCCCTCTGGCAGTTTAATACCACAGCACCAACTTCACAGCATATTTCTAACCAGAATTTCTCTCATTATGTCATTGCCTGTGACAGTATAGAGCCATGAGCTAATAAAAATCATCTCTTTGTTTATCTACTCATGAATATTCATTTAATTCCAGCTCCCGTGACATATGGACCTTGTTGAGTACATCCAGAGAGGGGCACTGGCCCAAGCCCCACCCTTGAGCTGGGTTATACTTCAACTCATTAGCAAGACAAAATTAAGATTAATTTATTGCTGCATCACCAACATGGGAATTTGGCTGCCCAGTGTGGAAAGGTTCGGGCAAAGCTCATGTCTATTTTGGGCTGTTTATAATCTGCTTCCTAGTTACCCAAGTTTGCCCTTTTCACCACTAAGAAGATGTGTTATTAAGTAGTTAACAATAGTTCTAAGTATACCCACTTCTCCCAATATTTAGGTGGAAATGGAGGTGCCTGGAGCCAGTCCAAGAACAGGACAATGACTGCAAGAACAGTGAGATGGGCAGAAACTCAACCTTTCCCTTCAAAATACCTTATTTTGGAGAAATTCCTGCACATCCCAGCTAACACACAATGTCCCACAACAGAGATTCCCATCAGGAGACATGGAAGAACAGCAAGAAGGACATAATAGGGACATGGAACTTCTGAAGCAAGTCCAGAGGAGGCCACAGAGATGCTCTGAGGGCTGGAGCCCCTCTGATCTGGAGACAGACTGGGAGAGCTGGGGGTGTCCAGCCTGGAGAAGAGAAGGCTCCAAGGAGACTTCAGAGTCCCTTCCAGGGCCTGAAGGGGCTCCAAGAGAGCTGGGGAGGGACTGGGGACAAGGGCCTGGAGTGACAAGCAGGACAAGGGGCAATGGCTTCCCACTGCCAGAGGGCAGAGTTAGTGGGATACTGGGAACAAATTCCTCTGGAGGGTGGTGAGGCCCTGGCTCAGGTTCCCCAGAGAAGCTGTCTCAGCTGTGGCTGTCCCATCCCTGGAAGTGTCCAGGGCCAGGTTGGATGGGGCTTGGAGCAACCTGGGCTAGTGGAAGGTGTCCCTGCCATGACAGGGCTGGAATGGGATGGTCTTTAAGGTCTCTTCCCACCCAAACTATTCCATGATTCCATGAACTATGGACAAACTCTCTAGTTGAAGGACAAGAATCTGCCCTCCTATCCCTCCCTACTGAAGAGACATCAGAGACACAGTGCCTGGCATTCCTAATTTAAGGCATTGAGAGAAACTCTTACAAGTCAGAAGCAGATGTGTGAGCGGGACAGGGGGTGGGGTGGGAAGGAGAGAAGCACAGGCACAAGGTAAGGGGAGGAATGGGGCATAATCNTTACCTGTGAACATCACAAAGACGTTATTCTGTGTCTGTGATGTCTCTTCAGGAGATCTCCTTGGAGCCTTCTCTTCTCCAGGCTGGACACCCCCAGCTCTCCCAGTCTGTCTCCAGATCAGAGGAGGTACAGCCCTCAGAGCATCTCTGTGACCTCCTCTGGACTTGCTTCAGAATACTGGGGGCTGTTGATGGAGAGGGGCTGGGATGGACATGTATGGGGTGATGCCTGCACACCCTGGGGGAATGCCAGCCCCATGGGAGTATAGCCACTATGCCTGTGTTGGCTGGCACAACATGAAATCTGCTGACACATGAGAAGGATTTGTCATCAGAGACCTCAGAGCTCTGAGCAGCTGGGGGAGAGCTCAGCACCTGCCTGGGGTGCTCTGGATGGCTCCATGTTCTCATTCCATCCTGCAGCAAAACATAGCCCTGGGGCTTCCTTGGACAGAGGGGACCACTGGCTTCCTGCATTGTGTTTTGTGACTGTTCCTGTGGTCTGATGATCCCATCCCCTCCCATCCCATCCTCAGGCCCCATGGCAGAGCACAGCCCTACTCCACCACCAGCATGATCTGATGTGCCAGCACGCAAGCTGGCATTTCCTAGGTGCTAATCCCAGATCCTAACAATGGCAGGAAGGGAGGGGTGTAGGATATACTTTTTTTCTTGGCCTCCAGGGATTGAAATAGAAGAAGAAAGTCACTTTTGCCCTATCCAGTTACTGCAATGCAGTCGAACTTGTCCTCTTTCACTGACAAACATGACCTCCTCCCAAATTGCTTTGTCTTCCATGGCCTGAGGCTCCTGAATTCAGAGAGCAGCAGGAGCTCTCCCAGGACCCCCATGCTGCCCTCCCCTCCAGCCAGAGCCCTACACCCTCTCCAAGGTGTCTCTCCTCCCCAGGCCATCCCTTTCCACATCCCAGGTCCTCTCCCACTGCAAATACACTCTCAGGCATTTCCAAACAACAATATGTTTAACCAGGAAATTTCCCAGAGCTCTTTTTAACAAAACTCACAAATTTCCTCCCTTCCTCCTGATCATGGATGCATTCCTATGCCAATTCCAAATCAACCTCCCATGTTCCAACAGTTAATAGTGAAACAGCAACAAAAGTGATGTCAAACCCAAATGTCCTACCACCTGAAAAAGCAGATTTTTCAGTGTCACCTCTTGGGATCAACTGCAAAACAGTGTTCACTGGGATGACTGGCACCACATAACAGCATTTCCCTCTCCAGACAGGTTTGTCTTGCAGCACCTGCACTTCGCCACCACAGGGAAATTTTCTACTGGTGAGGAAATCAAGGCAGAGCCCTTAAGGTGAGTGGCATGGCACGGCACTCACTGTCCCCCAGCCCGTGCCTCCATATAGAAGGTGAAAGCTTTTCCTTATCCTCAGAGCCAGAGGGAGCTCCTAGGCTGCCCAGGACAAGGGTGGGGAGGAACAACTTAATCCCTTGTTCAGTTCTCAAAATCAACTTTCAGTTATTCTCCTACAGGTGCAATTTTCATTCCCACTCCTCCCAATATTTAGAAGGGAATAAGGATGCCTAGGCCACAGTCACGAGAGGACCATCCTATATAAACTCCATAAATATCCAGAAAGAGAAATTTCCAAGTGCTCTGGGATAGTTACAGATTGATTACCCAGCTGGAAGACCCAGGGTACAGCTGGGTGACCTGGAATAGATCTGGACTCAGAGCCACAGCAGAGGGGTAGCCACATAATACTCGGCTCTGCTTGTGCTGCCAAGACTCCTCAGTCCTGCCCCGGCACAGCAGATGCGAATCCGCCTGCGACTGAAACCAGCCCATGATCACATGGATCAGCTGCTGAAGAGTCGCTGCCTTTCACTTTCTGGCTCAGCCTGCTGTGAAAAACTAGGGAAACCAGATACTTCCCAGGCTTCCATGCACAAAGCACATACCAAATATTCTTAGTGCTGAGGTTAATAAATGTTACAGAAAAGTAGGACTGGTTCCCACTAAGGCATAACACAAAAAGAGGAGAAGGACTGACATGAAGCTCTCGAGCTCCAAGCAAACTCTTAAAGGATTTGCCAGGTGCAGAGAGGGAGATAAATGTACCCAAATAAAAGTAAAAGAAGGAATATTAAGTTAACAGTAAATGCAAAACAAACAGCATGGGGTAAAACCTGCTTCTCGATGTGATTTCCACAAAGCAGCAAATATTTTTATTCCACAAAAACCAGAGACTGTTTAATCTTTTGCACAAGAAGGACTGAAAGGATCTAGAGTCCAGAGATCTCCAAAGGAGGGGGGGGAAAAAAAAGCAAAAAACGCAGCCTGTGGGATTGAGGTCACTGCACTGGCCCCAAGAGCAGCCTCCTGGGAATCCCAACTCTGCTTCCAGCCCAGCCCAGGGATGTTCAAACGGGGGCAGGGAAAAAATCCCTGGCACCAGCACAGGTTTTGGCTCTGCTAGTAACACCGGGATTTTATGGGACACCCTGTTCCCTCCCGGAGTGCCTGGACCGGCTCCCTGGTCTCTCCAGGACAGCTATTCCTCCTCAGCAAGCGCACGCCTTTCTAGGGTTTTGTGTTTTTCCTCCTGTCCCTCGCTCAGCCCCGACGGGGGGGAGGGGGTTGAGGTGTGTTCCCACCTTTCCCGCAGCAGCAGTGGGGGATGTGACTTACGTCTATCGAGTGCTCCCGCTGCAGGAGCCTCCTGGTGTCCTTGTCGTGGTGGTTGAGCGCCGTGTCACAGTTTTGTGGGCCAGGTGAGGAGTTTTCTGATTGGTTTGTCTGACTGCGCTCCACAGGGATGCTCCCGTCCGCATCCACCACATCCAGCTCCTTTTCCAGCTCCTCCATCTCCTCTGGAGACAAAGTGGACAATAAATTGTCTATATCTGGATCTTCACTAACTTGTCGCCGGTATTTGGCCACTTTGGACATCTTGGCTCGCTGGCGAGACACGGTGGCGGTTGTGTGGTACCCAAAGCAGGAGAAAAAAAAGAAGCCGAAGCTCCAAGGCTGCTTCCCGAGCGGCAGCAGGTGCTGAAGTGTTAAATCTCAGCAGCTCTCCAGGCCAGGATACGGTGGTTATCCAGAGGGGACACCCCTCGGTCCAAGAGTTGGCCAATAACAGGATCCAGTGGCGGTTCGGGCGCTGGGAAGCCAATGGAGCCCGGCGGGAGGCGGGGAATGGTGCTATCAGAGGAGCCTGAAACCCGAGGACATTCCAGGGAACCATGCAGAGCTACATGACCAAATTTAGTCCGAAGCATTTCGCCTTTTAAAGGCAATGGGCCAACCTAGTGAGAAAAGAGGGAAAAATGCACCAGCCGGCAGGCTGGGGATGGGGGTGGAGGAGGCAGCCCAAGCCTGTGCCATGGGGGCTGGGGGGCTGCTAAAGTGGACAGCGTGGCTACAAAAGGATGAGGGGAGCCTCTGCTGTGACAGTGACAGCTCTTGGCTAAAATCGGCAAGGAAGCACCGACTCCAGAGAAAGTTTTCCTCTTTATTCCTCTGCAGCTGGCCAGTAGCCAAGGTGCTCAGTCCCTCGGGAAAGAGCCAGAGGTGGTAGTATTGAGGCAGACTGGTTCCATCGGAGGGGTGGAGGCAGCAGAGAGTGCTCCCGGCTCTGCAGACCTGACCCCCAGGAGATTGTCAGAACTCCTACGGACACTCAGACCCTGAAGGGCTGTTCCCGCAGCTGCTCTTCCTCACACACTCCCACTTCCCCTCGCCAAGCCCCAAAGATATCCCTCCTTCTGCACAGATGGGATTCCTGAGTCTCCCCTGCTCCTGGTCCAGGCAGTGCCCTAAGCCTGGGCTTTAGCTGGCAGAACCAGCTTTCCATTTCCCTAATCCATACAGAAGCTTTACTGGCACAGCTTTACTGTGGAGTTCTCCCACAGGGACAGGAGACAGGCTTTTCTCTCCAAGTTTCCAGGCAGCTTTACCCTATATCCAGCATTTTGTACCCATTTGTTATCCTGCTAGCTTCATCCTGGTTTTCTTCATCCTTTATCATCCTCCTAATATTTACTGCCTGCTCCTAGGCCTCTCTCTGCTAATCCATGCAAGGAGCCCTTTGGTGTTTTCTGACAAAACAAGCTCCCCTAGGATTTTCCTCAGTCTAATTACCTCCTCTGCTTGTCTTTCTGGCCAGATCCCACTCTGCACACAGGCATCAGATGCTCCAGGTGAGTCTCCTAGTGCCATGTTTAACAAACTAGACATTCCCCATCCTGACAGGAAACATACATTCTTGATGCATTCCAGAATTTCCTTCATCTCCAGCACTACAGTGCCCAGGTCCTGCTCATATCCTTCCTATGATTCACCAGCATGGCTGAGATTTTTTCCAGATTGTAGAAGAAACTATTGGGTTTAGTTTCCAAGTGCACAAACTTAAAACATTGCCGTGGTGGATTCCAGCCCCATCACTTCTGTTTCCCTGATCCTGTAACCTTGATCTTGGTGCTCACTTACACTGGGAGGGACACAGCCATTCTCTTCCCCAGCTGGCCTCACAATCACAGAATGGTTTGGGTTCAAAAGGACCTTAAAGCTCACCACATTCCACCCCCTACCATGAGCAGGGACACCTTCCACTATCCCAGGTGGGATAGCCCCATCCAGCCTGGCCTTGAACACCTCCAGGGATGCAGGGGCAGCCACAGCTTCTCTGGGCACCCTGTGCCAGAGCCTCATCACCCTTACAGGGGAGAATTCCTTCCCAATATCCCATCTCACCCTGCCCTCTGGCAGTGGGAAGCCATTCGCCCTTGTCCTGTGACTCCTGTTCCTGATGAAAAGTTCATCTTCCTTGAGTCTCCTTCCCCAACACTTCTACAGCTGTGACAGTGCTGAGGGCAACAGAAACCACAGTGAATTTCATCTTTGGTGTTCATTTGGTGCCATCTTTGCCTGAAGAAGCCAAATGTGTCTTGTTTGTTCCATCTTAATACAGCCCTGGATCTCACTAAGGTACTGTCTGGTCACTTTTCAGGGTACAAGGCTGGAAATGTTTTAACACTGTGTGTTTTGGAAGAGAAATTTGAGTTACAGAGACTAGGGGTGGAAGAAATTAACTGAGAGGAGGGTGGACCTAGGTGGGGAGCAGGCTCTTCTCCCAGGGAACAAGACACAGGACAAATGGCCTCAAGTTGCACCAGCAGAGGTTTAGGTTAGATATTGGGAAAATCTCTTCCCTGAAAGGACTGCTCAGTCCTGGCACAGCTGCCCAGGGCAGTGGTGGAGTCCCCATCCCTGGAGGAATTTACTGGGTTAGTGATAGTTCTGGGGCAATAGTTGGACTTGATCTCAGAAGGCTTTTCCAACCTACCAAGTCCATTATACTATTCTATCAATGTCCAACCTTCCATTATTTCTACGGTATTGTTGTGCTGTCTTGGTTTGAAAGACAGGTGTCTGCTAGGGAAGGCAGGAGCCTCCCTTGTAATGAAAAATAAAAACCTCCTCACTCCAATTATTATAGTTTTGAAATGAAGGGGCTCTCAGGCAAAGATATGGGGATATGAATAACCGTTCTTTACTAGGATGTATAACAAGGCAAACAAAACAACAGCAACTATGGCATTAACAACAAACAGAACCAGGTACTTTCCCCTTTAGTGCAGTTACCGTCACAGCCGGCAGGAACGAGCAAAAATCCCGGGGTGGTGGAAGAGATGTATCAGAAGTTCCGCGGCGGTAGCTGGAACTGGATAGCTGGAATTGGATACTGGAATGGGATAGCTGGAGTTGGATAGCTGGAATGTCCCAGGAAGGAAGGAGAGTGCAGGCTACAGTGTGGAGAAACCCAAAGCAAAACTGAAAAAGCAGTGGGGCGCGGGGCAGTGGCGGCCCAGGGAGAGGCGGGTTCAGCATCCCGGGCACCCGAGCAGATGCTGATGGGTCCCTCAGGGCTGAGCTCCAGCGGTGCCCGTGAATTCTCCCCCGGAGTGAGCCGCAGCCTGGCTGTGCTCCGCCGCTGCCAAAGGGCGAGAGAGCAGCTGGCCCAGCCCCTGCCCTTTTACCTCTCCCCCTTCCCCCTGGGCCCAGCCAAACTCTTTGTCTTCTCAAGCACCCCATAAGTACCAGCAGTCAGATTTGCCCGCAACTAATGGGGAAAATTCTATAGGTAAGAGGGAACAAAAGGAAGGACACTTAACCCCCAACAGGTGCTCAGTCATCAAGTGCTTATAAGAGGTGAGCAACAAACTGGAAGCTCATTTCCCAACTGGAAAGCACACAACAAAAAGGTAGTGAGGAATCACATCTTTGGTTTGTTGGGGTTGGAAGAGACTGTCTGCCTCTTCTCGGAACAATCTGAGCATTCCCAGGTGCGCCACCCCTGGCTCCAGGGACAGCGGCTCCCAGGGACAATCTGCAATGCTAAGCCAGAGAAAGAATCCTTCTACTTAAAATGGAAATCTGGAATTTTCGCTGTCTGCCTTTCCTTCGTAGTAAATCGTTGCAAACTTTCCCATGTTGTAAACTGGTTTTCAACAGAATATAATCGCTATCAACAGCTTGATAAAATCTCTGTTTTGTCATTCCTAAACCTTATTCTTGTGATGAGAAGTACCACACACCAAATTCTCTTAGAAGCTGTGAATGTGGCCTGGGAGACTCCAAGTTTCTCTTGAAGTATCATCCATCCTTTCCTGATCCAGGAGTCCACAACTGCTGCTCACTCCTCCCTTGCACTGCAGAGCTGGGCAGAAGTAGCACAGAACATAATTTTGTGGGGAAATATTCCCACAATAGCAGAAAATCTGGGAGAGAAGCAGGGGACACCCCAAACTTTTTATGGTTTAGAGTGGATGGTCTCACTGTGATTTATCTTGGCCATCACACAGCCCTTTTTAACTGGGTATTGGCACAGTTCTGTCAGATCTCGTTCCACAGGGTTCTTGGGGCTGTAAAAAGCAGCAGAAAACCAGCAGAAAGCAATTTTGTATTTTCACCCAGAATAAGAGGAGCTCTGGATGTCTGCACTGACTGGTCCTTCAATGGGTTATCAACAACTGGGACTCGGGATGTGTTTGGGGACCATTGGGCCATGCTCTGGAGCTGGTTCCAGCCACAACAGTGTGGAATAGTGAAGTACAGAATCCCAGAATTGTTGGGGTTGGAAGAGACCTCTGGAGATCATCCAGTCTGACCCCCTTGCCCAGGCAGAGTCACCTGGTGACCCAGGAACACTTCCAGGTGGGTTTGGAATATCTCCAGAGAAGGAGACTTCACACCCTCCCTGGGCAGCTGTTCCAGTGCTCTGCCCTCCTCCACACAAAGTTCTTCCTCATGTTGAGGTGGAACTTCTTGGGGTTTAATTTATGGCCTTTGCTTCTCATCCTGTCACTGGGCACTACTGAAAAGAGTCTGGCACTATCGTCTGACACCCCTTGGAGATATTTGTCTGGATTGATGGGATCCCCTCTCAGTGTTCTCTGAACTAACCAGGCCCAGCTCCTGCAGTCTCTCCTCATCAGAGAGATGGCACAGGCCCTGTGTGGTTCAGAGCAGTGGGATGCAGTGTGGCTTGGCACACAGGAGCTCTTGGCAGCTCTGAATCCATCAGTCCTGGATTTATCGGGATCCCATCTCCATAGTTAACAACACCTCGAGGGCACTAATGAGTATTTCCAAACCACTGGCTTTGAAGCACCACAACAAGCCATTAGAGAGGAGGGAAAGAGACAGAGGCAGGTTAAGCAGCTTTTCCAGGCATATTTACAAACTCTAGCAGAGCTGAGAAAACTTTCTGTGCCCCCATCTCTCTCATTGCCACTGGGACCATCCATCTGCCTTTATTCTTCACTATTAGCTGATAAAGGACAGCTGAACTTTGAATGGATTCCTCTAGCCTGTTTTCTTTCCCTTTCCCCCAGAGTCTGCAGGAGAAGAGGTTGAAAACTGGTCTTTTTATCATTTTCTAAGCTGTTTGCTGAGGAGTGACATTTCCCTGCCTGGCCACAACAGGCAGTGGGTGTCTTGTGGCCAGTGAGAGAAATTGCTTCTCTCCCAAACCCTATGCATCTTGATCCAAAACCTTCTTTCCAGACACATGCTCACATGACAGCAAGAGTGGAGAAGACTATATATTTTGGGAAACGAATCAAATCCCAGCTGTGGGGGAACTCAGAATTCCCAGAAAGCCCTTGGATATCTTCCCTGAGCCTGCCCAAGGGTGCCACCAGGTTTCTTGGGTGATACTGAAGCTCCTTCACCTCATGGACTCACCATGTTTCACCAGCTTTCCCACAGCTCATGAAAGGTGGGACCAGAATGACCATTCAGTCTGATTTAATTAACCTACCACTCACAAGGGGAAAGGATAAGGGCTACAGGACAGAATTGCCACCCTGATGAAATAAATGGGCAAGGAGACCAGCTCCTTTTAATGCCTTCACTGAAATCAGCTCTGGGTGGGGGGCTCACAGGGTTGCCGCAATCTGCCGCTGCTCTCGATTCACAATCCAGAGAGGGAAGGGTTCAGCTTTGCTGTACAGCACAGCTGGGCCTTCCTTTCCCTTGCAGGAGCCCCCTGGGAAGGCTCCTGACGCCCGCCCGAAATCCACGTCCTGGTCTTGATCCAGTCCTCCTGAAGTCATGGCGACACCGCCACAGGCAAGGAAAAGACAGCTCTGCTCTTTCTTCAATGGGACTTGTTGTTAGTTTCTCTAAATATCACGTAGGTTTGGGGTTTTGGGGTGTTATTCTCCTCCCAGATGTCACCCAGTGTCCCCTGCGTCTCTCATTTACATATTCACCGTCTCGGCTCGTGGCAGGTAGGTTTTGAAGCAGTCGCACCTCGGGGCTGCCGCCCGCCGCCTGTCGCACTTCCAGTCCCCGTGCCCCTTCCAGGAGGAGTCTCTGCGCCGCGGAGCCGCTCTGCGCCGCACAGGCCCGGCCTGCCCCGGCCCCGCCGCCAGCCCCGGCCGCTGTCACCGCTGTCACCGCTGCCACCGCTGTCACCACTGTCACTGCTGTCACCGCTGCCACCGCTGCCACCGCTGCCACCGCTGTCACCGCTGCCACCGCTGCCACCGCTGTCACCGCTGTCACCGCTGTCACCGC
>VXBQ01012281.1:6530-32588 GCA_013400175.1 Phainopepla nitens
AGATAAGTACTTCTGTGCTGCAGAAGTCACCCTCACAAGCGGTGCTTCATCCAGTAAACTCTTTTCTTCTCAAATACATTTTGGCACATTGGGTAATATTCTGTTTCCTAGTGGCACAGAAGAAGCATGCTGGGGAAGTCTTTCAAATCTATATTCTTTGAAAATTTACTTTTATTCTTATTAGTTCAAATCCTTCAGCTCTGATAGTAGCATTTGGTTATGATTCTTTCACTGACTTGCTTTCCATTTTTGACGTACCAAGATGTCAACAAAAGTGCCAGAACTATTTTGATGGCACTCCTTTTTTCACAGTTGGTTGCATCTCATAAAAGAGCCACACAGGGGGGAAAAAAACTGAGAAGACAACTGTCAAGAGGGGAGTAAAATAAGATTTCTTAATAAAGAAGTTCTCATTCTGGGAATAGCCATGTCTGAGGAGGAAAAAAACATGAGGACATTTTCCCAGCTGTCATGGAAAATGAACACAGAACTAGCACAAATATTTTAGTCTAGATATTACAAGAAAGAGCATATCACACCCCTGTAGTAGCACAATGGGATTTTCAAAGTCATATATTTATGAGGCACAACACTGCTGTTCGTTGCAGAAAAGCTACAAGGTGAGAAACCGCATTTACCAGCAGTTTGTAAGAATTATTATGGACACAGCTCTGTTGATGATACTGTGCTGATTTAGTAGAGTTTCAGGCTCTGCTAAGCACAAATAATATGACATTACTAAGGCAAGTACTCTGCTTGAAAGCACAGTGCTCCATAAAATGTATCAGATACTTTTGATGTATGTGTGATGTCTCAGTGACTTGATCTATGGATTCCCTCTCAGGCACAGACATTACTTTTGCTAAAGATGTTTATGGAATCTTTCTTTTTGCTTTGGCAGGGGTGCTAGTTCTAGTGTTTTCACTTTAGGTATTCTTGTACAAGTTGGCAGGTTCGTATAATCCCTTCTCTTCATTTTTGTAGGATGCTAGGATGAAACTTGCCTCAGTTTCTGTCCACCAAATTTTCAGGACTGCATTATAAACTGTTACTGTTGTTTTCCCCTGCTATATATATAGAGTATATTTTTTCTGAATGGGAAATACTTCAGATACTGTATCATATTGATTATTCTGTTTCTCCTTGTTTGTGTTTTTGTACTTCTGCAATTTATTTTTTTTCCTCTGGCATTAGTTTTAATTGTTACAGGCTCACTACATCCAAGTTTCTATTAAATATGACAGCTTGGTTCTTGGCTGATGCCAAAATAAAATTGATTGAGCAAAGTATAAATGACACGAAATAATTTCTCTGATGATGTTTTGCTACTGAAGTCATTATCGTTGGTGTGTGCATTATACATTGCTGCTATGTTAGATGTATAACGTCCTGAAAAATCATGCTTTCTAGCAAACTTATATTTGGAAAATCTGGTTTTGGGGCTCTTGAAAAAGTTCTGTGATCTGTAGCTTTGTGGTGGGTGTTGACTCTCAAATTGCTTAGGCTATGGTCCCACTTATCCTCAGTGAATACACCAGTTTTTGCCTGCTTAGCTTTGGGGATTGAAAACTTCTTTTCAGACTACAAAACATTATTATTTTTATTTTATTTATTATTAGTAGTAGTAGTATTTTAGGGGGCCAGGGGGTTGTTCCTTTATTTATGGCATATACAGAAAAATATGACAGGGTCTTCTAAATATTTTGCCAAATATTATTTGTTGTTCTAGAACTCTGTCTCTGTTCCTCTTTTCGATGGCCTTACAAAGGTCCAGGACAGGCCAAAATTACAGTCTGTAGCTGAATTGCAGGTGAAGAATCAGATTCTTCCAAAATTTTACTTGTCCTGTATTTTCAAACACATCTTTTTCCTTTCCTTTAGAAGGCAGTCCTAGCTCATAATGTGACTACCAACGTATTACTTTCTGTTTCACTTATTAAACACAATAAATATTTTAGTCCAAGTCACTTGTTAAAATAAAGCTACTGTCTGAAAATCTTAGTTTGTACTGGTACCCATTTATTTGCTAAGTACAGAATTAAAGGGACTCCCTATTGAACCTGATTTTGCAGTTCTACACCCCCCAGCATCTCAGATCCTGTCACTTTGCACCTACATATGAGAGGGCTCCACAGCAATGATATTATCCTCCAAAGTCTTTGAACAGTCATAATAATGTCTCTGAGAATAGGATGTCTTTTCTAAAAATATATGGATATGGAGTTCTGTGTCCGGTTCTGGGCTCCTCAGTACAAGAGAGACATGGAGCTCCTGAAGCAGGCCCAGCAGAGGATTATATACATGATTAAAGGGCTCATTAGAACATCTCTCTTATGAGGAAGGGCTGAGGAAACTGGGCCAGTTCAGGCTTCAGAAGAAACGAGTGAGAGGGTACCTCAGCAGTGTGTATAAATATCTAAAGGGATAATGTCAGAGGATGGAGCCAGGCAGGAAGGAATATTGTCCAGAGAGATGGTATAGTCTCCCTCAGTGGAGGTATTCAAGAACCATCTGGATGCAATCCTCTGCTGTGTATTCTAGGATGATCCTACTTGAGCAGGGAGGTTGGACCTGATGACCAACTGTGGTCTCTTCAAACCTGACCTGTTTTGTGATTCTGTGATTCTGCATTGTCCATTAATGGCTAGTCCATCTTAAAACATATAATTCTAACAAAGGAGATTTTTTTTTTCTTTGGTAATATTGTGGGGATCTTAATTATTTCCAAAAAGAGAGAAAGAGCTGTTAAAGCTCTTTGCCATCTCACTTCTCCCCAGTTTCCAACATTATGTTTAATGATGGCTAAAAAGCAATGAAATTGGGATTTCATGAGATTAATTATAAATTATTATGTAGCAGATATCATAACTTCTGTATGCAAACAGAGTACTCATCTTGTTCTTAGCTGGGGCTGTGGCTTTTCTTTTATAAAATATTCAGTATAGAAATACATAACTGAACTGCGTGAGCAACCTAAACTCTGCTGAAATTGCGACCATGTCTGTGTAGGTTTCAGCTAACAAATAATCTTATTCTTTTGGACTCTCAACCAATATAATCCATGTCACTTTAGCATGGCACATCATTCCTAAAATAATAAACATGCTTCAGGCAAAGGCTTATTAACTTTTTACCAAAAGTCTTTGTTTTGGTATGTTTGGCTTTGCCTTTTCATGTCACACTATTTTATCTAGAAATTGTGGTAGTTTATACCAAAAAGGAGTGAAAAAAAGAGCAATCTTCCATATCAGGTTTTTATACAGAAAAAAAATGGCCTATTTCCCCATTAATAATTCTAAAATTATGAAATGGTAATTATAGATTAAATTTGCCTGCATTCAAAGAACCTCATCCTTTTTAATTCTAACAGATGAGCTTAAATGATGCAAAGTATAACCATACCCAGGTCTCTGCACTGGTATTTGATGGAAATGTATACAGCAATTATGTAACAACCTCCAGAGAAATTATGAATATCTAATACCTTTTTTCCTTTTTTCAAGATATATTGTGCCTAGTTTTCTGACTTCTAGTTGGAATAACAAAAGAAGTTGTGAATAGCCAACTACTGACAGTATGCCAAATGTTGATTTGAATATAAGAAGTTGTGGTGACCTAGCCATTATATTGAAAGAAAACACAAAGTTATTTAATCTGTCAACCTAAGTAGAGTTGAAGATTGTCCACCAGATAGATACTCAGGACTCATATTCTAGTTATAAAGTATGTTTCTAGGAATCTATTCCTCCATGCCTCTATCACACTCATCTGTCAATTGCTCAGTCTCTGAAATATTCCAGACTTGACCTTGTCCCTGTCTTCTGTTTCTGTTTGTCTCTACTACTCTTCTACTGGCAGCTTTCATACACCACATGATGTTTTGTACCTCAATGAAAAGTCAGGGTGTTTCATAAGTACAGTTTTCTGGATTGTAGCATCCTTATTACTTTAAATTAGATCTTACAGATCTGTTCTTCAAGTTAAAAAAAAAAAAAAAAAAAAATTCTTTAAAAGNAAAAAAGAATTCTTTCAATTAGCCTGGTAAGAGGGAGGATTCTCCTGCAGTGCAATTACTTCCTACTTCAATTTGCAAGTCAACATTTTAGAAAAAGAAAGAAAGCAGAGCTCACATTCTGTAGATTAGCCTGATTGTGACAGGGATGAGAATTTATTTTAAAAAATCTATACTTGAAATTTTGTAATTTTTATATATTATTAAAGGAAGCTCCCCAATATACATTTGCCTAAAAGTGGGTGCTGGGATAAATTTAAGGCTTCCCTTATGAGGAGCAGTATGAGGTGGTTCTGACTGTCATGTATCTGTTTTACATACAGAAAATGCAACATCCCCATAGCCTTACAAATGTTAGATGCTCTTATGAACAGAGAAATTGTCTTTACTCAGCTTGGAAGGGACTTGATCACAAACTCCTCTCTATGAGAAAAATCTAATGTGGATTTTCTTTGAATTTTTTATTTAAATTTTTTTCACCTTACATAAAGCATTTCTTACAACTTATGTATTGCTTCATGCCAGAGCCTTTTCATCAATTTTGTTTCATGTCTCGATTTAAGATTTTTAAAAGTCAAGCATAATTTTTGCTTAAATCTTTTGTTAAGCAGAATGGCTTATAAAATTAAGAACTTTCAAATTCTTCCTGTAGATATAGATTTTATCTTTTTACATATGGGTATTTAATGTACACCCCCTTTTTAATTTAGGGGATTAAAAAGAACAAATATTGTGGACTGTTTTGGAGTGACTCATGTAAACAAAAGCTGCACTGAAATTGCATGTCAGTAGAAGTCATCCAGTATAAAATGAAAAAGACTTTTAAGTCATCCAGTATTCAATGGAAAAAACCTACAGAATTATGTGGCATTATCTTCTTGTTTTATTCTGCAGTCCAGTACTAGCAGATTCTGAAATACAGTTCTGTATAAAGCAATATCATACGTCGATTTACACAAAATCAAACAACTTACCTTAAAACAAGGAGGGAGATTTAAATTTGCCTAGTCACAGAGATATCACAAAGACAGGGAATTTCATTTGGCTCAAATGAGACATTAGTAATTTGCTTAAATGACGGTGCAGACACAGAGAAGGTATCAAGAGGAAAGAGTAAAGTTAGGTGTAGCTGGACAACAAATTGATTTAGTGAATTAGAATAATTTATCCACATTTTGAAAAACACCATTTTGAAGTTGATTAGAAGATCAATTTAAGTAGAAAGCTAGGGTAGTGAAATTTACTGGAGAGGAAGGACTCTGTGGCTGTGACACTTTAGTCTCCAGTCTAGCTGAAGCTGTGATAATAAGGATTTATAAGGACTGTGAAGAGGGACTAGCAATAGCTCAGATAAGAAGTGATTAATGACTGACAGAGGATTTCAGCAAAAGAAAGGTCATCATAAGACAATGCAGACAATGTTCCAGAGGAGGAAAACTTAGAGATAAAAAAGAGGATTAAAGAAAAAGGGAAAAAAGATTCTTGATGGAACTAAATTATTCACAAGTCTTTCTAAATATGAAAACTAAAAAGGATAAAAAGATTTATCTTTGAACTATGTTGTTTAAGCAGGACAGTTTGAAAGAAGGTCTTTATGGAATACTCAAGTTTCTCCTGTGACAGAGTAACTTCTCTCTGCTTTTACAGTCCTCCCTCATAGCAAACACTTATTAAGTTTTCCTTATTGAGCAGCATCGTGTCAGATTGTTCATGCATAAAAGCTCCAACATGAGAAAATAGTTGCTTTTACATTATTATTCTCTTGAAGAATTTGTGTTTAAAGGACATAACATGCAGCACACTCAAATTATGATAGACAAGATTATATGTTTTGCAGAAACCCTAACCTATTGGAAAACCCAGCTCTACAGAGACGAGGCAACTGAGAGGCATTTTAAAAGATTTTTATTCCATTATCAGTCTCATAGATGGATGAGACACAGAAGATGTTACATGCAACACCATTCCATCAGAAGCTAACCTATTTCCTGGTTCCAATACATTATAAATGTTTTTCAGCCTATTAGCTTTTTATACACAATGCTGCTAATACTTCTAACACCAATCACTATTATTTTTACCCCACATGGTCTTGCTACAATGCATGTTTCATGGTTCTAATTTTCCAAAATATGTGGTCTGTTTGCAAGGCATAACTTCTTTTCCTGTGCATGTTGGCAGCATATAACCAATAACACCATTAACAATAAAAGGAATGGAGAGGGTAGGTTATAGCTTCCCCATGTAATTTCATTATTTTTCTCTTTAATCTACTATGTGATATTTCATTATAATTATCATGATTTTAGTCAGAGAGTAATAAGATTTCTGGACTAATGCATCTTTCTAAAAATGAAGATGAGGAATCTAAATGAAACAATTATGTGGTGAAAAAGAAACAAAATCCAAAATATAAGTTGGTGGCAAGTTGTAACGACTGCTTCTGTAATTCCATCCAGCTATTTTTAGCATCATTTTTGAAAAACCAGTATTAACCCTGCCTATCAGTTCTTGGATAAACTACCATGTGGGCTCTGACAATATGTGGTTTTTCTTTACTTGGTATTTCAATTGGCAATATCATTCAGCAATCATGTTCAATGAGGTGCATTGTTAGTCTTTGGTACTAAACCCTAAATACATATGGTACTTCATTTCATATTTGAAAACAAGCAAAAAATTCCTAAATTTATCACGTTACATGAAACCCTGTGTTTGTTGTCACATGATTGTCCTTCAATCAGATGAATTAACTGACACTGTTGAGGGAGAGAAATACCCCAGAAACCTCAGTTCAAGGCATGATATCCTACCATACTATATTTAAAGACAGAATGACTGCAGTGTGCAGTAGCCCTTATGTAAGGATTATGCTAATGGTAAAAACAATCAGATTAAGACATCTTTATCATTGTACATAAACCAGGCAGACCTTTTAGCAGATATTCATTCATCATCTGATTCAGCACTCAGCTCCAGAATAACCCTCACTGGGCTGTGAGTAAGGACTACAGCAAGAGGTGTTTCCAGCATCCTCCACAGTCCCACACCAGTCATGGAGCCAGTTCCTCTGACACCGGCTGCGTGTTGAAGAAAGAACTGCACGCTCCCTGATTGATACCAACCAGTACTATTTCACCTGCAGGTGAATTCAGTGAGGCTGTTCAGCAGTGGGGTCCTGCAGAATATGGCCCCATGTCTGTTTAAAACAACGTGGTTTCAATCAAAACACTTGATGACAACTGTCCAGGGAGTTTTTATTTCAGGCCGACTGGCTACTTAAAGACGAAGTTTCTAGTACAAAGGTACTACATTTTAGTTTATGAATAAAAACTAGGAGAACAGCCAATTAAAAAAAAAAATATATATGGGTGAAGCTCCCTCTCCCCTTTCCTCTCCTTTCTGCCATCCTTTCAGTGTTACTGTCATTAGTCTAGCATATGCCCAGCTGTTTTTAAGGCCATGTGATAAACCTGAAAACAAGTTTGGGCTCTACCCAGTCCTTCTTGGCTCATGACCCCACAAAACCTCCATGAAGGGGGAAAAATTACTTCCAAAGATTAGTGTTACCATTCTACAGACCCTCTGAGCAAAACCATGAGCCAGGACCACAGGCCACTGAAAGGCATTGCAAAGTGAAAATTTGGGTGATTGTCTTCTGAGTAATTTTAAGTAAAACACTCATTTCCTCTGACATGGTCACTGAGCTGAGTTTTGTTTACATAAGATTCTTTGAAATTCTCCCTGCTACCCTCTTTATTTTTTAAATCTTAGTCTAGTGTCAGCTTTGTTCATTAAAAACCCATCAGTGAACTATTATGTTTGAATTCTGACTTAAACAGGCCACTTGGGGGTACTGTGCTGTAAAGCCAAGAGAGCAAGCAACATAAAAAGGCAGACATAATCTCACTCACAGCCTAAATTTGCAGAAGAACACCTGGAATACAAATGTGTCTGGATAGGACCAGGATTTTTTATGATTAATTGCCAGCTGTTGTCCACAGAAGATAGAACTGTGCTGTGAAACCAAGCGAAAGTGTTCCTCGGGGCTTCTACTGCTTTCTTTCAGATGTATGGGGTGGGAAGGAACTCACAGTCAAACTCACAAGAAGAAATAATCTTTCCAGAGTTAAAAAGAGTCAAATATTGGTACACCATTGATTTGTTGCTTTGTTAAGGCTATACCAAAATAAGAGTTTGTGCAAGGTTCCAGCCTGGCTTAATTAGCTGTGTTTTCCCATGGGTCTTTGTAGAAAGCATACCTTGCCTAACCATTAATTCCATTAAGAATCAGGACCTGTGCTATTTAAGCATATAATTGTGACAAATGTCTGCTGAAATGCAACTCATGAAACATTGTAAGAAAAAAAAAAAATTGGTTAAGATATCACTTCAAAACTAGTCTAAAAAATAACATAGTACCCAGCATTGTTAAAACAGTAACAAATTTTGTTGCTTTGATTGATTGAAGAAATACAGAAATAGCAAAATTGCTCAGCATTTCACAGATTTTTAGTGCTCTTCATTCATATGTAGCAATTTTATACTGTGGTGAAATACAGATATGTCAGAATTATCCAATTAAATTAGACACACTAAAATAAGCTGAAACATTGTATCAGTCATATTCGGAATCATAAACCCCAGAATGTCTTTATAATTTCCTGCTGGCCTTTAATATTTTTCTTTTTTTATGTTTTTCTCCGATTTTTCTCTGTTTTTTCTTTCGTGCATTTAGAGACGCTAATGAGTACAGATTTCTAAAGCAGCCCTATGATTTAAGAAAATAAGCTCCATTTCTAGTAGCATCTTACTTACCTGAGAGAGTGGAATGTAAGCTACTAAGTAGCAATTTCTTGAACCTGGGCATTTAACTTTGATACTTTTCAGTATTTTAGACACTAGCTCCAGCTATGTAATGCGGTGAGAACTACTGCTCTCAAAAGCAAACTCAGACTCCCTTGGGTTAAGGATTTGACAGGTGTGTGTGTGGAGCTTCAGCAACTGCCTAATATAAATCATGCACTCCAATAGCTTGCAGTTTTCCCTAACCTGATGTAAGGACATAAAACTGGAAAGACCCTCTTGGAATATTAAGTCTAGACCCTTTTTATTGCAAATAATATTCTTCTTTCTTGTCCTTCGTAAGTATGCAAACTTACGCTTAAAAATAACTTGTTCCTTTTTATCCCTCTAGGAAAACTCCTCCAAAATCTGATTCCTTGAATTCTTAGAAGTATAACTTCCAGTCTGTATTTACTCATAAAAAGTTTGCACTCATTTGTTTTTCCTGCTTGTATAAATTCTCCTCATCAGTCTTTCTGGTACGTTCATAAAGGTCAAAACCTGGAGTTTTTTAAGTCACATTAGATGTGTGAAAAATATTTTAGAAACAACTTCAGAATTTTGTTAACCTTAAGAAAGATTTTCAAAGGTCAGCTATTGCAGATACTGTAGCTCTGAAAACTAATTTAGTTTCAGCTGTATGAACCTTACCTAATTAGAATCAAATTTAGTGTGCAAGTGCAGGCAAAAAAGGCTGAGAATTCTTGCTCAGTCACTGAATAGATCGTTCATTAATCCCTCTTTTCTAAAAAAATTCAAAAGGGAAAGGTTTTTTTCTGTGGTTTTCAATGAGTAGTCTTCTGTTTAGTTTAACAGTTAGTGGTAGATTTTTTGATTTGGAGCAAATTTGTCTTCAATGAATTACTTCTTCTTTCACTTGTTGCCTGCAAATATATGTGTACTCTGGATTCTACTCTATTTTCTCTACACACAGCCAGAATTTCTCACACAGCTCCTTTACTGTTTTCATTTCAACATTAAATTTTACTTTTACTCTCAGATCATGAATACATTAAAATCTTACTTTTCTCCTTTTGCAAAATGAGAGGTTTATCCTATATTGTCTTAAAAATATAATTTTTTTTGTTTCACTCAGTGATTGCTTAGACGAATGGCTTCCAAAAGTCTCAAGGGAAAAATCCCAGGTCTATAGAATATCTCAGAATGGATTGTCCTTCTTATTTTCTAAATCCTGGAACACACAGATAGATAAAATTTTTAATTGGTGGTTGGTTGGTTGGTTGGTTGGTTGGTTGGTTGGTTGGTTGGTTGGTTGGTTGGTTGGTTGGTTGGTTTTTTTGTCCTTTTCACATGAAAGCCTTTTTTTTCCCTCCAAAAAAATGAACCCATTCACTCTGTCAATAATGTAGGTTATGATATGCCTTGTCAATTCAATAATCCTCTCTATCTGAATTAGAAGTGTTTCCAGATTCATCACAATAATTTATGCATCTCACAGTCTCACATAGCCTGGGGGAAAAGAAACAGACCGAGCTATTCAGGGCAAATTCACCGAACTTTTAAAAACCATTTGCAAAAAGAAGGCTTATAGTTTAATGATTTCATTCATTTTCATTGATGTTCAGACAGTAGATGCTGAAAAAAGCCTCTTAAAAAAATACTGCTTATTCAGGTAATGAATCAGAGTGAAAACATGACTTTGTTAGCTTCCTTGGAAATCAATTAACACACTTTAAGAGAAAATTTAAAAAACCAACCATTCCCTTCTCCATCTGCAAAATTTTGCATATGGTACAGTATTATTTAGTATTTGTTTGACTGAAAAACTTTGTAAGAAGAGAATAAGAAATGTGTGGAACATCAGGCAACCTATACTGAAATGATTTTCTAGGCATTTCACAGGGACAGCTGAAGAAAGGGGAGTTTTCAAGAGAAACTGGTAAATCTGACTAAACATATATAAAGTTGGGCCAGAAGACTGAGGCAAGGTTGAAATATTGGCAGTTTTGCAAATTATTGTACTGAGCAGTTTATGATTATGAAAACACACAAATATTTTAGAGCTTTTTTCCAAGGAGAAATAAACCTTGCATCTATGCTCTGAGTCACTCTTGTTCTGAAGTCATAGGTAGCAGAGTGGCGTTGTGTTGTACAGCAGTAATAGCAATAAAAGTATTAGACATAAGTACAGTGTTTCAAGGGAAGCTTGTTAATGGCCTCTCTTGTCTCTACAGTTAGCAAAACCGTCTTTAACAGGAAAGCAAGAAGTTATTTTGAAAGTAGACTGAGATTTATTATTTAGAAATCGTATCCCATTAAATGAGGGTTGTGTAGAAAGTGGAGGGGTACAAGAAGAACTTTAAAGTAGAGCATGACTGAATTGTGCAAGTCTTCTAGGGCATTTTTGGTAGGAAAGGTAGATATTTAAAAGATTAAAAGTTAGAGATGGGTAAAAAAATATGCGAGAGATAGACAAATACACATTAATACTTTTTTTAAACTGTCATCATTCTGTGGACATTTTATACATAAAATTTATTCAAATTTTTCCAAAAAGCAAGTGGCTATATACATATATATACATATATTAAATGCATATGGTCTGAAAAAAGAAGGGAAACTATTTTGGGGTTTGACATACGCTGTATAAATGAGCAAATCTAACATGCAGGGCCAGAGCTCTGCAATAAAGTCTCCATTTGCAGCTACCATAAATTCTTGCTCTACAAACCTTGCATTTCCCGCTACTCAACAAAGCAGAATGTTTGCAGGGTTGTGCTTAACTAGTGTTAGAGATGCTGGAGACCTTTTGTGGCTCAAAAGATCCCTCTTACAACCCAAATGCCAGCTCTCCTGACGGCTGGGAGGTTAATTAGGAGCCAAAGTCTGTGCTCTGTCCTGCACTTTACAATGTGTTTCCCATTCCTGAGCCAAACACAATGTAACACAGAGTTTTCTTCTCAAACTCATTTTTAGGGCATTTTTCCCTTTAGAAAGGGAAGGGTTTTGAATTGAAAGGAATTTGAGTAAATTGTGCCGCATAGGTTTGTTATTTTATAGACTGTGTTTCGCAGTTGTCTATATAGGAAACAATGCGTTTCCACACAGTTTCTGGTAGTCTATACAGAATATAACGTCAATTTGTTCCCACTTGGTGTTCTTCAGAGTCAACATGATGTTCTGAATAGTAAATATACTCTTTCTGTAACTTTACAGTAAACTTGTACAACCTTGTGCCACCTTGTCCAAAGGCAGTTCCTTAGGAACAAATTCTCTAAATATTTCCTGGTACTTTTTCTACTGTATTGCACCGGGAATACAAATAGCAGTATCCAGGGACATGAAACAAACTTTGAAAAATGCTGAGCAGCAGCAGCTACATTTGCATCTTGGTTACATATAGACACTTCTCTAATTAACATCACATGTCCTGGATGGAACTCCAACAAAGTTGAAGCATTCTTAGCTCTAATGGACAGAATGTGTTAATTCATCTTTTCTTTCTCAGTTTATAGCTCTCTTTCTTCCTTTAGGTTTTCGGTCAGTTCTTAGGCAGTTTGAAGACTTACATCTATTTGCATCCATTCTTTTACTGTTCCTGTCTCCATATATAGTATTTGATTCAAAACAAAAATCCATGTCCAACTTCCACACCACAGAACCACCAAAAACAGATTCTTCAGAATGTTTGCAGCCATATAGAGACTTCTACAGTGCTCAAGTCTCCCCAGTTTAGCAGGCCATTTAAGATAATTTTCTTCACTTATATTCTTCAGAAATTTTCAAAAGTTTGCTAAAAATTGGTTTAAGCATTGAAACTAAGATATGGAATATGCATTAGAGCCTTCTCCCACCCACCCCTAAAAAGATCTGGTGATCTCTGATGTCAGATATTTGCACTGCTTGATCTTTAGGTAATGTAAACTGAATCTGGAGTATATATATTTTGAATTAATTAGCCGGAGCATATAACTAGATGTTTATATAGCATTTGCCACAAAATTTTCACCTATGGCCCTGGTTCCTTGTGCATATTTTCTCCTAGGATGGTGGTGGTGGGGACACACCCCATACTTGTCTGTGATGCTGTCTGTCACTGTCAGTATGGTCACCCTCCTCACTTGTCAATTTGTCTTGGTTTTTCACTGGCTGATCTGGGAGCAGACTTTATTTTTAACATCAGTCACTGCTGTCAGTAAAAGCTTAAAATAAAATTACAAATCTCTATACCAAGATGGGTAGCAGAGGACTGTGCCACAAATACCAGAGTTTGAGGAAAATGTCAGATTAAAGAAACTTTCTTCTGTGGACATGCGTGTTTAAGTTCTACCCTGTTAGATAAACTAGTCAACAGGATATGTCAGCTAGGAAAAAAAATGCCAAGATTATTTGAAAGCTTTCAGTCACAGACATGTGCTGTTTCTAGTGTCTCACTATGATTCAGAGGGCAATTTCTTTCATTCAGAAGGCCTTGTCATCCTGCTAATTGTAGATGGTGAACCAATAGAGAAGTGCAACAAGGTTTTATGGATGTGGCTTTCCTTACCCATTCAGAACAACCAGTTTGATGTATTATAATGTATACTTATGTCCTCTTTTCTGGCAAGTCCTGTTTCCTGTGTAAACACAGGAAAATGTACTTCTCCATTGCATTTTGACTGAGTCACTGAGTTACAGTGAGTGCTTTACCACCATGTCTGTACATTGCAATGTCAGTAGGTACAAGCCTCAGGTAGAGAGCTTCTCCTAGTGCAAAGAACAGCAAGAAGCCAGAATGTCCCTGATGCTGAGCCTCTCACCACCACCATAGTTATGCTTGCTAATTGATGACTCTTTCAAGTTTACTTCTTGCACTTCAAACAGAGATAAGTTCATTAAATTTTTTTGCAATGCTATCCCACAGAGAACTAGAGAGGTACAAACAAAGACTTGGTATAGTGGGGCAGAGAATCAGAAGCACCATTTGGAGATTAGGGAAGGAGAAGGGTACACCTTGTTCAGCTTTGTTCCCTGAAGAAAGCAGCAATGGATTTGTATGCCAGATACTTCCAGGATATTGCAAACAAAATAAATTCTGACCAAAAAGTTAACTTTCCATGTAAATAGTGAAGTTTGTGATGATCTGATTTGCAGAGTAAAGCAGCACGTAATATAAATTACTATCTCAGTGACAAAAGTTAAGTCTGAATATCAGATTAATGCTACTACTGTACAGTCAAGCCTGTGGTGTAGTGAGAATCATTCCCTTAATTCATATTAATAGTTAAACATTAGTGAAAGTTATTTTTACTTACAAGATGTAGAAGCTGTGCTAAGGAACATGAAGGACAGTGAGATGAGACAGCAAGCACGGCTTTGCCAAGGGCAAGTCCTGCCTGACCAACCCAGTGGCCTTGAATGATGGAGTGACTCCATCCATGGACAAGGGAAGGGCTACAGACTGTGTCCCTCTACTCTGCTCTGGTGAGACCTCACCTGCAGTGCTGTGTCCAGCTCTGAGGTCCTCCGCACAGGAAGGACATAGACCTCTTGGTGTGAGTTCAGAGGAGGGACACAGAGCTGATTAGAGGATTGGAGAACCACACCTATGAAGAAAGCCTGAGAGAATTTGGTTTGCTCAGCCAGAAAATTAAAGACTTCAGATTGTCACAGCTGTTTTTTAAATTCCATTTTAAAGAGACAAGAAATGTGAGAAGTAATCTTGAATCTGATTGTAATAAGACTAACAGCAACCACTAGTTTTTCCCTTCTTTTAATCTTTTTTGTTTATGATTAAGGTAGTTTAAGTTTCATGTATGACATCTGTTTTCTTTTCTTTACACTTGAAATAACATGATTGAATCTCCATGGACTTGATGTTTATATAGCCTTTTACAATTTCAAAATCTGTGTAACATATATGTTATTTGTTTTAGGCATACTATTTTAGTAAAGATTATACAACAGCTATGCTGAATGGGGACAAAGATCCTAGGAAAGTGGCAAAGCTATTAGAGATAATTCTAAATGTCAAACAGTAGGATTTAACTAGATGACAAATAAGACATTAAACAGAGCACAGTCTTTGCAGAGATCTTGACATTACTTTGTAATGGAAGGAGGATTGCAGACAGGAATGGAGTTCAAAGTCTTCTAATGGATGCAGGGTGGGGGAGACTCCATAGTCAATGTCTGTGGTTTCTGATTTAACCCTTGAATGGCAAAAAAATCCATAAATAAAATAAAATAAAATAAAATAAAATAAAATAAAATAAAATAAAATAATTTTAAAACCCCAAAACACCAATAACCAAAACTTAAAAAAAAAAACCCAAACAAACAGAAATAAAAAAAAAAATACAAAACAAAACAAAAAAAAAAAACAACCCACAAACAGATACACATATGGACCTGGCCATTTGGCTTCTTTTTTATGATAGTTTATCCAGCTTCATTGCCTAAAATATTTATACCAGTATCTTTCCACAATGTGATGCTCTTCATAAGCTAAATACAAACATGCAAACCTCCAAATTCACAGCTTGTCACAATAATCTTTAGAAGAGGAGACTGCATGCCATTTGGATCAGAACAACTAAGAAAAAACCAAATGTTAGGAACAACAATACACCAATTACCTAGTTCAATTGAGTGTGAAGTTCAATTTTACTCATTGTATGGTCTCTGTATTGAATTTGTAATCCTCAGTACTTTAATTACTATGAAACCCGCTGCACTGAGCTCAAAATGAGTACTTATTAAAAATACAGAAGTACCTCCCTATGTTTTTCACCCAGAGGAAACACAGCTATAAAATTTCTCAGCTATAAAAAGTCTCAGGAGCTTTTCATGTTGATATTTTTGTACTGACTCTTAAAGGATGAAAAAGAGTTATCATTTTTCATCTCTTATTTCTAGATTGACAAGGATTTAAGTACAACTCCCACTGGCTCAAGTATTGCTTACTACAAAAACTAATTGTCTAATTCTGCTACTGAATTCTGTATGTAGAAGCATGGCAATATAGAGAAGCTATTTGAATTATAAATAATGACATTATCATTCTACTGACAGGAAATAAATTACATTAAAATCATAAAAAGAAAAAAAACCACATTTTAACTTCTTTGGGAGAAAAGCAATTTCTAATTTGTTTTCTTCTTGACTCAGAAGTATAAAAAGTGGAAAAAAGCTGGAGTTGAATCAATTTTGATTTGCTTACTCTTGCAAGCATCCTAAATGAGATTAATTAGCAGTTGGAATATGGCTGAGGAAGGAAAGGCACCCAACTTAACTAGACTTTGCACATTATCACATAGATGTTATTATTGAGGATCACAGAGTGGTTGAGGCTGAAAGGGACCTGTGGAGATCAGCTAGTCCAACACCCCTGCTCAAAACAGGGGTAGCTGGAACAAATTTTTCCAGGCTTTATCCAGACAGACTTTGGATAGCTCTAAGGGTAAAGATATTACTAAATCCTTTAATAGGTGCATATTTATATAACAGACCCCCCCTGAAGCATACAAGAAGAAATATTTAGTCTTACATGTATCTCAGCTGATTCAAGAGCCTGTTAGGCTGACATTATGAATTCTCTTTCACCCATATCCTTTTATGCACAGTAAGCCACATCACAGGGACTGCTGGTATTGAATACCTGGTTTCCAGCTGAGGAGACAGCTGCTGCTCTTTGACATCTGTAACAGCTTTGTAATGCTCACTTCAAAACATCATGTTTTTATGAATATAGTATAAAACTCTTCCAATTTTGACTAAAGAGACACATGCAAGATCCAGACAAATTTCTGAATCCAACACCTATGGATGGCAAGAAACACGCATACCTTTGAGGGTGTTCTCTATTAATGGCAGTAAGCTTCCAAAATAAATAACTACTCCAAAGAAATCGTACTACATTGCAAGCATACTGACAGCTCATGGAGTCCCGCCTTGCCACAGAGTGCAGTGGGCAAAGTATTATGACTAAACTCTCTGTAGGCATTAGCAAAAGTTCCATTCAGCAGCTTCAAGATTGAAATAATCAAATGAGATAATTAAGTGTTGGAGGGAGCTCCCAGTGAGAGTGTCCTCTTGTGAGACTTTTGCTAAAGTCTTGCAGAGCCTGCAAGATGCAACCCCCTCTGCAGATGCACTCAGATAATCCATGCCAGAGATAATGAATCCACTGACACTTCAGAGAAAATTTTCCACTTTTGGAAAAGTAAAGACAATAGGAGGTATGAAATATTTTCTTATACTCTCCACCACAGTGAGTGTGTGGGTATACCATAGAAAACCCAAGACCTTTAACTTTAAAATCCCCTATATCTCAACCACGTCTTTCCTGGCTGGAGTCAGAAGAGTTGTAACATATGCACAGCTCTGGATTTCTGGGCTGCAAGGGCAAAATGGAAATGTCACATCCATTCAAATGAAGTACATATCACCCACACAAGGAATTGTTCTCCTGAGTCATAAGGAGAAGAAAACAAGATTATGATCTTTATTCCCATCTGTTTTTCACTCCTATTTTGTGTAGGCTGGTGCACTGTTGTCAGTAACATTCCACTCCAAGAGTGAACTGGAAGTGATGGAAGAACTTCTTCCATCTTCTTCTCTGAGTACTTTCAGGTTAAAACCTGAACTCATACTTTTAAATTTAGGCCAGAATAGGGAAAGAAAAACAAAAAACCAGGGAAACAAGATTTCTTTCATAAAAATAAAAAGTGGCAATAGAAGTTCATCATGTTCACTTTATGCAGGAAAATGTTTTTAGAATTCTTCATTGGCTTTCTAAGTTTTAGACTGAATGCCTTGTGGTAGTAATAAGTATTCTTTTCTTGACATTAAATACAATAATTCAAAGAAAAGAAAGTTTGGAAAAACCTGCAACTTAAAATTAGAGTCTCTGTACCCTATTAAAAAGAAAAGTTGAACTTCAGATCTTTAAAGCTCTTTATTATCCATGGTATTATCTACATCTCATTGCAAAAATGAAACTCTTACGAGGCAGGTGACAGACGATTACTGCATGGGTAATAGGTGGTGTCAAAGATCAAGTCATCACAGTTATTTAGTCCTTCTGAGTTGTCCTTTTATTTTAACAAAACTTGAAAAGAGGAGGGGATGGGGAGAATGTTAAAGCTCTTAGTATTAAAACAGTGAGTGTTGACAGTGGAAGAAATTTCTAGGAAGGTTTTACATAATCATCACCATCATCATCACTACCATTATCATCTTTTGTCCTTAGTATTTATTAAACAGCATTATGTTTCTGATTTTTTATTGAATAGTTATTAGAGTTTACTATTTGCTGTCCTAAACACCCGTTAATGATAATTTAAGTGGTGTTATTGATTTCATTTGATGCTGTCATAATTGTGAGGTGGTAATTTTTTTTTACCTTAACAATAGATATAATCATGAGTGAAACAGAAATTCCTTATGTCTGAGTAAACAAGAAGTGTCTAAACTCCATAACATCTTCAGAGGTAAAAGTTCCCCTTAGTAAAAACCTTTTAACTTAACCTAACTGGTTTGCATTGTGCCAAAGAAAACCAAACAGCTCCACGTTGAGTTAGACTAGAACATTTCAGATATTTCCAGGATTGACTGTTGTAGAATAAATAAGCTTCACAGAATGTATAATGATGCCCTACTAATATAATCTTTGTGACCGCTTATGAAATTCCTTCCCCTTCACCAAACTGTGTTAGGTAGCCCTACTTAATTCAAGGTAGGTGTCTGGTAGTGAAATACATGCATATAAAGCCCAAAGTACTGAAATCTGGAGAAAGTTAGTTAAGAAAAAAAAAAAAATTTCATGGTAAGAAATCTTCGAAGTATGCGGATATATTACTGTTGTAATAATTTTGCTGAAGAGGTCACTATTTGTCACACCTGAAGTTTTACACATGCCCATCAAATGCCAGACAGAAATCAATGACACTTGGGAAATCTAGAATTATTGGTGTACTGTCATTACTTGGAAAGATTTTGCTCTGATCATGAAGTTTTGATTAAAACCTTTTATACTTTTACTCCAAAAACAAACATACTTACAGCCCAAAGTTTTATCTTATCCCTTATTAAATATTTAGGAAATAAACCTAAGTGTAAGTTCTATTACAAGGAACACACTGGGAGTTACAAGTCTAGTATTTGACTGTAGATTCAGGCTCTCAGAGGTCAACTGGGTTTACACCTGTAACTAAACAAATCCTGAAACAAAAATGCTTGTGGTACAAAGTAATAAGGATTTGAAGAATAGATAGTGGAAAGAATGAACAATAATATAAAAGCTTAAAGAAGGACAGACAGTTAAATTCATAGATCTTTTCCTCTTGAGTTCACAAAATATAAATATGGTTCAAATATTCATTTCAAAATCAATTTTGTCTTGAAAAATATATAAAAATGACCCAAGTGGTTTTTGTATGGTGAAACACTTATAATTTCCAGTAATTAACAATGGTGCTGTTGGCCTGGTGTTTCATGTACCAGTTTTAATTAAAAATTCATTTTCCATGGATAGAAGCCCTGAAAACAATGATTTGCCATGGAAATATTGACACAATGCAAAACACAAATAGGACCAGTTCTGCCTCTAGACACAAGTGATTCATACTGCCATGAATCATTGCTCCACACAGGCAACTTGATTTCCTGGCTCTATCACTCCTCTCTTTATATTCCAAAACATAATGCTAGAATGTTGGCTATAATATTAACTTACACAACTACTTTATTAATAAAGACTACCAAATTATCTACAGAGCTACACAAATTGTTCTTATGTGTCACAGAATTAGATAGCAATGCCATGCTTCATCTAAAGCCTCCTATTTGTGTACCTTTGAAGATTAGGTCAGTATGCCATATGGTTAACCTCAAGTTCCCTCAAGGAAAACACTTCTTTATAGTCAACATATCTAAGAAGCTGTAATTACTTGGCCTTAATTCTTTGGGATTATTTCAGCTGTACTCTCTTGTGCTTATTTGTTATTTCTTACGGTTTATTGAGAGCTAGTTGTTAGCTTGGTGCTGTGCAGGCATAAAGAAATAGATTGAATAATGCACTTTTTTATTTCTAACGTTATTTTCTTTATTTTGTGCAATAGAGTATTGTCATTTTGAGGTTTCACATAACACTTCTAACTCAAATCTGAACTGGGAATTCATATACAATTTTCCAGGATGCCTGCATCATATACATGCAGATATACAAAAGACATTTATTTCAAGTAGAGAAATAGTTTGTACTCTCATGAGCTAAAAACCATATAACCAAAATACAAAGCATTTAAATTCCATAATCCCATGTTGTCGTGTTGTTATGAAGGAAGACAGCTTGTAAAAAATCTTCACTTCCAATTCAGAGGCTTTTGAAAATTTTAATTCGCATTTTGAGACTATGATCCTTCCCCAATCTGTTATCCAAATCCTTCCTGATTTTAAGCCAAAATTCAACAGATTTAAATGAAGGTGAAATCTGGCCAGATAATTTTTTGGTGTAAAATGAATCCTGTAAAAACATTTTGGACTAGCATGATGCTAACCAGGTAGTGCTTTAGGGAATCAGACTGAATGTGTACTTGTTTCCTGATATATTGCTGTCTTTGGTTCAGGACTTTCTAAGCGCAACAGCAAGAAGTTAGCATTTCTTCAAGCTCATGACTGGGCATCTTTCTGAAAAAGGAAAACCACAAACATGTGATGGAAATACAGCCATACCTCACTAAATAATATGAAGCATGGCAGTCATAGCTGTTCAGTTCTTCCTGCTCAGCATTGCAACAGTAGGAAAAACCTGCTGAGAAGGGAAGTTGCCACGTGGTGAATTATCTGTTCCGTGAAATTCTGAAATAAATGAATTACACTTTTCCTAGCAGTTAGACCATTCCTTAAGAAATGAGAGAAAAAAAAGAAGTATCAGACAGAGCCAAATGCGTCAGGCAGATGTGGCTGGAGAAGCTACCTGAGGTGCCAGCTGGATTTATACTAGCATTCTTGGAGAGACTGAAGACACGAATGGCTGCTTTGAATTTAATCCATGTTATTTCCTGCCTGCTGGCGTTACTTACAGGACATTTGCTGTCCACTCTGTTATGCCCTTCAAACGTTGTTTTTGAGTTTTTTCCTTCAATTTTTCTTTCAACTTTATGAATTCTTATTACACATTTTTCATTAAATGATACAAAAATATTGAATTGTTGCTTTAATCGTTTGGCTCCAATCACTTTATTCTTAACCAAAGGCACACAGCAATTCATGGTAAAGAGCAAAGGCAAATGGTTAACACATATTTCAAAATAGTTTTTTGGCAATAAAATAAATTTGTGAAATAGTTTCTGACTTTTTTTGAAACAAAGCTGCTTTCTACAACTACTAGAAAGTTTCTGTCATACCATTGCCCTTGTGAAGCTTATTTGAAGCTCATATTGTAATTATGTAATATGAGCCCTGCTGGTGACAAACTACATAGTTTATACAGAACTTTTATTTAGAAAAGCTGGATGAGTAAACTTGATTAAAATTGGTAGGGTTGACCCTAATCTTACCAGCCAAATACTGTGCTCCACCATCTAGTAGTGTAGCACCTAGGTGTTGTGAGGCCAAAATGTCCTGGAAATACCAAGGGTGCAGAATTTAAAGGTCTTTATAGGGACTGTGTCCATCAGCTTATGAAGATGCAAGAATTAGTGCGTTTGTATGCAAGTGTGTATATATATATCTAGATGCACATACATGCTCACCTGCATTCTAGATGTGCATGTCTGTTTCTGTAGCTTTCAGATATTGAGTGCTTCCTAACAGACCTGTTATGCACATATTTGGTGGTGGTGAGTGTTGAACACTGTGTTTTGTTTCATCAATTAGGTAGTTCTGTGACAAATAAAATTCTAGAGGTTTTTTTATTGGGTTTCCTTGGGGTTTTGGGCTATTTTCTTAGTATTTATTTTATAGAATGGTTAAAAACCCAGTGCTTTGCAGTTCTGTGCAGCTATGTCTGTATTCCTGCATGAGGCTGCCCACAACCTGTCAGGTCCCTATCAATATTTTCTTGAGCTGTCAGCTCAGCAAGAAGTATCACGCACTGTGGCTTTGTGAAAATGCAGCCATGCCAACTGACCAGCAGCTCTCTGTGAGCTTTCTGCCTGGCTAGTTGCTATTTCTTGGCTGCTGGGTGAGCCTAAACAGAGCAACTCAACTCTGATGGATCAAAAAACAGCTCTGGAGCCTGAATGAGGCCCCAGGGCAATATTTTGTGCAGGCTGGTTGAAAGAGCTTAATATCTTTGAAAACTCCATGTCTGTCAAATTTTGTTGAAACTGTCCAAGGCACTCCAGGGTACCAGTGAGAGAAACACAGACACACAGACAGCTTGACTGCCTAAGCCTTGTTTCCTCAGGAAACCAGGCTAAAAATGTGCCTAGAGATATTTTTAATGTCACAAACTGTTAAGCAGTCCTCAAGATGAGGAAAAGAAATATCTACACTACATATTATTTGGAGGAATATTTCAGTGAGCAAAATGAGAAGAAGAGTAAAAATCCATTCAGTATTCTGTAAACCAATGATTTTGGAGTGAAAAGGAGTGCCTTTGCTTTCCACAATTTACATTTAAACGAATTCAGCAACAATAACTACAACAATAGTAAATGGTTTTTCTTTATATATGCTTACAAAACAGTTCATGGCAACAGCAATTTTCTTTTTGAAGCAAGGTTAAATTTATTAGACCTGCTCAGAATGTTGTCCCATACAAATTCTCTGTTGCATGTTGTGTTTTTTGTTCTCTTCTAGAAATATTTAAAGATGACTTCCATTTCCACGAAAGTATTTGTACAGCACTCACTGCTTATCTGGTCTGATATTTTCTGAGTTTTGCTCATGACTTTCAGATCGCATCCTATGTTCCTAATTGAAGAGAAGGCTCATGTACATTGAGCATGGAATACAAATTAACAATCCTGGATGAAAGAATATTCTTTTTCTTTTTATGAGATTGACTATCCAGACATAGAGTGTCAAGAACCTGTAAGGCAGGTATGGACCTGTCCTGGGTACAGAGTCAGGGGGGTGGAGCTTTTAGTGCTGTCTACTCGGTACCACTCATGTCAAGAAAGATTTCCATGGGAAAAAAAAACAGGCCTGGAAATGGAAATCTGGCCATTTTTGCCTGGCTCTCTGCAGGAAAAGGCACTGGGTCACCCCAGTAGGCCTAGCCCCTCACCACAAGTCGCAGTTCCTTTTCCTATTCCTCTGAACCACAACCTTTGTGCATTCGTGCTGAAAGACAGTGATGGCGAGCCCAAGATGCCACTCTGAGAAAAACAAAAGAGAGAGAGTGACAGTGGCACAGGACCAAGCTGTGTGGAGCCCAAGCCCCAGCAGAGCCGAGTGGAGTGATGCTGGTGCTGGAGGCAGCTGTACAGAGTCGAATCAATGGAGTGGATTTATCTGAGGAGAGCACATGGGGCAACAGGGATGATCTAGCTTCTGAGGGAGCTTGATGCAGCTCCTCATTGTTTTCTTGGACTGAAGGGGTGTGAGGGAGGATGGATGCAGCCATTAAGCCATGAAAACTCTCGATTATTCAGTGGTAAGAACCCATTGGTGGAAAAAACACCTTCTCTTTTTTGTACACTTTTGGTTATTACAATTATGATTATTGTGATTTTCAGTAAATTTTGATTCCAATTTATAATCTCTCCTAGTGCTCCTCCATTATTGAAAGGGGCAGGGGAAAAAGGGAGCATCTTGAGTGGGTTTAATTTTCCAGCTCTGTTTTAAATAGCACAACACCTGCTACTGAAGTACGATTGATAATGTCAAAAGATGGTGAGAGCAGAGAGAGGTATATACTGAAGATCCTGTGCAGTATCTTTGTAACTCTGAAAATGTGAATATTGCCATTAATGTTAATGAAATTTTCTACAAATTTGAAGTTACAGACCTGATAATGAACTAGAATTGAGGCCTATTTTATCAGATTTTCATGGGAAAATATTCCTAACATAAACTGGTGACTAGATAACTCCTTCTAGAATTGACATATAAGGTTTATAAATGTATTCAAATCTGCTTTACCACTAGAAAATATTTTATTCTCTTTCATTATCAATCTGCATTCCAGTAGGCACAAATTACTTTTATTTCTAACAAGATTATAATTCAGATTAAGGTCCAAACAGCTCTTAATAAACTCATTGCAAATTAACAGATCCTTGCCTTTCTACAATGGCTAGCCTTGAGTGAGTCCTGTACCTCACAAGGTTTTGAGAATCCCAAAGGCAAAAAGGAGGGCAATACTGTCAACACAGAGAGTGCAAGTTTTCTCCATTGCTTGCCTGCCTGAAGTGCTTTGTCATTTGGAAATTGCCTGGCACTGTTTTGTCTGAGACTAGCTTGTACTTTCACAAACGTAATTTGGGGGATAGCAAGCTCCAGAAACTACTCTGATTGGGAAGACCCTAGAATGACTGTCCTGTTTCAGGGGATCTACCTGCAGACAGGAAAAGTTGAGATGTGTGTACTCAGCCCAGACTTTGCTACTTGGCTTTGGCGACAGGATGTGTGCCCTGGTCTCTCTTATTTAGCTATCCGGATTGGGCCTTAGTGTCTACACTTGGGTTCTTAAGAGTGTATGATAGTGGTGAAGCCTGCTGTGGACAAGCTGTTGTAGAAAAAGCAGTATTTCTTCAGAGAGACACAATTTCAAATATTGCAAGATTTACAGGAGCAGATAAGAGTGTGCAGAACAACCCAGTAATTCCCCTGGGCCCCAAAAGTGTTTCATCCTTGTCCACAGACCCCATGGACAGATCACAGCAATGTGCTGCAGGCACTGAATCTGTAAATGCAGGTTACAGGATAAAATCTGGACACCTTATTTTGGAGCTGGTAGCTGTGCCTTTGGCGGTTTCACAACTCTGCTTGGCAAAAGAAATGGGAGTTCAATTAAATTTGTGAGGAAAACTGTATTACCTTATATGACTAGGAGAGGTGGTAGAAATGGAAATTTTGTACCATCCCAAGTCACCTGTAAGGAAATTAATGAAATTTTTTCTTTCCTTTAATATGTTACAGTACTGACATTTGATGAGAAGACTCACTTTCACAAATTATTTTATTTTACTTCAAAATGCATTTACTTAGATATAAGTTCTGTGAATGATTTCTCATACACATTCATGAGAATGCATAAGCAAAGAGGTGAAAGTATTAAATTATTTAGTTAGCTGATCTTTTAGGATATAGAATCACACTTTTCTCTGAGATTCCACTGTGCCTTTTTTGAGTGCATTTGAGCTACCTTTAAGCTTTCTCCTGTGTATTTTTTATCTACTGCTTTATGTTAGATATCCATAGTCCTATTCTCCTGTGATTTTAAAATACACGTTGCCTGTGTATTATTAGGACACTACATGCATAATGCACCATTCCAACAATTCTTTTAAATTGATTCTACACACCAAAAAAAACAGGGTTTTTTTTCTTTCTTTTTTACCACAAGTGTGCCTATATTCACACAGCTGAAATCCCAGTTATTTGAAAATATACAGATGCAGATATATGCAGTACTAAGGAATTCAGAAAACATTGGCCAGCAACGCTTCCCTACCATGTCCAACTGAACTTAATTTGTATTTGCAGGCTTTGAAAACTGAGTGAAAACAAAGAATAAAAATAATAACTATTTTTCAGACAGACGTTATCGATAAACTTTTTACTGTGATTTTTGTCTTGTATAAAACACTTCTGAAATTTTTTGTTTGCATTTGACAACATAAATAGACCACAATTTGTGTGTAAATTCAGAAGTTTAAAAACATTTAAACTATATGTTAATATCCACAGAATCACAAAAACAACTGGGTTGAAAAAGACCTTTGAGATCATCCAGTCCAACTTATGACCTAGCATCACTGTGCCAACCAGACCATGGCACTGAGTGCTGCTTCCAATCTTTTCTTAAACACCTTCAGTGCGGTGACTCCACCATCTCCCTGGGGAGCCCATTCCAATGTCCAGTCACTCTTCCTGTGAAGAACTTCTTCTTAATGTCCAGCCCAAACTTCTAGCACAGAAGGCTAGTGGGAAAGGCTGTGTCCTCTTGACCTGGTTACCTGGGAGAAGAGATTGACCTCACCCAGCTTCAACCTCTTATCAGGCAGTTGTGGAGAGTGACAAGGTCACCCCTGAATCTCCTTTTCTCCAGGCTAAACATCCCCAGCTCCCTCAGCCGCTCCTCA
>VXBQ01012281.1:32626-42685 GCA_013400175.1 Phainopepla nitens
TTAATAGGCTACAACTCTGCAGGACAGGTGAACAGTATTGAAGGCTGTGAAACGTGGAGTGCCAAGGTGTACTGACCAATCACAGAGAGGGCACACAGGTGGAATGCATGTACGATGAATGGTGTAAAAGGTTGTATGGAAGGACAGTGCTGATGCTTGGAACCTCTCATGGTGTCAGCTGTACATCCTCCTTCACCTCACCAGTGCCAAGCACAGGGGCATAACTGCTGCCCAGCTCCTGCTGGCCACACTATTGCTGATACAGGCCAGGATGCCATTGGCCTTCTTGGCCACCTGGACACATCCCTGGCTCGTGTTCAGCTGCTGTCAATCAGTACCCCCAGATCCCTTTCTGCCTGGACGCTGTCCAGCCCAATGCCCAAAGCCCAGTGTTCTTATGCCATGTTTACTTGTTATTTCACTTTGAGTAATTGAAACTAAAAAGAAATATGTAAATTTCTTGGGTACTCAGCAATTACACCTTCAGAGAATACGCTCGTAAGTACTAGTCCTTTGAAGTGGCACTCTATCTATCGAATTAATAATTCCCACACTGAATAATTCCCAGGTACTTCCCATTCAGACCACTCTTGAATATAAAATGAGTATAAGTACGAGCAGCCGTGTAGCACTGTTTTCCAATGGTTTTGTAAATTAAGAAAATAAGCAGTGTTTTATAGCTGCTTATGGGTGTCTGCCACTTCTTGTTTGTTTTCTTCTCTTCTTGCTGGCATCTCTTTCTCATCCTCATCTCTTTATTTAGTGATACAGTGCAGCTGCAGCAGAGAGTGCATGAATAAATTGAATTGGGCCCATGTACCTCTGGCCCAAGTGCTTGGGGTTGTTTCTGTACTGAGCTCCTGCTGCAGGGAATGTACAACAGGGACACTGAAATTAGTTGAAAGCAGGGCATACTTGCTTGAACTCCCCAACCTGCCTCAGTATTGCTAGGGTTAACTGGTGCCCTACCTATCTGGAAAGGTGCATAAAGTTTATATTTCTATACTTTCAAAGTATTTTTTCCTGTTTTTATCTTTAGGCATTAAACTTTCTGTTAAATATAATTTCAAAGCAAATTAAGTACTTTTGTTCTAAAATGTACAATATCTACAAGTTTTAGTGAGGTAGAAAATCACTAATCAACGTTTCTGAATACATTTTTTAAGCCGAACTTTAAGTTTAAAATTACTTCCTTCTTCATTTAAACTTCAAAATCTAAAAGGCTGTTTGCTGTTTTCTCTTCTGCTGGTCATTGCTTGATTTTTTTTTTTCGTTTGGTTTTGATGGCATCTCTAACATGCAAAGCAAATACGAAGAGTGAAGTTGTACTGCTACTTTGGTTGTTTGTGGTGTCTTCTGTAGTAAAAGAAGATAATATCTGAACTCATTTTAGCAGATAAAAAAGTTGTTTACAATGTTTTGTCTCTTGCTTTACTTGTGCTGAGAAGACATGGCTATTAGAAACATATTTTTATTTCCATTTGTTTGTTATGACTACCAGCTTAGGGTTTACCTGGTTATTTACAAAATAATTTTTCCTTGACAAATAATTATTTCTGAAGACAGTAAATTTCACCTTATTTTTAGATGTATTAATGATACCGCAATTTACAGTTCCTTTCACAACAAAAGAGGAATTTTTCTCAAGTAAGTTGTGAGATACTAGCAGTAGGAGCCAGGTAACAAGCAGCTGCATTTACATTTAGGATTTTTAATTCATAGAAATTATTTTATAGTAATAGTTCAGGTTGGTAGCAAAAAAATATTTTTAGTAGTAATTTCCTGAGGACATTTTCTAAGAGCAGTACTGCGTACTTACTGATACTCTGCTGTATTTCAATGATACTGGAAATTACCCAAGTCACAATGAATCTAGTTAAAAGATCTAAGAACTGTTAGTTATAAATTAGCAGTACTATATAATGTACTTTACTGAGTCAGAGATGGAAGACACAGATTTCCTTTGAAATCCCCTGTTGTTATGGGCACAGTGCCTTTTTAACATCAGCCTATTAAATTCAAGGAGGGCATTATACAACCGATGAAGTTTTTTTCAGACCTGTTAAAAGACTGATTTAAAAATTACAGTTTACATGGGTAAATAATTTGAGATTGAATATATGCATCATGAAAGAAACAGTGAAAACAGCTTATTGGATTTTTTGTCTGTCCAGTTCATGTGAGACAACCAACAAGCAAATAGGATTATAAGATAAGATTGCTTTTTTCAGCATTGCATTTCAGTATCACAAAATTTTTAAATGTGCATATACACTATTATGACACTAAGAACATAGTTATGGACACAGAGTCAAGCACGTACAGAACTTGGACTTCCAAGAGCACATAAGCATCTGACAATATAATGGGAGACTTCTTGACTGTAAAGCCAATATATAATGTAGAAACACATACACAGTGTGAGATGACTCATTTCAAAATAGTGTTTCATCAACAGAAAGATAAGTTGCTAAGTCCTTTCTCCTTCATAAAGAAAAGTAATCTCAGAACTTCTGCAGTTCATCAGAGCGTCAAGAAGAACTAAAACTGAATTGCTACTAAGAAAACAAAAATCAGAAAAAGGGGGACAAACTTGAGTGTATTTTAGTCTGGTTCATTGCTAATCTTTCACTCATGAATACAAAACCATATGAGTGAGAAGTTTACCAGAATAAAGACTTAAGACAGGGACATAAAAGAGCTGGAATACTAAGGAATGCTATTAGCACAAGATTGATAAACGTGACTGATCTTCTACACTAAAACTCTTATGTAAACTTGATTAATCATTGTCATGAATGTTAGTATGTACGTGGTTTTAAAACAGAAAATTAATGTATCCAAAAATATAACATTTGTGTATTCTTTGAAGAACAATTTTACTCCAAATACATGTTCTTCAACTGGTTTTAGAGCCATCTGTTACAAAACAATTTAACACAATGTTAAAAAAATGTATGCTCAGAATTCCAGATGAAATGGTGTTCAACAAAGAAACTGTTCTCCCTGTTGCTTTATTGAAGGAATAATGAATGATGTATATAAAAACAACAAAAAAAAAAGGATAATGGAAATATGAGATATGTTTATTGGTAAGAAGGATCCATAAATGTTAATCCAAGTTATGTATTGCTATGTGTTTTACATCATTATAGTCACATACTTGGAATAAATGTGGACCTGGAACAAAAATTACACTTGTCCTCATGCAAACTTTGTGTCTCAAGTAGAAAAATAGATCATTTTTTTAAAAGTAAGAATAACAACCAGGAATATGTAAGCTAGTTTTCTAACACTGTTTAAGTTGGAAGACAACTAAACCTGAATTGTTTAATGATGTTTTTTAAATATGAATTAAGTGTAACAAATCAATTTTTTACTCTCTATCTTGGAAGTTAGAGAACATTAATATTTTAGGTCTATTCTCATTCTACTATAAAGGATAGCATATCTGTTACTTTATTGTCTAGATTTCCAGTAACAGGGTAAATTAGAAAGAGGTATGTCTTGGAAAACCAGCTGCTTTTGATATATAAACTTTATCTCAAGAAACCATTTTATTGGCCATAAGCCTGTCTTGATGGTTTATGTCATTGTATCCAAATGTTTATTAAAAAAACTAAGTCATTAGGTCGCCAAGTTAATTCACTCTCTACAAGTTAAATTGAGGGCAAAGATAAAGATTTTAGGAGATTGAGAGGAGTGTCTCAGTCAAAAGTTGCACTGAAATGTATGTGCTTAATTCCTTGAGGACATATTCCTCATAACAGTTTAAATATAAAGGTCATCTTTAAAACACTTGCCAGGACTTACAACTGAATTCAACAGAATCAAACAACTCAAAATAGAAGAGATGGAAAATGCTGAAAATTGTTATAGTATGTAAGAGTTTGGCCCTAATGGGGTGAATGAATCAAATTAAAGAAGAACGAGAAGATGATTGGTGTTTACACAGAAGAAAAGCCTCTTCTTTCCCCTGTGTTGCTGTAATTCTGTGAAAATCCTATCAAGTCCATACTAAAATTCATCTCAAAACCACTCATACAGACTTAACATACTCCATGTGAGGTTTTCAAATAAGTATAAATTTTAATTTCATGCAAACAACTGATCCTATCAGCTTCTAAATCCCTCTGGAGTAAAACAACTCTATCTTAATGACTGAATGGGAAATCCACTGTTTTCTCCACTGAAATTCTGGACAAAACAAAACTATGATACACCTCACTCCAGTTCTTCCTGCCCTTAAGGCAAAATAAAAAGGAAAAATGTCAAATCCTGACCTTCCTAAACATGATAAGTAAAAAAAAAAAAAAAAGACGGAAGTTCCATCTCCTTCCTAAACAAAAGCCAAAGTCTTTCTCATTTGCAAGAAACCTCTAAAAATAATAGCCTTTAGTTTGCATATATACGCAAGCATTCACAGACTCTTATCAAAGAAATCTGGATAATGAAATTGATTCATTTTCACCTCTTGTTTTAGCTAGATAAATCCTTCACCACTTTATTATGTCTCCAATTTTGAAAGGAACTGACATCACACATAGTTATTCCTCCACACTGGATCTTTTCTGAAAAAAATAGAAACATTTTTATTTTTTGTGAGTTTCAGTCAGTTCACTACAAATCTATAAAGAAAAAAAAAGTATAAAAAATACAAATTAAGTTGCTTAGTCATGTAATTAATTGATTCTACTGCTTCACTTTAACACTCTAATAAGTCATTAAAATAAACCCCAAACTCTAAATTGTGTTTCACAAGAGGGACAGATTTATAAGGGTCCACAAGAGAATCAGAACAGAAAATGGATAAGAATCTCCATCCTTAGCACCATCTATAAAGATTCCTATATGTATATAAAATACCTAAGCAGAAAACATATCTGAAATATACATCTATGTAGAATAGTACAATATTAACAAAGTAGATCATGTTCTGAAAGATGTCAAGCTTGTTTTAAGGAATACAGCCTTTCAGATTACAAGAAAGTCTTCTTTTGACCTCTGCAAAGCCCATGGAGAGCAAACCTCCAGCTGCCACATAATGAACAAAACAAGATCACAATGATAAACTGACATTAGCAGCTGCATAGCGCGTATGAATAAACAACTCTTTAATAAAACAAATCCCTTTATTGTTATAAATGACAGAACACGTATTTCATGCTGATATGACCTGGTGAAAAAAGTCTATTATTACCATTTGTTTCAGCCATATGTTCTCATTCACAGTATTGCTTACAGAACTAAAAAATATTTATCTTATGGATTAGAATGCTGGATTCTAGAAGATTCCACAGCTTTACATGATGCTAATGAGGAGAATTCATGACACAAAACATCAGAGCCTCTTTCCTGAAACTTTACTCAACCCTAGAACTAAAATATTTTTAAAGTACTATTTACCTTAAGTATTCTGATCATGGTAATACATTTCTCACTTTAAAAAAGGGATCAGAGAGAGAGAGTAAAAGAACAATGCACAAAGAAAGAAAATAATAAGAAAGAAAAGGAATCGGGCATATTATTTCTCTCTCACATTGCTTTTTACTGTTTTCTTTTTCCCTAGCCTTGCAATTAACCAGTGTTTTGGGGAATAGCAGAGCCCTGTTCTGAAGCCTATTGAGTTGTGTATGAAGTGGCAGCTGATTTCTATCCTTTTCTAGGAGCTGACCACTCACTTCACAGAGATTTTAAGGTTATTACAAAATTAGAGTCAGCTGAAGAGCTGAGAGAAAATAGCAAACTTGTTAGCAACTTTGCAAGACTTTGGATAGGTGAAGAAGTTCATTGTTCTCTTTCAAAATATTTTTACTATTAGATAAAAGGAGAGAAAGAAATTTATCAAGAGGAATTCTGCTGGAAAGAAAAAAAAGTAGCTAACAAATGCAACAAACTTTAAACTAACAACCCATAAGACCGAGAATTTTCATTCTACTGAACATTCAAAAATCATTCTAGGATGTGACAAGTAAGACAAGTCCTACAGTAATTTAGCATTCAACATTCAAATTCAACCTATTGTTCTAAACTTGGCAAAACACCTTCATCCCTTCCTTGCCTCTCCCCAAAGAAAGGATACAGAATCAAAATTAAGGCTTATGTTTTCCAGTTTATTACCACTTCCAAAACTTGATCAGCAAACACCAGGTGCAGACTATAAATCCTAAAGTTGAAAGAGCTTCTCTGATCTGATAGAGATTCAGAAAGAAACTGCACAAATTAAAAGAGAGAATAAGAAGAAAGAAAACAACTATGTCTATTAGAAATTATTCCTTTGCAATTTGAAGTCCAGACTCATACCAAGGCATTTCTAAATTATCAAAGATGGACTTGATTTTCTAGAGTGTACTCTACATTTTTCTGCAGATTTCTGTCAATATACCCCTTGAAGTTCTGAAGTTCTGCACCTGTAGCTGCAATAGTGAAGGGATTAGGAGACTAATAGGAAAAACTTTCTCTATAGCCTGTGATTTTAGTGGAAGTAGCTATGGCGTGAAGCACTGTATGGAGTACAGCTGTTATGCAAACTCTGAGTCTGAAGGAACTTCAATTTTTTTCTCAGTTCATATCATATCAATGCTTATGACGATATTTAAAAATATTTACTAAACTTTATAAATTAAATTGAATAAAATTGCAGTTGTTAAAATTACTGACGTTCTCAGTTCATTATATAAAATGCCATTATGATGACTTGTTGCTCACCTAGCCTTCTACCAATTTTAAAATGCAGAACTGATAATACTGATGCAAGCAATATCATTTACACCGCTCTCTGATTTGAATCCTTGATTCTTTCATGGAGTAACCATCAACTAGATTAAATACCCATGTGTAATGTGAACATATTTTTTTCAGTACTATAATAGATTTAAAATCTAAGATTATAAAAATATTCATGAAAAAGGTCTAAAAACATGAACTAAAATAAATAACATTTTGCTATCAGCTAATGCAGAGTTTTGAAAAATTGCCCTTAAATTACTGTTTTCTTATTAGACCCTACGGAGTTTCAAACCTTGGAGTGAATTCTAGGAGGATGGGGAGAAGACATAGATAGAAGGGTAGTGGTAATATGGAAGTTAGAAATTTATATTCTGAGTTGAAATTTTCATTCAATCACAGGTATTCAGTAGTTAGGATTTTAGGAAACATGAACAAACAAATGGTGCATTGTAAGCATCATGTGAGCTGGTAGCTCTGCTGGGTCGTCAAGACTTGTTTTTTAATTTGTTACAGATACAGAGCTTTCGCTACATCTCTTGAATGATCCTGAAGTCTGTGGCCGCCATGTGAAGTGCCAGGAGCAGCTATCACCTCTTTCTGCAATGCCAGTCCCCCTCCTTAGGGCCCTACTCAGAAAGAAACCAGCTGAGAAAGTGCTCAGCAGTACTGAAGAATGAAATAAAAATAAAAACATCAAAAAAGAAGATCAGTGGAAAACCAATAAAAATCATGAAAAAACTCAACACCTAAAAAGCTCAGCTGTGAGACTAGCCCTCTCTAATCCAATCCTACATTGGATTAAATTCTACTTACTTTTTAACAATAATTTTTGGAGTGAATTTCTTCTTCCAATAAATACATACTACACCATTTTACTGATTTAATACTTACGACTGTTTGCACACTTGCAGTGCCAATATGTAGAAGAATGGATAGGATAAAGAGTGTCCTTTTTTTTATTATTACTTAAAGAATCAGCTGCCAGATAAAGTGTCAAAAAGCCCTCAGCATAGTGCCATATGCCATATACTCTGTAAGCACCATATGTGTCCATCCATTACACAGGAAATATCAACATCATGCACAAGTTATAAAATAAATGCATGTTATTAAAAGTTAGATCTTTATATACATTACATGTGCTTTCTTGCAATGACTGTACTCAACCTTAAAAATAAGCAAGTTTTCATCAATTATGTCATAATTTATTTTTTCTTCAAATGTGGATGTTATAAACATAAAGATGGACTAGCGGGAAGGAAAATATGGAAGAACACAGCAAGGAATTTGACCAAAATCTCTAAATGCAAGGTATCACCCATTAGGAGGCTGTGACACAGTAACAGCTTTGTCCTGCAAAAACAGTACTAACCCTACATCAATAAAACTGTCTGCATTAATGCTCGCAGCTGGGTGATAAAAAGGGAAGACAAGAAGAGCTGGAGAGCAGCTCAGCCTTTCTTCAGTTGTTTATGAACCTCACTTGATGGCTGGGGGCCACTGGCCTGGTGCGTACTGTGCGGGTGCAGGATGTCAGCAGCAAGGACAGCACTAAGTAGAGTGAAACTAAAAGCTTGACCTATGAGTCCTTGCAAGCACTAAATGCATTTAAGCATTTTAATTCAAGATTGGTTTTTTTACTAAATAGAAAATATCATCACGTCACTTAGTACCAAAGAACTTTCTGATAGCCTTACATATGGTTTTTCCTCTACCAGAATGCATAGATGACCCCCATGCGAAAGTACTCAGTATATTTCTCACTCAGTACACAACATGTTTACCCCTTTACAGATATTTAGGTGTACCCTGTCTAACCAGGAGACAGAAAACTGGTTGCACTACACCAGTCACAAGACAAGGGCTTTGCCTTTGGGGTCAGCCATGAGGAATACTGCAAAAAGGAATGAGGAACAGTTAAATAGAGAGAAAATAGTGTTCCACTCACAGAGTTAGAGGAACATGATCAGTTGGAAAGACTGTGCACACATGTGCAACTATGCACATTGGATAGGAGGGTCAAATTTAGACACAGCAAGTCAAGAACCAAAACTCACAAGAGGTTCTTTCCTGTGAAGGGAATCTGAGGTTTTCTGGACTCCCAATCTGTATCTGTGCTGGCTGGAAGCCCACTTTCAGGCATTCGATATCCTTTTTGAAATCTAGCGATATCAGTGCAGGAAATCAGAGTCATCCACTGCAGTCATCCACTCCTCAGGCAGTACATCCTTTTTTAACCAGTAGTAAAGATGTTCATCTGGTATGCCTTATCCTTTTTATCAGCTAAAATAAGTGGATTCAGGGCACATGCAGTACTTAGTAAGTTTACAATTGCAGAGCAGATTTCATCTGAAGTGAGTTAAATAGTTGTTGTGCAAGGAACTTGGATGGCAGCTTTAAGCAAATGGTACCCTCTAGCATGAATGTAGCGAGGAACATACTTTCCTTTTTCACAGTAAGGAAACAAGAGAAGGGGGATGTGAACATATTGTTTTGTAATTCCTCCAGGAATAAGAGTGATTTGAAAATCTTTACAGTAAAATGTTTTAAATGACAACAGGAGTAATTAAAAATAGATATTAAAAATCCAAATTAAAACAAACAACACATATGAAAAAAGAAGAAAACTATAAGAAACCATAATCTCGAGTTGTTTCCAGAATTTAAGTGGGCACAAGTTGCAAAAGCAGGCTTCATGGTTCTACAGTGACATAAGAAGTAAAGGTTGGAAAGAGAACAGTCTTAATCTAATCATAAGCAGCTACAGAAACGCTGTGTCCCAGCTGTGATCTCTGGGGAACCATATTAACATAGGGGTGTTGCTAAATGTATGTGTCCCAAATAGTTGCGACCCATGGAGACCAGCTTTAGATAATGAGCAAAAAGAAGGTTAGCAATTGCTGAATACAAGCAGAAAGTAGCAGAGCTCTACATGTATCTATCCCCATACCACCTATAAAACTTGAAGCGCATTGAGCATAACATTTAACTTTGGCTGAACTTGATAAACAACTTGAACAGGGTAAAAAATGCTTTAGTAACCCCTCCTGCTTTCTGTGCTAAACCACAAATAATTCAAACGTACTTAGGCATCTTCAACTGCAAGACATTCCTAGTACATTCTTAACCATTCTGGTGCTAAATACTACATCTCAGATCCACAACAGTTTTTATGCACACAAATCCTGCTGGAGTCAGTACTGTACTTCTCTCAGTGTCTAGCTGTATAGATGCTTGTGTCAATTTTTGGAAAAGAATTTCTTTTTAGAATACATTTTTGCACAAAAGAGGAATCAAATGTAATATAGTGGTAAAACCACAAAAAAAGTC
>VXBQ01012281.1:50729-72496 GCA_013400175.1 Phainopepla nitens
AGGAGAGGAGAGGAGAGGAGAGGAGAGGAGAGGAGAGGAGAGGAGAGGAGAGGAACTGCCATCTAGGTGAGTTTTATAATGTGTAACAGGAATTCAATCTCGTGTCATACTGCATGTCACTCACACTGTAAGTGTTGCCAAAAGCAATCTTATAAAATTATTTCTCTAGAATTTAATATATAATCTGGCTGGCAGTGAAAGAAAACCGTTGAGGCTGATGCAAAGTTTCATTCTATGTGGAAGGTAATGAATCATCACCAAAGTTGATATTCATTTTGACTTAATGGAATGTAGGTTGCTTCCTAACATGCTAATTTGATTCTTAGTAAAATAAGTGAGAAATGTCAGAATTTCACGTACAATAAAATTTTCTGTATCCACTGGTAGAGATGTACTTCACAAATTATAAGAATTCCAATGTGCATTTCCTTTGAAATTTTCTTCTACTATATTCCTCGTAGTTGTTTCTCTCACATGTCATTCAGTGGGATGTTCTTTGTTCTCTACTTGTTTTATGAGAATCAGATTTCATCTAGACAATATTTTGTAGGGTTCTGAGAACCAGAATGGATTGTCTTCTCTTCTTTGCCCCCTCAAAAAACTCTCAACTGTAAAAAGGCAAGGTTTTAAAGTCTCCAAATACTTTACTATTGTAGAGGCAGGTTTTGACATAATTCCATGCTGTTGTGATTACATATTTACTTAGATGTGGATTACACAGAAATCACTGGACAGGGAAAGGCCAACTCAAACAATTTTCCAGCAACCTTTCCAAGTCAAATCAAAGAAAATGTTCCGGCAACAAAGAGTTCTTTACTTTAGCAACCACTGCTTAACTACCTTAGGGACTTAGATTCCTGTTTCCTGGTAGGTTTCTTATAGACATTGGAAAGATATTTCTGGAAGGTCAGGAGGATAATCATTAATTTGTATGTGTTTTTTTCACATGAAATGTCTGTGGAATATCCTCTTTCTACTTTAATAAAGGGTTTGGCTGCATTTGTTTTGGGTACATGACTAATTAGAAATTTAGTTACCGATTAACTTATTAATTGTCAGTAGCATATAAGCATCTTATCTGCAACTAAAAGTGACACAAAAAAATCTGTCTTTTCTGACACTGACATTTCAAAACTCATGGAGATAACATTTCCTTTATTTTAGTTTCACTAGATGGTGAAAAACAGAAGAGGGTATCCTGTCTCAGATAGGATAGAACAGCATAGAACAGGTCTCCTGCATAGAACAGGCAAACCTCCTATGATTCAAGTGGTGCCAGAATTTTTCCCATGAGGTTCAGAAGGACAAGGATTGCTCCATGTGTACAGTCCTTGTGACATTTCTTTAGAAAATGCTATTTTGCAAAGTTCATTTTTGCTTTACTGAAGCTTTTCTCACACATTGGAATATTAAGCTATGTTGAAAGTAAATAGAAGGCATAAAAATTATAATTACTATGCCACTATTTTGTTTACCTCACATTTAAAACTGCTTTGTGAAAAGTAGGCAAGAATAAATATTGAAAGAGAAGGTCTGGAGGTATCAGAGTAGATATCCTGTTGTAGCTTTGAAAAGTAGATTTGCTTATTAAAACAGGATGAGGTTTATCAGATCATTCATTGTCTTGTACCTCTAAAACTTTTGCAGATGAACCTTATACCCCATCGTGGAAACAAAATTAAGTCCTGTAGTTATTATCCAGATGTAGTTGGAGAATCCCTGTGTGACGCAACTAAAAGTTAAAACACCTCAGAGGGAGGTGGCCCGCTGATTCAGTCTGCAACTGTCTTTGTATTTATTTACATATATATGTATAAAAATATGTGACACACGCACATACTTGTATATATGTACATATACGCACATGCACATGCTCCCTGAAGTCCAAAGAACCTAAATGGCTTTTTTTAATAATTTGGGACTTTTTCCCACACTTCCAGGACAAAGAACATAATTGTGTTTTGTTCTCCTAAAGACTAGAGTGCTGAGATCAGTTTTCTGTGGCCCACTTAAGAAGAGGATTAAAACAACTTAGTTAGTACCCAGAAATGTGTAACTATCTTTGTATCCAATATTTCATGTCTCTTCCTTCAACTTTTTCAATTAGCTTATGTCCAATGTCATTCATCAGATTTCTTTTTCCTAGAAAAAGAAAGAATCACAGTGATAGGGATACTAGCTTGTACTACAAACATGGGAAAAATCCTACTTCTCACAATTAAAGAAGAATTTTTAATGAGCTTTATAGATTAAAAATTATAACAGCTAAAGACAGTATGTCATATATACTAGCAAGGACACAAGGTGAATATTTGAAGATGCAATCAGATAAAGTCATTAGATTTTATGACACATTCTGTTGAATTACCATGGATGGGTGTCATAGGAATACACATATATATATTATATATACAGAACAACAGATAATTTGTCATGGCTATTGGGATACATGATACACTCATGAAAGGATGGATCCTCAATAAAAAAATGTTGTCTCCAGTTCTCATAGGGGGAACTGAGTTTATTTGTGCAGCTCAGCTAGAGCTGTGTCATTGTGGTGGCTTATCCCAAGACAAGTCAGTTCTATGTGATGCACAGAAGTAAAGAAATAACAGAAACTTTCTATGATTTTCATTAAATACAAAAATATGCTTAAAACCATTTTTAGCATCCTGAACATAAGCATCTGCGATGTTGCAAAGAACCTACATAGATTATGGCAGACAGTTTATGAGACATATGTTTTAAATTGCTTTCAATTCTTACTGTAAATGACTGGAATTATTCTGTATGAATTAAATATAATGTAATACAGATGTTGGATGTGTTAAAATTACTGGTTTAGGGACAGCAGTTTCTGAACATATTCTGTCAATGAACCTAATTCACACTCAAGAGTTTCTACTGCTTGTCAAAAGTAATGGCATCAAATGTAACATACCTATTCAGCAAGAGATAATTTAATGTGCAACTGGTCAACATTTTACACCTAATCAGTCATTTTTTAAAAGCTTAGACTTAAAATTAGAATATAGTTTAGGCTTAAAAGTCTTCTTTGTCAATAACACTGATATAAAATATGTTGTCCATCAGAATTTTTTTGTTTGCTGAATTAATCAGTTCAGGATTTTCTCAGCTACACCTTTGCCTATAAGTAATACAAGCTACTACTAATTTCTGAGCCTTAGATCCATTGAAGATTTCCTCTTCTGCATTGCAGTGCACTCTTCTTTTCTATCAGTCATTATCATGGGCCTTATCTGGGAGGCATTATCTGTCAGGTACCTGCAGAATTGAGCAATAATCCTCCATTAAATCTCAATAAAAGAAGAAAGGCAATTAAACAAGCTGAACAAAACTATTACACTCTTGTATTTAAATAGGAAGTCAATTAGGAAATGTACACTCCTTTAATGAACTGAAAGCTCCTGACACTATTTCTGGAATTAGCATTCTGAAAGTTTAATTTTTCAGCTTTGCTTAGCATAAGAACAAAACCATGGTGCTATGAAAAAAACCTCATATTTTACACCAATTCTAGGTTTGGGTAAGCCAGCAAGAATGCACATAGTAACCATATTTAGTAAAAATTCTCTAAGCTTAAAGAAATCCACTTCCTCATATAATGCCTAATATTTAAAGAGTCAAAGACAAAGTTTATTAAATTCCATCCATTAAACTAAGCTCCAGAAAGGCAAATAGCCCAATTATGAACTTAATTTCCACTTGCCTTAGCCCTGTGTCACATCAACCTATTGTTAATTTGGAGTTTGTTTGCTTTGTCATAGGAGTATTCATTCACAGTTTTCTGTCCTACTGAGTGATCCTATTAAAGATAATCTCATTTATTTAATCTCCTTTCTGAACGACTATTTTATCCATAGCTCTCTCTGCAATGGTCCTGGAAGTCTTGCCCTGCCTAGCAGGGCTTGCAGTGTAGGTCAGATCTTTCCAGGTGTGCCACTGCTAGGAAAAATGAGATTAGCTGTTCTTTCCTCTTTTCCTCTTTTCTTTTCTGAGGGAGCCCATTGGTAGGAAATAACAATTTTCCTGGGCATAGAAGAAAAGAGTATTTTATTTTCATAGACCTGGTTACCTTTGCCCTTATTGTCATGAGAAACAACTAAATCCTGAAGCATTTTAAATTAGTCCAATAATTGAAAAGTAGAGGATCAATGCTGCACTTGTCAATTCAAAAATTATATAGTCAGAGGAAAATATCACCTCCTCTCAAGGTCATGTCTTGTTAAAATCTCAGATCCACTTAAATTTGTGGATTTATGTTCAACAGTCTAAAGCTACATCCCAACATTGATAAATACTGTCAAAAGAAGCCATTAGAATTCTTACAAATTATTCTGTAAAATCCTACACCCTTGTACTGCAGCAAAGCAAACTTCTGAAATAATTGATGTCTGCTGGCAAGTGCAGCTGGATGCCTCCCCACCATGTGGCAGGAAGTCTGTGCTCCTGATGGTGGGTTTGCAGTACCCTGCCCAGCTGGCTCTCCCCTTTTCTGGGAGCTGTGATCTATGAGCCGTGAAACTAATAGTTCTGTTACTCACTGTGCTTCCCCAAAGCTGTGAAAAATTAATGAGCCATACAACAAAATTCACACGTTCTCCATCTAAGACTCTGATCCTTGCAAATAAATCTTTGCTGCATGGTTGGCTTGGTGCCTCCCTGAGCTCTCATGGTATCAGTGAGATTCTGCATGGGTCCAACACAGCAAGTTCATGAACAGGACTGAGCCAGATGCAGCCTCTTGCTAACATAAGTTTCTTTGTGACACCACAAGAAGTCCACATGCTCAGAAAAATGTCTTGCAAGTGTAACTCTCAAGCCTAAGCCTTTTTTTTAAACTAGTACTTAAGTTCCTTAGGCTGAAACAAATATTTGTGAAAGACTTCTTTGATTACCTTCCAAAATATATGATTTAAGGTAGTATTTTAGTTTGATTTGATATTTTTCTGGCACAAAGTAATGAATGTTCCTATATATTTTTATATATTTATTTATATATATATATATAGTTCCTATATATTTTTACATTCAAAGAACTTTAGAAGCTAGAGACTCTAGAACTAATGTAACTCTAGAATTCTTCTAGCCTTGAAGATTATCTAGTGTCTTAATTATTTTAAAATTCCCACAGATAAAGTATAAATAATCAAATACACAAAATAAAATGGAAATAAAACTGTCAGAGTGACTACAGTTTCAGAGATATCACTATCCATTTTTCTGAATTCTCCTATAATTAATAGGCAGTTATTTTTGTATCTATTGTAAAGGCTTTGCAAGGCTCAGTTTCAAGATGCAAATTCAGACATTCTGATAGAAGGTAGGAACATCACGGAGACTATGTATTAATGAAGAATGCAGGGCAGTAATATTTTTCATATCTGTCTAATGGATTGAGCTTTCAAATCCATCAAAACAATTCAGTAAAGCATGTTAAATACCTAAATACTTTTAGTGTCATAATTCAATGTACCAGGCCAGAGAGCTTTCAGCGAAAACAAGGAAAGAGGCAACAAAGGCGTTAACAGGGATTTAACAGGTATTTCATAAAGAGCAAAGGGTACTAGAAACTGAGCAAAGATATACAGGAACAATTCCTTTGAAAGCATTGAAGTTTGTCCCTTTTGCACTGAGATTTACTTTAATCCTAAATTCACAGCTACTTGGACAATATAACAAGCAGAGCATTAGNATGGTATGCCTTTATTAGAACAGAATAGCTCTTATATATCCATATTTAGTTACAGCAAAACAGATTAAATCATCCATTGATGATTAATTAGAAAATTAAATACTGTGTTGCATTTATCATTAAAGTACATTTAGCTGTCACATGGAAGTAATAGGGTGGTGCAACACAAATTGAGCATTTCTGATGTCTTAATTAACAAATAATTTATTAATACAAAACCTGATATTACAATATTTTCACCTCTCAAATACCACTAATTCATTATTTCAAAGGAAATTAATTTGTTCTGCATTTCAGTTAATATTCTAGACTAATTGTATGGTAATGATTTTGTTACTGAAATCGGAATCTTTTAAATCTCTGCTGGAATTTACAAGTAAGGCAGAAAAAGAACCATGTTACATAGATTGGAGGCTAAATTTTTTTTTCCCCAACACAGGGCTTTTTCATGGAAATCCTTATGACAACTTTAGAGTAATATTTACTATTTCCTATAAAGAAAATATCAGAAATTATTTCTTTGGATCCTTTCTTCCAGTTTTCCTAATATTTATTTAGCTTTCCCTACATACACAACTTCATCCCTTACCAGATCCAAAAATTGTGATAACATCTCCAGCATAATCTATAATTTTGAAGTTTTATAATTAATTACATGAAAAGTTGATCATTCCCTGTAACCTAATTGTGTTTTGCCAAGATTTTCTGGTGGGATCACTATGATTAATCATCTACTTCTGTTCTCCAGTTCTGCCAGACCTTCTTCCTGGCTAAAAGCAAAATTTATAGCAATAGAAAAAATTTAAAATAATTCTGAATGCTGGTTTCTGGGTTTTGTCAATGTGTCAAATTTGACCAGCTGTTCTTTCTGCACACATCTAGGGGGAAGACACTGAGCCACAGAAACTTCTGAGGTGTTGATCTCATCTGAAAAGCAGAAGACTGGAGGATGCTGGGACTCTGCAGGGAGTTTAAGATCAAAAGTGCGTCACCTCTGTATTGATATGAAGATCCCATTTCTGTTCTGTCTCAGGTAACATAAACCAAATTTCTCCGTGATCATACCGTGTTACTTTAAGCAAGAGTGCTGTCCCAGGCTCATATCTCAAGACTATAAAAGACTATGTGATTAAGCCTTCAGCTTTGCAGCACTTGTAACCAAATGGGCCTTTTACTTCAGCACAGTGGTCACTCCAAAGGGGCTGAAGGGTCATGTTGCAATTTTCTTTTCCTCATTTAGGCTGTTATGTTTCAGTAAAAGGAACTCCCCAGGCAGTGCAGAGCAAGCAGTGTGTGGCCTCCAGGGCTGCACTGGAAACTAAACATTTTTATCTCAGCACTTTTAAGACTGATAGCAGTGAATTCCCTTCTAGGTAATTCAAAGACAAGGTAATCTTGTTACCTTTGGAAAACCTTATTTCTGCAAGCAAAAAAGCAACTTTATAGGACCAATTATTCTCAGAGTTTTAGCATATATGGCTGTATTTATTTATAAATAGATTTTAAAAAATAGATGTTGACATTATGTCTATCTTTTACACTCTGAAGTTAATTATACTATTTCCATTTTATCCATTATGTCTTTTTTCTTAGTATTTATGCATGCTGTCTTTGATACAAGCTGTTGCATATCCAGTCACAAGTCACTTGATACAAGTGTGTCTGTCTGTAACACTATACATGTGAGAGATAATATCATAGCAAAAGAAAGGTATTACGCTGCATTCTTGCATTTCAAATCATCCAATTAAAGGAGTAACTCTCACCTGACACTTCTTGCAGAACTGATACATAAGCAGTGTTCAGTGTTTCCTAATTTTTGCAACTGGCATGATATTGAACTCCTATAAGTTCAATAAAAGCCAACGAGTCCAGAGCTAGTGAAAATCAGGGAGGGGTACCCAGTGCATGAAATAATGTGAAAAAATAAACCATTTTTCAGGTAACATTTTTTTAAAATATTTTCAACTTTCACTACTTAATCTTGGAACTACATGTGGAATTTCCACTGACACAAATAAAATTCCATGCCGAAGACAAAGGGAAGAAGTCATCATGGCTAACTACTCTAAGTAACTAATTGCTTCTTTTATTATTGTCCCAGATTTAAGAAAATGTAAGAATACAATCTTATTGATGAAGGACAGGTAGTTTCAATAGTTATGTTTGGATTTGCATCTGAACCTTCTCGTATCTAGAAAGAGTTTTCGTTACTTTTGATACTGCTTATTCAAAGATATCAAATAGTTTTACAGCTATCAGTATTATATTCTGAAAAGTAGTTAAAAGTTGTGGCATGCTTTTTAAAAGATGAGAAAGTGATTTACTTGGAACAATGCAACAAATAATTTCAAGAGCCAGGGACAAATGTTAACAAGCCCAGTTGTTAATCATGTACTCTACCCAGGCAAAGACACTTTCAACAGAAATAAAAGGCCATTACTACTAGCAAGTAGTAGCCAGTCTCTAGCAGTTATGCTTTTATGATGAAATAAATCAGCTTACTAAAGTAACCAAAGATCTTCAAGTTTAGAGCTGAAATGGTCCTCTTTGTTGTCTACATGTAGTAGGTGAAGAGCTAATAGGTCACTTTCCAGACTAGAAAAGCAAATACCATTAGTATTTTTGAAATCTATCCAAGCTCAAAGTGGTTATAGAGTAGTTGGTATACTGTAATAGCTGGCCTGCTGCTGAACTGAACAGGATACCTGGTCTAGACATTTATGCACAGATGACAGAATCCTAAATTATGCTCTGCTTGTATGCATGTTGCATATTTCATACACTTAAACTGCCTAAGTAGACTTCAGTAGGCAAAAATGCTAGGACAATTCATATATTTTTTCAAGGAAATCAGTTTTTACAGCACTTTCTTTTTAAATTTAATTCTAAAATTACTTTTTTCATGTTATTTTTGAAGGAGTAAGGTTAAAATGCCACAGCAATAAAATTCAGAAGGCAAGTTGTTTTTATTTTCTACTAGCATCCTGTGATCTCTACTAAGTCCAGTTCTTCCTTCTCAGAGTACGAACCATCTGATCTTTAGCTGAAGGTTTTCACTGGAGTCAGGGAGCTCTAACTACTAATCTGACCTCTCTAGCAGAGACAGAGGAGAAAGTGCAACCTGGGATGCCTTTCATCACAGGAAATTTCATTTGTGCATTATAGGGGATTATAACACTCTTGCAGTTAGTTTGATGATACCAAATATTTAATCAGATATTCAATATAAAACATAGCTGAGTAACAACTTCAGACTAGTTGTTGTTCTGGGCCTTTATTCGTGACTGGATATCCAAAATGATATAATGAAAATAGAATTAGAGACAAAACAGCCTATTTAGAAACATCCTATGGTTTGATGATCAGAACACCATTCCTGAGGACATATGATAAACATTATTTTCTACATAAAAAGGCAGAAAATGTGTTGCCCTCTATATACTCCACTAACCACAGATAGAGTGCCTGGCAGCAGATAGATAAAGCAGAGTTGCTGGAAGCAGCAGTAGCACCAATTTGGGGATTCTATATGTGATCTTAACATGTTTTCTTCTAGCTAAAATTAACTCAGTTTCATTATTTTAACTCAGCTTTTCGTATCTGTCAAAACTCCATTTGCAAACTAAATCTGGAAAGAAAAAAGAGGACTGCAAAGGAGACAGGTAGAGGTGGTATCTCATACAGCTTTTGTTTGCCAGGTGAAGAATGAGATCATTCTCATTCACTTTATTTTTGCCAAGTAAATATTTTCCACAATAGGCTTAATAATTGGAAAGAGAATAGGTTTCCTGGTGATGTTGTGGAGTCTCCCTCCTTAGAGACACTAAAAAACTGTCAGGATACCACAGCAGCTGACTGTGGCCTCACTGAACTAGGGAGTAACCTTGATGAGTTGTTATGGGGGCCTTGCTGTATTGGGTGAATTAGGAGGTTTGGATCAGGTGACCTCTGGAGTCACAACCCTGAGTTTAATGTCCGTGAGGCCAAAGGGAAGACTGAGTAAACATGAAGCAAGTAAATGAATGCCAACCCTTCAAACAAAATAAGATGAGAACAAGCCAAATTTCAAACTCTGTCAAAAACCAAATGATGCCAAGGCAATCTATTTTCTTCCTCAAACACCCTAGCAACCTCCTGAGCAAAAGAAAGCACTATTCACATGTATCAGGTTTGTCTAGAAAAGCTTTTGATAAAGTTGCACATGATGTTACACACAACTACAGAAGCATAAGCCAGAAGAAAGCAGTACTGAGTAATGCCAAAATGCCAGTTGTCATTACTAGCCCACTGTCAACACAGCTGCCTTGAGCACAGTTTCACATATGGTTGTTAAAACTTTGCTCCATCATTACTCAGATTTTGAGGGGGAAAAACAGGGGAAAACCCCATATATGTTTATTAGATATAAACCAAAATGAAAGAGAGAATAAGCATATTAGAGGACAGTATCTTACAAATTTCAACTCAAGGTCTGAAAGGTACTTCTTAGTCATATGAGTCTACCACCCTTGTAAACTCATAACTTCATACAGGTAGAAGAGTTTCATATGTGTTTAGATAGAAATATATTTATTTGTGTATATTTGTGTGTATGTAGATACCCATATGTGTATATGCGCACATATGTATATGTGTGTAAATACATATTTATAGGCCTTGGTTTTTTGCGTACTTAAACACCAGCCAAGGAAGGTGAAAAATAACGTCATGGACAAGATTCCCCAGAGAGGAACAGCAATTATTTTGTTCCATGGGATCTTCAGAACCGGAGTCAAATCAAGACTTTGGGAAGTTTTGACAATCTGCAAGTTCCCTTAATTGAGTTATTAGCAATGTCTCCTTGGAAGAGGAAAAGCTATGATAGATCTGGTAGGCATTTGACCTTTCTACTGAACAGATCATTACTATCAAGTAAGATTAACAGTGGTTTCCTGTTCCAGTCTGACTTGAAGCTTAACCACACTGGGGAAGATCATATGCTGCAGAAATTGATTTACTGTTGGAAAAAAAACCATACTGGAAACAGTAATGTAGAACAAAATTTAATACCCCAGCCCTCCACCTAAAAGAAAATAATAGAAAGAAACACTTGTGAACATGCTTGCAGCACATTCATAGCCATAAACTAACTAAATAAAAAGCATTTTTAAAATAATATACTGAAATAGTTAGTCATCTACATGCACTGATATTTTAAAATAATTTTTCCTAATTTTCATTCTAATGAAACTCTTGGCCCACTAATCATCCCATACCATTGTTTTGCAACAAGTACAAGGACATTCCCTAGACTTAAGCTCAGACATGAATAAAACCCAAACATCAAAACCAAGAAAAAAAATCAGGGAGTTAACCCAAGTATTGCTAAGCCAAAATATAGTATGCATTCCTCAATTCTTGTTTCTAGCTTATAGAATTTTATTTGTCAATATTATCCATTGCTTTGGAAATATCAGTTGCATTCTTCAATAGAGAAAAGTGTATGCATTTCCAAATGTCAACAAAAAGCAGGAGCAGATGTATGGAAAAACAGGGCAAGCTTACTAGCTGATTACTGCTGATTTGTACTTCATGTTACAGTCCCTGCAAGTAATCGAACCAAGAAAGTGGAGAGGTTATCCAGAATGAAAGAGTTAAATTACTGAAAAAAGGTTTTGCCAATTTACACATGTAATCATATTTAGATGGTTATACCAGCAAAAGGAAGTGAAGTAACAGGTCATGGTAGCACAGAGCTTGAGGGACAGTGTGGGTGGTTACTGGGGAGGAGATTGATCCTTTTCCAGAGTTCTCAGTTTTATACTCTGAAAAGTAAATAAGCAACTTGTGAGATTCATTTTAAAAGTTTTTCAACTGCTTCAGTTTTACTCAGTAATTTGTACTGCCCTCAGTTATGAAATATATGAAATAATTTTTTTATGGCTGATTCATCCACAGAGCAATCCTATATGAAATAAGTTACATGCACAGACTGACTGCACCACCTGCAGCATCTGATAAGCTTCCTTAGGCTGTCTGAAAACATGAGATCCCTTCCTTAAACAAGTCCAGGTGCTACATCACAGAAACAAGGCACTTGATTATTTACAGCTTGTTTTTCTTAGGATAATCAGTGCCTGGTGAGAAGTCAGGTCAGCTGGACAAACACTGCAATTTTTTCATGTTACTGTATGTCCTTGGATTCCTTTCCCATGGACCAATACAACAAACAGGTCATGTTATCTTCTTTGAATCTTAGCATCTCAATAGGACGGACGGACGGATGGAGGGACGGACGGACGGANTTCAGGAAGAAGAAGTTATGGCAGGAATTTAAAAGAAAACCTCAAACAAGATGGTCTTACTATGCTCGAGAGGGAATATGTCAGTGTGGCCTTGCTAACTTTGCTTAGTCATTGCAGAACACACTCCTGAGAGGAATGTTCACAGTGGGGGCTGCTGATAGGTAAAAAAATGTAGGGAGGGAATAAGTATTTTCACAGAAGGATAATAATATAGTGAATTAGCCAAACACTTAAGACAGCTGTTGCAAATGTCTTTCCTCTGGGAAGATGTTTTCTCAACACTACCTAAAGTACAAGACTTACACAAGATGAAAACACGAGTGCTTGGAATTGCTTACCAGCTGGCAGTTCAACATATTCATGAGTACATTTGAGGCACAACTGACACAGATAATAAACCATCATGTTCAAGTACTGAAGATTTCTATTCATTTGTATGATTCTTTCTGCAAAGTGCATGTGAAAATTATTTCTTAATTGTGTAATACATCACTTGTTAAATAGGTAATATCAGATAATATTGGCAAGTAAAGAATTTCATGAAGCAAGTACTGATATGAAAGGCATCCATAAATTATGAAAGAATTCTAGCTGAAGTAAATGGAAATGAAAGAACACGTGTCAAAGCCTACTCCTCATTCCAGAAATTTACAACCTGAAAACCAGAAAGCATCAAGTGACTAAACATTTCAAGTAAAAAACATGAAAAAGCCCACTTGAGGACTATATTAAGAAACTTAACAATATGGTCTATTAAAAAAGTTCCTTTTTGTTCCTTTTTGCACTTGTGTGGAAAAGCCAATGAAATACATCAGACATGATGTGCTGATGCACATGAACCCTGTGACTTCTAGGCAACTGAATTGCACCCACTTACTGAGGAAAATCAGCAAAAGTTTTCTTGTCTACTTGCCACTGAATTCTTAACAAGTTAACACAGGTAACACATGGTAATTTATTAATTACTTAGTTCAGCAATGTCTATATTTGCAAGTTTAAGGACAGCCTATGAACTTGTATATGAAAGCAAATATTAAACTAAATTAGACCCTAATTATTAGTTTTTGTTTTTCTCTTTTTGGACAACTACATTTTTCTATTCTTTCTACTGTTAATGGATACAAGACAGTAAAAGAAGTTTTAGTAGCCCCATAACTAAATTCATACTAATTCATACTCATAACTAAATTCACACAAGAAAAGGAAAACTTTATTGGCAACATATATCTAGGCAGTTTCTTGAATCAAAAATCAATTGATTACAAAGAATTTATCAGAGAGAAACAGAAAAGAACACAACCTGAAGAAATAAAACATTTTACATAAATTACCAGCAGTAAATGGTAGACAGGATGTTCGATTCCCAAAAATGTGCTTAACCCTGCCAAGAGGAGCAGTTCTTAGCAGCTGTATCAGGTTTATACATTGCAAATACCTCTGAAGAACAAAGGACACAAGATGTCTGTTTCTTTTTCTTAAGAGGTGCAGCACATCAAGCCACTGAAAGAAGCTACATATCCCTGGATGGGAACTGTAATATGCTGCTTTACCAACCTTTCTGACAGGTACAGTATTAAATGTACATTATATGTGCATTCTGTTCTGGAATAGTTAAAGTATATCTCTAAAATCATATAATGAATTTATTTTAATGCCAGAATAACTGCAGATAGTTTTTAATGAAGTCTTTTGTATGCAATGCCTGTGCAGGGCAGCTGTATAAATGTTGTTGAAGCAGAAACTATTTGTATAAATAAGTGAATATCACATACAGAATTTCATAACTGATAAAATAGGTCACTAGGCACATCACTACAGATCAAATGACCTCAGCCAAATCCTGGAGGGTCAACCATGTCCTGGAGTGCATCAGGCCAAGCATCACCAGCCAGGCAAGGGAGCAGACTGTCCCACACTGCTCTGCAGTGGGGCGACCTCACCTCAAGTGCTGGAGGCAGTTTTGGTGCCACAATATTAAAAAAAGCATTAAGTTACCAGGCAGCATCCAAAGGAGGGCCATGAAAAAGGTCAAGGACCTTGAGGGGAAGCTGTATGAAGAGCGCTTGAGGTCTCTTGGTCTATTCAGCCTGGAGGAGACCCCATTGCAGTTACAACTTCCCTGTGAGAGGAAGAGGAGGGACAGACACTGATCTCTCTGGCACCCAGTGACAGGACTTGAGGGAATGGCCTGAGTTTTGTCAGGGGAGGTTTAGATTGGATATTAGAGAATGGGTTTTTTACCCAGAAAAACCACTGGGCTCTGGAACAGGCTCCCCAGGGAAGTGATCACAGCGCAGTCTAACAGAGTTGAAGGCACGTGCTGTGATTCTTGGGGATAGTACTGTGCAAGGCTGAGAGGTGACCTCTATGATCCTTGAGGGTCCTTCCAAAGCAGTATATTCTGTGATTCTCTGGTTCTGTAATTGTTTCAAGGCCCTTTTGTCTGCTGAGCTATTGCAGTAGTTTACCATGGTTGTATTTAGATGGTATGTTATGATTGAATCATTTTCTGTTTCAAACTTGTGACTAAGATACATGTTTTCTTCTTTCTTACTGCTTAACTCTCTATTTTTTTCCTCCTCTCTAAAATAAGAGGGAGTATAGGGTACAAAATAGGTTACTGGAACTATTTTACAGTATAAGTTGTTTTCCATTTGTGTCATAATTATATCCTGTGAGTCACGCTTCCCCTTCCCATTTTGCTATATTTTGGTTGCCTGTTAGGGAGAAGAGCAATAAGTATGCCTTAAATACAAAAAACAAGACCTGATATATCATTCATGCCTGGTATATTTTACTTCTTGTTAGTATTTATGTGAATGTGGACAGTTGTTGAAAGGCTCGTGAGTATGATTTGAACGCGTTCATTATAGCGTCTTAAAACTGAGGTCTGGGGAGATATGCTTTTTCCCCTCTACTTATCAGCTGACCGTATGCATCAGTAATTTCAACACAGCCATGTTGTTCTTAGTGATTGTAGTATGCATCAAAATTTCTTATTTAATTAGGGTCACTTACTCAATAAAAGGTACCTTGCTACATGTTGATATCACAAAATTTTCATTAACAGGCACCTGCCCCAGGCATTTTTCAGAAAATTGTCAAGCATTATTAGAGACTTCTTGTATCATGATCTAAATTTAACCTATTACAGAAAATGTCTCCTGTTATAAAAATTGTTTGTGTTTGTTACAAGAACCAGAGTTCTCGTATTACTTGAAATTATTTATGTTAAACAACAAAAGGAATTGCAAAGGCATGATTGCACGGGGTGCATTTCTTCGACTCACTTTAATGACTGATAAAAGAAGCCAAACAAAATAAAAGGATAAAGCTGAAATGTACTGGAATTGGAGTGAACATGAAATAAAAAATACAACCGCTGATGCGAGCACTGTCAAAACCTTTCTATGTTTTACAGACGCAGAGGAAATGGCAGCGAAATGAGTGAAGTACTAGGCTAATACTTCATGTCCTGCCAAAAAATTTCAAACCAAACCAGAAAAAAACCCAAAGCAACCAAACCCCACAAAAACAAAAACCACAGAACCCCCTCCAGAACCTATTAGTCTCATCTGACTATTACCCTGCACATGAAATGATCTTTGAAATGTCTTAAAGATGTCAACTAAACGTCCATACCTCATCAATAAAGATGGAAGAACCTTGCCATGAACTTGCAGAGGCATTGACTGTGTGGTCTGTACTTGAAATATTTTCTCTATGTATTAGTAACTTGCATGATTTATAGACCAGCTCTAGAAATCTTAAACACTGCTACCACCTGCTGGTTAGTTTACATTTGAATCTACTAGCACATCAGCGAAATAAGAAAGGAGAAACAGAGGAAAAGTATATCCTTAAATGTTTTTCAAAAATAATTTTGCTTTGCTATTCCATCAACATTATCTAATTTATCTCCTTCTGTTGTCATAGATAAAAAATTCTAGCATCATAAATTAAAAAATTTTATTATTTACAGAAAGCGTCACTTAGAGTAGCCTGTGATATTACTTTCCTCCATTTCTGCTTTTATTTCCTATAATACATCTTGTAACTAAGTCACTGTTGTCTGCTGTGTAGTATTCCATATATTTGTCTTAGAAGAGACAAATATATCAGTACTCCATCGGTACTCTTTTACCAGCTGAGACACTGTTGAATTAATTACTATGGTGCCTGTACTTCAGAAAAGTAAAATTTTAAAAGTCTCTTGAAAAAGTTGAAATAGTCATCATCAGCATTTCCTTTGCATTAAAAAGACAGGCACACAGTAGTTGTCATGACAACTGAACCTTGCACAGTTATGTCAGGAAAACCTTTTACCCCTTAATGTTAATTAAAGTTCATTATAGCAATATAATTCCATGTTTAAAAACTTACTGCATCTGCCTTAGCAATCAACAATTCTCACAAAAAAGAAAACACTACAATCACTGAAAAGTAACTGTTTCACTATAAAAATGCTGAAAATCTCTCATAAAACAATTTCTAACAAAGTTGTGTATCAAGAAGTTCCATTAAATATACAAATAAAGAGGAACAGAAGTCCCTGTTTAACTATCTGCTTGGAAAAAACCCAGCCAGTAGCATCCAGAAGTGAAATCCACAGGCCAAAGAACAATGAGGAGCCTAAGACAAGATGCTTGGATCAGGATCTACACTTCTTCGCATTTCCTTTATTTCCAAAGCTATGATTATGTTTCAACCCAGATTACAGGTTCAGATCAGAATATCCTAGAGTTCAGCTACTCTTTGCTGACTCCAGCCATTTTTAATTGAGGCAATTGGTCAAAAACTGGGAAAATTATGACCAGGGATAGTGATGCATGTTTGTCTAGTTCATCACTGAAGAAATGTATTGCTGCATATAGCGATTCCTTGGTAACATTAAATTCTTCTGTAACTTTTTCCTCAATTCTGTAAAAATTTCAAAAATTTGGTATTTCCCTCAAGTCTGAGTGAGATGCTAGGCTAGTTCTAAAGGAGAGTTAAAATTTTTTTCGTTCTATTCTCCATGTATTATAATTTTAGTGTTCAGCACAAAATACAAGAAAGTCTCTGTGCAAGATTATAAATTGTCTAGTGCTCATGTATGATACAAGTGAAAATTCACAAATTAATACCAGCCAAGTCTTGCTGTGGTATACTAAGAACAGAACCCAAGCCCTCTAGATCAAAGGGGGGAATTTTGGCACTATATTCTTTCTTGATTTATAATCCCATGAAAAAAGCCCAAACCTGAGCTTACAGAAAAAGGTGCGTTTGAACTTTACATTTCCAAAACATTTAAGTGCCTCTTTTATGTTACCCCTTTAAGTATTAGTTTTGGTGAGAAGAGAAGCAATCAGACAAGCAAAAAGAACAGACAAAAAAATTACAATTTTTGCTGTCATCCTTCCAGCTGGGTTGAAAGCAAGATAAGCTAGCAACATCAAAAATACCTCACTGCATTTGTAAGATTTATAGATCATATTGTATACTAGATAGGTCTGACCAATCATCCCTTTTTTAATGCTTATGTTAACAAAGCTTACGTATTTTTGTTGTATTAGTCAGAATTAGTTCAGTTAGCTTCTAAAATTGAATACGTTTGTCCTACATTTCCTGAAATCATCAAACCTTTACAGTGATGAAGTAACAAAAGTGCCTTTAGCCATTGAATATTCCTGGCTAACCAGTTTGGAGAGTAATTGAACTAAAATAGACTACCAAGTAGAGAGGAGAAAAGGGGAATAACAAGGGGTCATATGAGGTGTAACTTCTGCTACAAAACATGTTAAGGATAGCATTACCTGCATTAGCTTATTTCTGGTCCTGTTGATGTCAGGGGGGCAAAGAAAGGCCATGGCTAGGCACTTTCAAAGATTCTACCCTCTGGGTTCATAAACACTTATAACCTGATGATCAGGCCTTCTCTTTCCTCTTTCATCAATGCTAGTTCCAGAGCAACAGAAACAAGAAACTATTTAGTGTATGCAGTTACCATGTTAAAAATATTTTTGTTATGATTTGATGCTATGTGTCAGTGGCTGAACCTAAAACTGGAAGCTTCCTGTCTGACATCCACATGTGTTCTACTGTGGGACCTAGCAACGTGTGGTTTACATGAGAACACCAATCACTCTGTTGTTTTGTGTGCTGAACAGAACAAGCTCCAAGAAGAGAAACCTTATAAGTTTGGAAAAGGTTGTTCCACTGCATCACTTGTTCCTCATTTGGCTCTTTCTAAATATTTCCTGAGGTTCCTACTATGCATACCAACTAACCAACTCCTGAGCTGAGCCTCTTCAGGGTGGTTCTCATATTCTATATCTGGAAAAGAACCCAAACCCCAGCGCTTTAACAAGAGTTGGATTGTTTAAACTTGCATATCAAAGAGACTTTAGAAATAAACTCAGCATGTAAATTGTTCTCTTTTATTTCTAACAACATCTCGACCTCTGATTCATTTCTTCAAATAAATTTCTCTTTGGTACAATTTGCACATACCTGAAAAAACCATCATGTTATTTGGCACAAGGCTACACATTTGGCAGCCTCTGCTCAAGAAAAGTCCACAACAAGAATCATGAGAGATATCACAGGCCAGCACTAAGGTGCATTAGGTGAGTTGCATGGGGAGGATTTCAGAGTGGTTGCTTGCACCATGTCTAATCAAAGCCATTGGTATTATTTTTTTGCTTTCAGGAGCACTGAAGTCATGTAGAAAAAATGCATGTGTATATCTAAGCCTTTCTCACTCCATCTAGAGTGCCCCTCCCTATCTCAAGCTCAGTTAAGACTTAGAATTTTCCATTTCTCATTTTCAGAGTTGTAACCTTCAGCATATAGAACTGTAAAAGTATTTTTATTTACAGTAGTCAATACAATAATTTCAGAAATTCAGGCATTTGACATTTTGTTTGGGCACCCATCACAGCCTATATATATACTGAATAAAGTTCTATGTCATAGTCATTTCTGAAGTTACATCCAGCAAAAGTTTGCACGATACAAAATAAATTCCATTTCAATTGGAGAAAAAATAATCTCCACTGTGTGTATATTACCTCATTATGAAGAAGGGAAAAGTAAAAAACCAACCAAACAAATAAAAAAAACCAAACCCAAACAAAAATAAAGAAACAAACCAACAAAAATATAACCCCCCCCAAAATACAAACAACCAAATGAATAACTAAAATTTAAAAACAACAACCTCATAAGCATTTAAATTCTATAAATGAGTAAAAGTTCTAGAATTACACTTAATTAACTTCATATTCCTGAGAAAGGAGTAATGTTGTGATCCATCTGGTTGGCTCTAACCTGCTTACTCCCAAGGAAAGCACAAAAAGAAGTCGGTAGAAATTACAGGACTCCAACACCAGTGCTGGACCACCATGTATGGTCCATTCCTGGTGACACAATGCCTATTAACCCAGCTTTGGCTCATACAGAAAGCAGCACCACAATTGTAGCAAGAATTTTTTTATTCCACAAATTGTACTCCAAATGATGAACCAAGTTTGCTGAAGTTTGGTTCCCAATAAAATGTTGTTCAACTGCTTTACAGTAATTAGAGGGGGGAAAAAAGGATAATATTTCATGTGTTACTTAATACTAATTAATTTTGTATTAGTTTGTTGCTTTTTTTAAATTCTTCTTAGGCTCAGTGTAATTTGATTATACTTTTTAATGAGACCCCTGAATCTTCACACTGACACTGTGGCCAATGGTAACATTACAGAAATTCTTAGCACATTTTAAAAGAGATGGAATTTTGAAAAGGCTGGGCAAAGGATGTGGAAATAAAGCTGCCTATCTGTGGTTCAGTGGAGATTCTGGGGGTCGCTGAGGAGGTGAGGTGAGGAGGGGAGGTGGCCCTCCAAGCACCTGAACATACGACTGCAACATACCTCTCAAGTGGTATGGTAAGGGGTTTGATTTCAACCACCTGACATTTTCATTTCCAGTTCTGTTTCTGGGACCATTCTTTGAAAGAGGAGAATTCCCTGTGGGCCAATTGGATGAGCCTGAAAATGCAGTGTTCACCTGGAAAATTTGCATGAAAATTACCACATTCTCTGTGTCTCCACTAATATTGTCTGCTATTATTTCAGTGGAGAGACCACAGCTAGACCGCACTAAGTCATGTGGATCTGTTTCTCTCCTGACCCTTTGTAAATTCTATTTCTCTTAGAAAATGTTATGCACAGAAGTACACATCTGTCAAGATATTTCTGCATTTCCTCCAGAAAATAAATCTTGCCAATTACAAACCTCTAAGGAGAGAGTGATATGCAGTGTGGAAGACAAAAGGCAACATGGAGGCCTATTCCTGCTTTTTCTTCTTATTCTTGAGAAGGTACTTGATGTTTCGTGGGCTTTCTGACAAGGTGGGATTTCTATCCCAATGTCTGCACAGTCTCTACAGGAAAAAATTTCTTACCTTTCTCAAGAAACCAGTGTAAAGAGAAAAGATGAGCTTCTTAAATGCTCCTAGAGAAGCTGGATAATTTGCCTTTGATAATTAGTGAGTGGTTCCTTATCAGTGCAGGGAATGGGAAAGCAGCTTATATTAATCCAACTCAATAACTTCAGGGGAACAATTTTTTTTTTAAGATAAAGCAGTCTCTAAAGGAAAAAAAAATAATAAAAATTGCAATTCCTACAAAATATGCCACCCTTACAAAACTGAAAGATTTCTCATGTTTACCTGGTCAAAACAAGATTGTTCAATAAAGTATGTTAATTTTTTAATCCCTTATGCTCTTAAATAGCAAATCATATCCTGTTTTTTTCTAGCTCTAATCCTACCACCTGCCTTTAAAAGAGGAGTTTTTTTCTTAGACCATTTAATTTTTGAATCTTTTAATCAGATCTAAAAGCTTTCTGTCCCTACTTCTGGACTTCTATCCAAAGAGCTATGTTTAATAATATGTTCATTTTACTCCTCTCATTACTACACCACCACTTTCCATGCTGTGATTGACTCTTCAGGCTCAAGTGGTCCTGAACCTGCTCTTTTCATGTAGTGGAAAGGACTTCACTTCCCCACAAACTCTCTCTGTAGAGAGTCAAATCTGTGCAGCTCAACTGGAGTTGAACTGGCCAGAACTTTGGGAGACAACAAATAGAGTTTTTTTCAAATATATTAATGGCAAAAGGCAGTGTAGAAATTATATCAGCCAGTTATAGGATGAGGATGGTCACCTCACAAACAGGGACATGGACAAGGCAGAGGTGTTTAATGCAGTCTTTACCTCTGTCTTCCACTCAGATGAGAGACCAGGGGGGTCTCAGTGCCCTGAGCTGGGGAACCATGGCTGCGAGAAACATCAGTTTCCTGTTGACTCTGAACTTGTGCAGGATCTGCTGGCTAATATTGTCCCAGATTTTAAGAAGGGCAAGAAGGAGGTCCTACAGACCTGTAAGTCCTACTTCAGTCCCCAGGAAAATCATGGAAAAACTATTCTGGGAAATACTGAAAATTGCCTGGAGGACAATGCAGTCACTGCACCCAGCACCACTTCATGAGAGGAAAGTCCTGCTTGTCAAATACAATTTTATTCTAGGACAGGGAAACTCATCCAGTTGACATAATCTTTTTGGATTTCATAAAGCTTTCAATACTGTCTCTCTCAGGACCCTTCTGGAGAAATGTCCAGCCCACAGCTGGATAAACACATCATGTGATGGGTGAACAGCTGGCTCATGGGTCAGGCACAAAGGGCTACAGTGAATGGAGTGACATCAGACTGGGGATCTGTCACTGGTGG
>VXBQ01012281.1:86995-98865 GCA_013400175.1 Phainopepla nitens
AAAAAAAAAAAACCCAAAAAAAACCACCCAGCAACCCAAACCACAGATTCTAGAAATCACTGCCATCTTCTGCCATTACCACTTAAAGTGGTAAAAAAATACTCTGAAGACCAAGCGGACTACAAAGCACTACTAATCGGCATCACATCTTACCAAAGGAAAAGCCTTTATCATCTTTAACATCATCTGCAATTCTTCAGGGCTCCAGAGGTTCACTAATGACTTTTTAACTTCAATAAATCATTTAAGGCAACAAAGTATCCAGCCTTCACCTCTTACATAAGAGAAAGAGGTTCTGTAGCAGTAGAAAATGACTAATCTGAATTCCTCCCTCCCAAAAGGTTAATGTAATTGTTTAGATAAAGCAATAAATATGGGGGCAGGGCAAGGGGTTGAGAGAGGGTTTCCTAAGTCTAATAGGAAACATACTCAATAAGCAGCATGATTTATTTAAGTGAACATGTGCCTGAGAGCTCCTGACAGGCAAGTGCACAAATGATGGTGGAACAGTCCCACAGCACAACTTCTTCAGCTCTAATAGAAAACATTGGCTCACAATAGCTGGTATTTTATTCATTCTCTGTTTTCAGGTTTTGCAAAGGTTACTGGAAACCCTACATGCTTTAGTTCATACAAAATTATCATGCATATGGAAAAATAATAAAAGGACCATGGTTCTGAGAATAAACAGGATTACATGTTAAACTCAAAACCTAAACTGTCCTAATAAGAAAAAAATACTCATCTTTGTAAGGATTTAGCAGATTAAAACTAATCATGCACGTATCTTACTGTACTTAGTGCAGCACTTACATATCAGCTACTGCAGTGAGGTAAACAATGTATTAGCAACCTTGCACAGAACCAGAACTCCTACAAAGGAAAATAAGCCACCCTTCTCCATCAGTAAGTATCTTTCTGCTTGCCCAAGAAAAGAGAAATTATGCTGAAGCTGCCTACAGCAGGTGACAATTGTATTGCTTAGCGATAGCTGCGGTGAAGCCTTCAGTAAAGAAAAGTTTGACAGAGAGCTTCTTCACAATCAGCTGAGTATACCCTTAAGCAATCCTCCTCCATTTTATTTCATTAATTTATTTCCTATCCTTGCAGGACACAATAGTACTTACTCTAGATAATGCAGCAGCCCACAGACCTCTTCTCAAATGACTTGTTTCTGCTGTCCTATTGCATCGGAACACCCACTTGTCAGACAACAGAAAATACAGATAAGTGAGAGCAATGAAGAAGAAAAGGAAATTATGTCCTGTGAATAAACTTACCTTATATAAGTAGAGAAATATGGCAACATTTTTTCCTATTATTTTTAAATAAACACTCTTAAAATCTCATCTGAATGACCTATGTGATACTGAACAAGGCATCCACCTAACAAAAGAGGAATGTATTTCACCACTAAATTTACATCCAAGAGCTCAATCTTATAAGATACCACTGGGCATTTCTGAATTCTTACAATTTAAGCTTATAGGGGAAAAACTCCCAAATTAGGGATCTTGATAAAAATCTAGTGTGCCACAGAAGGCAATGCAAATTAAAGGAAAAAAAAAAAGTAGAATCATCACAGAGAATATATTTTATAGCTTCTTCTTTGGTGCCATCTTGCTACCCAACAATTCCCCTTGTGGCAAAAGAGGAATGTAAAGGAAGATATGACATCTGTCCTTCAAATTACTTTTCTATGAATATGGTAACATTTTAGTAACCAATACCATTACCTCTTAAAAATCCATGCATTTGTTTTTGAGGCAATTGATATTGTTCCAAAAATAAACGTATGAAAAAATGCTAGTTTTTCCTTCAATTACTGTCTCTTGGTACCATCAACACATAAAGGTAAGAAGGCAGTAAACCCATTATTTCATAAGAAATTTATAGTATTTTTGTGCACAGCTGTTTATTTATATAAATGAACTTTGCACTGCTAAGAAACACAATTAATATACCAGAAAAGAAGGTTAAAAGTAGGTCAGTGATATAGGAGAAGAGTTCCTAACACAATCTGCATCCCAGTCTCCATCTTGAAGCATAATGTTCATTCTTTGTATGTTCTAGAGTGTTAAATAACACTGTAACTAGATGCAAAAGACAAGAATCATTCGACATTATCCATCCTTGATCTTTACACAAAATTCCCATGACATCCATAGAACTTCCACAGCTGTACAAACCAGAATAAGGTCCATGGCAAACACAGCTTTCAGGATTTGCTCTACAATAAATATCACAAGCGAAAGAGAGACAACAAATGTTAACTCTTTATTTTGTTTTGAACATATAAAGGTTATATGAAACAATTGAAACTATTTTTATTTATGAAACAATTCTTTTAGAGCCATCTTGTGGGGAAAATAAGCAATTTAAAACAATACATGTACTTCAACAGCTTTTCTACCAAAAAGATCAGTGTTTAGTATGACATCTTCTTGTACTCTTTTAAAAAAATAAATCTCAGGCACACTGTAAACTTTATACATTATTTAATCCCCTAGAACATGAAGGAAGTGCCTTTATGAACAATCACATGTTAAAAGATTAGCTCTAGATAGAAAAAATATATATAATTATGTTCAAGATGCTATTTTTCAGAAGAACGTTTTTTGACCAGATTCTATACAAACTCCACCCAACTATAGCCCACAAAAAAAAGCACAAAAACCCAGAGAAGCTAAGACTTCTTTCAGAGCCCTCTTGAGTAAATTGGATAGAATTATTCAATCTAACTAAACTGGGGGTAAAACAAAGAAAAATAAATCTAAACACATTAGTAGATTTAGCACTCGAACCTGAGAAGCTTATGTTATTAAACACCCTTAGCATTTCCAATTTAAAGCTCTGGTAATATTCTGAAGGAGTTTACACCAGCTGTTTATAAGGAACTCATTACACAACAGTCTTCCCTTTGTATACACTTAAGTAAAGCAGAGCCTTGGGCAGTCAATTTCAGTATAATCAAAAGTCATGATGCAGACTTCAGCTACCTAGGGCAATCAAACATCAGCTCTGCTTGATTTATGCATCTTGTCTATGAAGCAAAGTGCTTAAATTTTATCCTAGAGAACAAAAGCGCACATATAGGTCATATATCTTACTCAGTTTTAATTTATGCCCTAATAAAATACTTCATTTATACAGAACATTAAAGCGTATCACATCACATTTATCCGATAAGTAATTATCTTCTATTAATACAAAAGTAAAACAGGACATCACTGAACACTTGCAAAGCACACAATCAAGTGCTGTCACAGAAATATGCATTTTTTTGAGCTGTTACAATCAGTGTATAGTATGGACTAGCAGGCACCTCTGTTAATTTATTTTTTTAAAATAAAGAAATTTGACAACAAAAGCATCCTATGGTACCTAAAACCTCTGACAGCTGTAACTAAACTGAACACACTGGCACCCAGACATATAACCAGAACACACTGGCACCCAGACATATAACCAGACAATTTTGCTAAGGCAAGCACAAGTATGTAAATTTTTATTTTTACACTCCTACCAAACTTTGAGTGAAAGAAGGTGTACATGTGCGCTTATAGCTTTCCTTCCTCTGTAAAGAAGACAGTGAGATCTGCTTCCTCCATGCCTGCTTTAAACTTTGGAAAGGAGCCCTGACTCAGGGGCACTTGCCTTAATGAGATTTTGAATTTCTTTGAATTTTGGATGTTCTTTATCAGCTACCAGCTGCAGCAATATCGCTTCACTGGTAGTAACTATAATTCCAGTACGTGCAAGACGCTGAAAAATAAAAGAGCAGAGAGGAAATCATGTAAGATATTTGCAAATGTGGATGAGTGAATTTTGAAAGAAAATACAGCATTTTTAAAACAGAAGTTTTATTAACTAAAGTATTGCCAATTCCATTCCAGCATTTCTTAGTCGTATAATTTATAAAGTTAGGATGAGAACTGACTGGATTTAGACTTTCTTATGGCAAAAGGCTGCCCTGGATTACAAATAAGGCTTTCTACTTGAACTGGATTCTTTCCCCAAGTCAGATTTAATAGGCAGCAGCCCCGCACATCTTAATAACAACCCTTTGCTCTTGCATAACCCAGAGAACAGCTTTCTTCAACTCTCATGCAGATGAAAAGCCTGGGGAAAAATAAAATAGTGAGGTCCAACCTAGCAGCATTAAGCAAGAAATTATAACAATTTCTCTTTCAGTCCTTGGTATGTATCACTACTTTAGCTTTTGGACTACAGAGCACATTAGTAGCAATAATTTCTGCAGAAAGAAGGAAAATCTCTTCTACAGACACTATAAATCATACTGGCACAACAGCAGCCCTTTTTACAGGGTTTCATTACAGACAGCAACTCCAGAGTCCTCATAGGCTACAGGATAAAATGTATCTGCAGAGAAAATGCAACTGCAGAGAAAGCAAAACCAAAAGAGTTCTGCTAGATCTTGAAACTGTGCAACTCAAAAGGGGTTGGGCTTCAGGTGGCCCAAGGTGCAAGACTTATTGTAACGTTACATAACAAAGTTACCTCCAGCAAAGGCTGACCAACCCATGCCCCCCATCATCCTCCCAGCCATCTTTGGCAGTAAAACTCTTCACCGAGTCAGCCATCCCTCCCTCATCCTCTACTCAGCTGCATGCTTCACCAAATCTCATGGGATCCTGAATGAGCTAAGGGACGGGAAGTGGCAGAGAATAGAGATATCTCCGTACAGGTTTCACCCATAGTCATTAAAGCAAAGAGAAGCTCCAAACTTTCTAGGCTGTTCAATTACAAAGCAACTGATGGGTGAAAGTTATTAACTTTAAGGGACCAACCATAAAGTATACGTAACTGCAGTATATGTAACAACAAACTAACAAGGTCGGATTTACTGAAGTCAATCCTTCCCACTTGCCATTATAGCAACAAGCCTCACAACATTCTTGAGCTGAAACAAAGCAGCTACCTTCCTCAGCTCTTCTACTCCATACAACCGTATTTGTTAAACCTCACATACGCACAAAAAATAAGAAAAATAGGAAAATTAATATAAAATACTATGGCAATGCTTTCAACATAAGCCTCACCAAGAATATAGAGGTTTTGGTTTTAACTAGTACGGATGAGAAAAAAATCTAGACCCTTAAAAAATCATTGCAGTCTGTGAAATGTTAATTGAAAAGAGAGAGCATCTTCTCTTTAAAAGCAAAACATAGCCTAACATGTCAAAAGAGGCTGACATTGCCTTATACCTTTTCTAGGACTAGATATAATTTTTACAGGTTTCAGATTAGCAGAAATTAAGAGATGCATTTTCAAAGTATATTGGATGATTTCCAATGAAATCACAAATATTCTTAGAATGCTGTCTTTGAGAAGAAGGAAAAGTATAGACAGTATGTTGCATCCACACTGCAGAAACAAGTATAAAAGACAAACAACAGAAAAGAAATCCAGCAGGAGCAGACTAAATTGTCTCAATCTGAGACCAAACACTGGCATAAGAAATCTTCATCAGACAGGGCAGAGATTCAGAACTGTCACAACCCTGAACTGTTGGGCTGAGTTATTTCATCAATGCAAATTCCTTTTTTTTTTTTTTTTTTTTTNTTTTTTTTTTTTTTTGTTTCTGAGGATTTTTTTAACTACAATTTGTTGCCTCTGGTCATTTTTAAGCACACAACAGAAGTGGAAACAACCTGTTAGCCAAGCAGACATGAAAGCTTTCGTTATCAATTAAGTCAAATTGCACTTTCTAGTACACTGTTCAGATATTTGCATATTCATCACCAGCACAATCAAAACACATGCTATGTGATGGGAAATGTGGAGAACTGAAGGGGCAGGTGGGACCAGATGGGAGTTATCTGGGGTTGCTGATGAAGCTAGTTGTTATCGCTGCAAGGTCATTCTATTATCCTTGAAAGGCTACTGTGAATAGAGAAGGGCTGTGTTACTTTGAAATGGCAAATATTACACTCATCTTCCCAGAAAGGTAAGAGTCCAGGAACCCTGGTCAATGAAACTCACCTCAGCTCACCAGCTTGCATAAATCTGTACAAGAGGCAACGTTAGACTCGCTCATTAAAAGAACATTATTAGGGACTGTGAGCTCTACGATATATCTAAAGCAGGATTACCCAAGACTTTGGTATGCTGCCCACTTCCCTACGAAATGTAACACCACAGTCAATCAGGATTAAGGACATGTCTAACACACATCCGTTTCTCCTGGTCTCCTCCTCCCATGCATGCCCATGTCTTGCTTGCTCTAGCCCACACAGCAGCATCAGCTTTAAGTGATGCTCTGTAACACAAGAAGAGGACAATGTTCGTATATAGTGCTGCCATGTGCAGTAGAGAAGGTATTACTGCTGGCTCAACGATCATAGTGTAATGACTGATGATGCAAGGGACCACAGCAAAATATTTTCTTTTGCTTACTAAGAAAGTGATGTGAAAACGTACCAAGAAGTTACCTAAAACTGAAAAATTTACAGCTTTCACAAGCAATCACACTTTTAAGATCAATATCTTTTTGACTAGAAAGTAACGTAAGGCAAAGCTAGCTAGTCACTGTTTCAACTTTTATTGCATTGGCCCAACTGCTACGCTTACAAATAAGTGATAAATGTAGAAAAAAATACACAATAAGGCAAACAGATTTCAGGTTTTCTATACTTGTTTTGTCTCCTACTGCTGCTGCACAACATTGATTTGGGAAGTCCATGACTTCAGTAATTCCTGTACTCAGTGTGTGTGTCCCTACACTCTATGTGACAGCTGACATTAGGTTTCCACTTAATCAAAGTCACAGGCTTCATCAATCACTATATGCTGGGGATTTCTCTTTAGCCTTTAAGAAATTAAGTCTTCTCAAAATCTATGAAAAAGTATAACATGTTGTGGTTATTATTAGTTTCTACTTCAAATAATTGTTAGGGCCTGAGGCAAAAATTGCAATACTTAATGTATATATCAGGTTTTGACTTTCAACAGTGATGCCTGCAGGCAAGTTAGGAGTACACCATCAAAAAATCATTTGCATGAATTTGCTACCACACAGTTGTATGCGCTTTTAAATCTTCTTGTTACATTTATTTCCACTTTCTCAACATTTAGGTTGACTAAGCTCCTAAAATCGGGGGGAGGGGAATCTTTACTATAATCAGGGTCTCACGATTAAGCTTTAATTTGCACTGATGAGGAAAAGCAAAAGGATGGACAGATGTACAAGGAAATTTGAACATGCTCACATACTGTATTTCACTGCACTTCAAGAATTTCAACACCTCAATAAATACTCTTCGGAACAACAAAGCCAAAAGCTTTATAGCACTTTTACTCTGCCGTAAAGATAACACTGCATAAAGGGATATGCTAAAATGCTAATGTTTATACAGAGTAATCTATATTGTACGGAACAATCACTTTTAAATCCCAAACTGGGTTATGCATACTAAACCATAATCTGAGGTGAAAAAAAGGGCAGTACTTCTTTTCTCCATTTACGATGCTACTTTAAGAATCAGAGCACTCACCTCTTCTCAAATCTACATTTATCCACTGCTTCGTCCATAGAAATTCCTTGTTAGCTTACAATAAGCAGAGAGCTTAACATACCAAGCCAAGGTGAAGAAAGCCTTGACTAAGAAACTTACCTCAAGAGCAAACATTCTGTCCATCATACTTCTTGACGAGGTGGCATCAGCTACAATATGAACTTCCAGACCTCTGCCAATTAATTCCAATGCTGTTTGCTGGATACAGACATGAGTCGACAGGGGAAAAATCAAAGGCAAAAAAAGCCACCAACAAACCATTATTACAAAATGCAAGTAACAAAATCACAAATTAGAGTTCATAATTAATTAAGAGTTCAAATATGTATTTTTTTACCATGGCAGTACTAGGGAACTCAATATGTATTTTAAACACCAGTTAAAATTGAAACAAGTGCCTGTAGTTTACAAGTATCTCATCTCAAATTTTATTATGAGATAATATTAAAGACAACACAAAAATAATTTATTCAGTAGAGGATATCTAAGCTCTAAGTAATATAAATTGAGTTGTTTTTTTTTTTTTAATTACAGAAAGTTATGCCCCCTTTGAGGGCCAACAGACATTACCATAAGCCAGTATCAGAATGGCAAGGCACATACTTCTACTCCAAAGAGGACAATACTCCGGACACCAGGGATCTCTGCTAATGCTGCTTCAACTTCGGGCAACACCATTGAAAATTTTGTCTTGGGAAGCACAAGTTTAGCTCCTGTTAAATCAATTTCTTGCACAGTGCTGCCAAGACCTTTGGGATACTGTTCAGTGACAATAACTGGAATTCCCAAGAGCCGTGCACCTTGGAGCTGTAAGGGAACAGAGAAGAAAACATTAAAAAACCCAAAAAAACCCCAAAAACCCCACCAAAGACATTGGTATTACCTAATACTAAGTAATCATTAGACTGTATGTAAAATAATAGCGTACAATGAGTTATCAAAACTCACTACAAGAGAAAAAAAAGCCAACATACCAGTCGTTGGCTCACGCTGATGATATCGCCAAAGTACTTGATGGCAGGCCGGAATCGTTCTTGCATGTCACAACAGAAAAAAACAGTGCTTGAGGGTGTCAGGTTGCCCAAAGTAGTAATCTAAAGAAAGAAATAAAGGTAATGTTTTCCATGGCAGTGGATATCCTTTCAAAAATGCAGCAGAATGAGGAAGAGTCTGAAATATCTCTGCTAGATTACGGATTTGTGTTACTTTCAGTCAAAATAGGAGAAAAGTTTTTTCAAGTCTGATTTTGGTATGTTTCTAAATTCAAATGAATAGCTGATACTGAACAGTCATCAATACATAATCAAGATTTTATTAGGTGGGAAGCACAAGTCAACATAAATGTACATGGAAATGCACACGGAATGGATTTCTGAACTCTGAAGTGGGCAAAAGAACATACTGCCTATAGCCAAAAAAAAAAAAAAAGTACCAGAAACAAAATTACATTCTTCAAATTCATTTTTAATCCACAACTCTTGGAACTGATACAGACTCAGGATAAAGCAAAGTTAAGAAAAAATTTACACTTCCATTTGCTTTCAAATATTGTATGCACACGCATTTTCAATACTTCCATCGTGTAGTCAATTTGATTTGTCTATGACATCTTTTAGCACAAGTCTGATGAAAGTCTAAAGGCTAGACTGGAATTAGAGAAGACTGTAAATATTAGAAACCAAACTGAATACATTTTAATGACAAAAGTAATCTCCTAAAGTTTCCCTCATACAAGCTACAAAGAGGGGTAGAAGGGAGGGATAAGAAAAATAAATCAAATACTTAATTTTTTTACATTTAAGCGCTTTGTATTTGTATATATAGATTACTTGCAGTACCTGAAGAATGGAAGTTCTACGGCTTCAGACGGAAACTACAGGGAAAGAAAAGAGCTACATACCATTATTTAGCTGTAAGGCAACTCAAGAGAAATTACATCCATTCAGGAGCTTTTCAGCAGACAGATAAATCAAATCTAATAAAGAGCTTCTGGGAAGTACCCATTAATTATATACACCTCATTTTCTGCAATCTAAGGTTGTAATGCTTTAAACTGAAACAAAATTACAGAATCTGTAAAAGAATGTATTTCAGAAGAGTACAGATGCATTGGGTTTACGTGACAAGGTTGGTAGTGAGGGGAGGTTGTAGGGGTGGCTTTTGTGAGATGCCAGAAACAGCCTCATGTCAGGAGAGCGCTAATGCCAGCTGAATCGAAGACAGATCTGCTACATCAGTGATGCTGGTGACAATTCTATGCTAACGTATTTAAGAAAGGGTAGGTAAAAAAACCCCAGTTTCCAACAGCAGCTGTCAAGGGAGGGTGAGAATATTGGGAGAAACAGCCTTGCAGACACCAAGGTCAGTGAAGAAGGAGGGGCAGGAGGTGCCCCAGGTGCTAGAGCAGATTCCCCTGCAGCCCCTGGTGCAGATCATGGTGAGGCAGCTGTGCCCCTGCAGCCCATGGGGTTCCACAGTGGAAGAGAAATCCACCTGCAATCTGTGGAGGACCCTATAGCAGAGCTTTGAAGAAGGCCTGCAATGTGCCTTAAAGAAGGCTGTGAGTCTGAAAGGACATGCTGAAGCAGGCTCCTAGCAGGACCTGTGACTGTCAAGAGAGGAGCCCATGTTTGGGAAGGACTGCAGCCTGTGGGAAGGATGCACACTTGGTAAGTTCATTACATACTATCTCCCACAGGAGGGACCCCACTCTGAAGGAGGGGAACAGTGTGAGAAGAATGAGTGGCAGAGGTGATGTTTCATGAACTGACCACAAACGCCATTACCCATCCCTCTGTGCTGCTTGAAGGGAGAAGGCAGAGAAGTAGGAAGTAGAGCTAAACCTGGAAAGAAGAGAGGGATAGGGAAGAGGTGTTTTTATATTTGCTCCTATTTCTGATTATTCTACTTGGTTATTGAGCAGCACTATAGTAAACTTATTTCCCCAAGTCTGTTCTGTCTATGATGGTAATTGGCAAGCGATCTCTCTCTGTCATTATCTTGATGCTCAAGCTTCTTTGACGTATTTTCTCCCCTCTTTCCTACTAAGGATGAGTGATGGAGCGGCTTGGTGGGCACCTGGTGGCCAGCCAAGGTCAACTCACCACAAAGGAATTGGGAATCAATAAATATTAGTTCCAAAACTTTCACTGATTCACCATGTCTCCAGAGTAAAATGCTGTTGATCTCAGTTCCAAAGGCCATGCTTAATAATGGCCATGCTTAAAGATATGCAACGGCCTGTTCAAACTGTTGGGAAAATTACTTGTGCGCTAACAATTGTAAATGCTAAATTCCCTCAATTCTCAGATTCATTACACCACTACTGCCAAAGAAGCAACCACTCATAAACATGGTTCCTCCAGCCCTTGTGAGCCAAACAGCAACACTATTAACACAAGCAGTTACAGAAGCAAATGCAGTAACAACCACAGTGCAGATGATGTAACAACACTGGGCTCACTGACAGCACAGGAAGACAGAAGAGCATCACAACACGCATAAGGAAAAGCTTCTTCCCCGGGAAGATAGAGCTGCACTGAAAAAGATTTTTTACCACAGTTGTGAGATCTCCATCCTTGGAGATTTTCAGCATTCAGCAATGCAGCAGCTGATTTGATCAAGGGATTAGGGAAGGCAGCCGCTAGATATTTTTCCCAAATAACACTTCTGCAGCTCTACACCAGGTAATGAATGAGGCCTGGGACCAAGAAAGATTAGATATAAAATTTAAAAAACGCCTTGTTCTCGAATATATCTACATGCTTGAACAATAAAAAAAAGCAGTTGGCAGGCAGCATTAATGTACAATTCAACACCACAAGGAGTACCTACTGTGACCCATTCCAACTCTGGCACTTACTACCACCAGAGAAGTCAATCACAACATTTAACTTTCCTACCACTCAGCAATAAAAATATAATAATTGGAATAAACAATATTTATAAGTGTGGGTCCTACTCAAAATGTGTCATTTTTTCTTAGCATTTATATGACAAGCAAGGACTATTATTTTCTCCTTCAAATCTTTCCATCACTTTAAAAGCTGCACCAGGGGAGCTTTAGGTTGGACATTAGGAAGGATTTCTTCACAGAAAGGGCGATTAGATATTAGAAATAGCTGCCCAGGGAGGTGGTGGAGTTGCTGTCACTGAAGGTGTTGAAGCAAAGACTGGAGGCAGCACTTGGTGCCATAATCTAATTGACATGGCAGTGTTCAGCCACAGGTTGGACTCGACCTCAGAGGTCTTCTACAGTCTAATTGATTCTGTAATTGTGTAATTTTTTAAGCTCTGTCTGAACTACCACAAACCACCACGGACTGTAGAATG
>VXBQ01012282.1:20667-56987 GCA_013400175.1 Phainopepla nitens
TCGCTCGGGATTTTTAATTGTGGCCACTGTGGAGCGCCCCACTCAAAAGCTTAATTGGACCACAGATTTGCCAATTGGAGTGGATCAGTGGCTGCTGAACAGAACAAAATTAGAGGCACTCAACGAACACGTGGAGGAGCAGTTGGCTCTCGGTAACATCGAGCCCGCCTTTAGCCCTTGGAACTCCCCAGTTTTCATCATTTGGAAGCCAGGGAGGAATAAGTGGTGGCTCCTTCATGACCTTCACGAAATCAATAGTCATTGTTGACATGGGACACCTCCAACCAGGGATGCCTTCCCCAGCAATGCTCCCCCAAAACTGGAATCTAGCCATCATAGACATAAAAGATTGCTTTTTTAAAATTCCCCATGATCCTGCTGATGTCCCACGGTTTGCCTTCTCGGTGCCTGTCATCAACCAGGAAGCCCCGATGTGGAGATTCCACTGGTGGGTCCTTCCTCAAGCAATGAAGAACTCACCCACCATCTGCCAGTGGTACAACTCCTCATTGCTGTCCCCAGTCTGTGCTGAAGTGGGGGAAGCCATCATCATACATTACATGGGTGATGTGCTCGTGTGCGCCCCCCATGACAGTGTCCTGCAGCATGCGCTTGACTGAGGGGTCAATATTTTGACAACTGCAGGATTCACGTTACAAGAGGAGAAAGTTCAAAGGATGCCCCCTTGAAAATATCTAGGGCTGGAGATCACTGCAAGGACCATTTTCTTCAAAAATTGGCCATAAACAATGATCCCAAAACTTTGGCAGACCTGCACTCCCTGTGTGGAACTTTGAACTGGGTTAGGCCTTGGCTAGGCATCACCACTGATGACCTGGCCCCCCTCTTCAATCTCTTGAAGGGTGGGAATGAGCTTTGTTCTCCAAGGTCCCTAACCCTAGAGGCAAAGCTGCATTGGAGAAAGTGGAGAGGGCCATCGAAGAGCAACAGGCCCATCGTTGCAAAACAGGCTTGCCATTGGAGTTCATCATGTTGGGAAAACTGCCACACCTACATGGACTAATATTTCAATGGGACCAGGACCAGAGGGACCCTCTCTTAATCATAGAGTGAGTTTTCCTCAGTCACCAGGGGTCCAAAACATCACAAGGCCACATGAACTGATGGTTCAGCTCATCAGGAAAGCCTGGACACAGCTTTGGGAACTGGCCGGTTGTGATTTCACTTGTATCCGCCTGCCTGTCAACCTTTCCGGAGAAGAGATCTCCCCGGAAAGGTTGACAAGAGAAAAATTTGACCACCTCTTTAGTGAACATTGGCACTCTGCAATTACACTGAACAAATTTCAGTGCATGCTCCCGCGCACAAATTATTCCGTAAAAACTTTAATTTGATTCCCAAAGATATGAGGAGTAAAACTCCACTCAAAGCCCTAACAATTTCCACAGAAGCATCCGGAGCATCCTACAGGTCTCTAATGACTTGGAAAGATGCTCAAACTCAGCAATGGGAGACAGATGTTGAATATGTTGAGGGTTCCCCTTAAGCTGCTGAGTTGGCCGCAGTCGTTAGGGCCTTTGAGAAATTTCCAGAACCTTTCAGTTTGGTCACAGATTTGGCCTACGTAGCAGTAGTCATCTCCAGAGCAGAACATTACGTCCTAAAGGAGGTGTCAATTAGGACTCTCTTTGAGTTGCTCTCAAAACTGATCTACCTTGTCTCCCATTGAGAGCAACCATTTTATGTGATGCACGTGAGATCTCATACTGATCTGCCTGGACCAGTTGCTGAGGGAAATCGGAAAGCCGATTCCCTAGCAGCCGTNTCCAGAACCTTTCAGTTTGGTCACAGATTTGGCCTACGTAGCAGTAGTCATCTCCAGAGCAGAACATTACGTCCTAAAGGAGGTGTCAATTAGGACTCTCTTTGAGTTGCTCTCAAAACTGATCTACCTTGTCTCCCATTGAGAGCAACCATTTTATGTGATGCACGTGAGATCTCATACTGATCTGCCTGGACCAGTTGCTGAGGGAAATCGGAAAGCCGATTCCCTAGCAGCCGTGCCCATGGAATAGGCCAGGCTTCCTGATCTGTATCAACAAGCTAAGCGGAGCCACCAAATGTTTCACCAGAATGCACCTAGCCTGGCTCAGCAATTCCATCTAAAGCAGGACCAAGCCAGAGCCATTGTGGCCAAATGTCCCCACTGTCAGTGCACAACCATGCCATCACTGGCCACTGGAGTAAACCCCCGAGGGTTGGGGAGTTGTGAGGTGTGGCAAACAGATGTTACACATTTCCCAGAATTCGGCAGGTTGAAATATGTACACGTAAGTATAGACACTTTCTCTGGGGCAGTTTACGCCTCTGTTCACGCAGGAGAAAAAGGCGAACATGCAGCGAAACATCTACGGCGAGCCTTTTCAGTGCTGGGTGTGCCAAAAGAGATCAAAACAGATAATGGCCTAGCATATGTTTCCAAGGTCCTCAGAGAATTCCTGCTGGACTGGGGAGTGAAACATGACCCCGGCATCGCACACCCCCCAACCGACCAAGCCATGATTGAGCGAACACACTAGTCGCTCAAGCAAGTCTTAAGGCAACAGTGGGAGGGCTGCATTGGTATGATGCCTCAACAGTGGCTGTGCAAGGCCCTCTTCACAAACTTTTTGAACTGCTCCTTTGAAAATCTTAACCCCCCAGTGGCCCACCACTATGCCACGACCAAAACCATCGACTTTGAGAGCACCCACCTGTCCTGATTAGAGACCCTGAAACACATTGTATTGAAGGCCCCTATAAGTTAGTTACCTGGGGGCATGGGTACACCTGTGTGTCCACCCCCTTTGGTTTAAGGTGAATCCCACAAAAATAGGTAAAACCTTACGTCCCTAAACATCCCAATAGACCACCAGACCAGGATTCTGCCATCAAAAACATCTGTTCCATACATCAAAGGAGCAGGGAAGTCCCAAACCTTTCCCTACCCCCTTATCCTGACCTCCCTTTTCTAAACAGTTTTGATTTTGATAACTGGTAGTGACCCAGCAGCGGAAAATCCAATGTCCACCTGCCTGGTGGGGATCCTGTTTAAACTAGAAGAATATCCCCCAGACCTAACCTGAATCTATAATGAATCCCTTCCTAAATACAAAGTTTCCAGCCCTCTTCAATGGTGGCGACAGTGGATAAGGAAACTCCCTCAATCCCCTAATGAACCCCAAGAACTTGATATTCTCCGTTCCTCCTCAGCCTCATTTTGTGCTTCTTTCAAATATGAACCCTCCAGAGAAAACACGTTAATTGGCTATGATAAAAGAAACCCCCCAAGCAGCGGCCTGGTGCCAAGAGAAACATGAAATTAGGATTATTGATTCGCATCATGACCACCCCAGGAAATTAGACAAAGGCATATATATCACTTGTAACAGTTACGCATGGGCAGGTATGCCCTCTCATCTTCATGGAGGCCCGTGCACCATTGGCTGGTTGACCCTGTTTACACCCAACAAAACCCATATTGACAATTGGACCAATCATCAAGAATTGGCCATCCAAAAAAGAAATTTTTCCGAATTAGACAAAAATTGTGACTCCGAAATTGCGCACTGGGCTAAGACAAAAAGGGTGGCAGTTTTAGTATTTCTGCCTTAGGTAGCTACAGCCAAGTCTCTAGGTGAATTGGGCTGCCTAGAGTGTTGGGTAGCCAAACAGGCAAATTTGACATCAACCACATTCAGCGATCTCCTTGAGGATAAGCAAGTTAGCAGGCAGGCCACCCTCCAAAATTGAGTGGCCATTGATTTTCTGCTACTGTTGCATGGACATGAATGCACAGAATTCAAGGGCCTCGTCAGTATACATCTTTACATACTGAGGAATTGATTACATTTTTTTGTATGCATTTTTATCACAGCCAAAATCTCTCAACCATCAGAAATCTCTAGAGTTTTCTGTGTAATCTCACTGAAAATATTCAACTGAAAAATATTCAGGAATATATCAGTCAAGGAGAAGAAACTAGCTATGTATTGTTACACCTGGCAGATTGATGGCTGAGGGAAGAATTAGGATTCTAGCTAAGCATCTTAATAAATTGATCTGAATTAGAAGAAAAATACTTAATTTTTAGGCATCATGACATTTCTAATGTAATGAAATATTAAGCACAGAAAAATAACTATCCATTCTGTATTCTTTAGTACCTATCAGGGTAATGATTAGAAACTCACTGTGAATAGTGGGAATGATCTTTTTAGCAGAAGAAATTGCCAAGGGGCTTCTGCTACACATATTAATCTTTCTCTTCACAAAAAGCTCTGTATGAATTCAGCATACTATAAGACCATAGTAGCTCTGGGGTGAAGACCACTTCTTTGTTGTGGGTGCCCCATTACTTGCATAGAATTTGGTTAATTAATGGCCACTCGATACATAATTTTCCTTTCTCCGGCCTCAGCATCCTTCTCTTAACATGTAACTACAATATTTATACAGTTTATTGGAGGACCCCACTGGACACTTCTGTCAATAACAGCATTTCTAATTTGTGTGTGGTTGATAATTTCCAAAGGAGCTCTGAAGGGCTCAAAGCGCACCCCTTGCCTTTGCCTACCAGATTCTGTAAAACTAGACCGAATGAGATACCCAGCTGGAACTAATATTTGAAGATTGTACCTGGCTCCGTACACAGAATTTCTTCATGGTGTCTTGGGACAATATTTAGAGGGCCTTATATTGTCCCTCTGCCAATCCCATCTCTGTATACAGAGATGCAAGCAGAGGACCTGGCTTCTCCTTTGAGCAAAGGTAAAGATGTAGTCATTCATTGAGCACGGTTGCCCTGTGAACCCACAGCATATAATGTGGACTGAAATGACAAGGCTTTGATTTGGGAAATTACAAGAGCTCTGTATCCAAACACTTTGAATCAACAAAAGCCTTAGGGTAGAAGCAGCTTTTAGACATGCAGGAACTAGTAGAGCCAAACTGCTTCTTTCTAACCCTCACAGTTCAGTAAAGATTTTGTGGAAAATACAGGTTTTTGAAATGAATATCAGCAGAGCCTTTTCTTCAGTACAAGACATCTGTATTTTGAAAGACCTTTTTATCTTGATTTGTCTTCCTTAAGCGTAACAACAATGACCAGTGTAATAAAAATGTTGTCTCTTGGTCTCTGCGATCTCGTTTGTCTATATCTGTTTGTCCCACTGCAGAACTTCAGAGTGGATCTGGACAGTTTTTCACACATGAAAAATGGCTTATTTCTTACCAAAATACTTTTCTTTCTTTCTTTCTTTCTTTCTTTCTTTCTTTCTTTCTTTCTTTCTTTCTTTCTTTCTTTCTTTCTTTCTTTCTTTCTTTCTTTCTTTCTTTCTTTCTTTCTTTCTTTCTTTTCTTTCTTTCTTTCTTTTCTTTCTTTTTCTTTCTTTCTTTCTTTCTTTTTCTTTCTTTCTTTCTTTCTTTCTTTCTTTCTTTCTTTCTTTCTTTCTCTCTTTCTCTCTTTCTCTCTTTCTCTCTTTCTTTCTTTCTCTCTTTCTCTCTTTCTCTCTTTCTCTCTTTCTTTCTCTTTCTTTCTCTCATTCTCTTTCTCTCTCCCTCCCTTCCTTCCTTCCTTCTCTTTCTCTCTTTCTCTCTGTCTTCACAGTAGCAAGATAAAAACTGTAGAAAACAGCAACAAAATTCCTGAGAAATGAAAATGCCAGTGCTTTTCAAAGCTCCAAATCAAAATCTTATTGAAACATCTGAAGGGTTTCACTGAAAAAATGGTTTATATTTTTCATAGGGCTTTCAGTCCAGAAGGAGCACTGACAGATAAATAGGAATCTTTATATGGAACAGCACATATCTGATCCTCTGCATGTCTGACACACTTCAGGTGGTCCCCATTCTTATTCTTTCTCTGTCCCTCTCATTTACATGCAGCACTGCCTTTATTTCTGTGGGATTTTTTGTCCAAATCAAGTTTTGGACCTTGCAAATCTATCAGCTTTTTTGCCTCCAGTCACTGTCCCACAGAGTGCTATCACTGTGTGTGTATCCTGGCACATCATTATGATTTCCAGTAGTTTACAGGCACTAGGCCAATTCAGTCAGCTTTACAATGGATTTTGTTAAAATGTGTGGATACAGAGAAGTGTATTTAGATTCCCCAGTCATGCCCACTTGAAGCCACATGTGGTATCTGTCTGGTTCTGGTGTTTCCAGAATAGATTCTGTCAGCTTATGCAGAACATACTTTCATGTTATATTTATGCCTTTTTAATAACACTTACATTTCTTTTTACAGCTTATTCATTTTCTAGGCATTGCAGTTGTTCTGCCTTACATTTTAATGGATTAATGAAAATTACAGGGCCTGGTGTCATTGTGCCCTCTAGTTGTGAGCATTTCAAGTGTCCTTAGGGGTTTCCTTTATGCAAATTACAATCTTTTTTCATTTGGCTTTTATTGTTCAATTTCTCCCTAATGAGATGAAACTTTTTTATACTTCTTCGGAATACTTTCTAACGTTTTTTGTCTCTAAGGTTATGATTCTGTGGCTGATTCAATTAAATGGAGGAAAAATCCAGAGAATCTAACAAGAACGAGTGTTTTATCTCCTAAATGGGAACACAGATCCTTGTGACTTCAGCCTGTCTTGTACAGATTTCTGATGTTTCATAAGAATTTTAATTATGTAAGCCTTTCTATGAAGCATTATTTCTCCTATTAATTGAAGATAGGTAAAAAGCGCCACATGTATATAAAGGAATGTCTTTTACTTGCACAAAAAATATACAGAAAAAATATTTTTATTCACTGAAAACAAAGGTTAGCTTGGAAAACATAACAGGTGATCCTGCCTCTATACTGAGCCTTAGTGAGGCACAGCTGGAGAGCTGTGTCCAGTTCTGGGCTCCTCAGTACAAGAGAGACTCATGGAGCTCCTGAAATAAGTCCAGAAGAGGGCTATGAAGATGTATAGGGGTAGAAGCATCTCTCTTCCAAGAAAAGGCTGAGGGAGCTGGGCCTGTTCAGCTGAAGAGACAACTCAGAGGGGACCCCATCAATGTCTATAAGTATCTTAAGGGAGGGTGTCAGAGGACGGAGCCAGGCTCTTCTCAGAGGTGCTGAACAAGTGGCAACAGGCAGAAACTGATGCATAGGAAGTTCCACTTGAACATGAGAAAGAATTTCTTTGCTGTGCAGGTGACCATGCATTAGAACAGATTGCCCAGAGAGGTTGTAGAGTCTCCCTCATTGGAGATATTCAGGAAATGTCTGGATGAAATCCTGTGCAATGTGCTCTAGGATGACATTGCATGAAACTTGAGCAGGAAGGTTGGACCAGATGGCCCACTGTAATCTCTTCCAACTTTACCCATTCTATGAGCCTGTGATACATTTATAAAAAATATTGGTTTTGACAAAAGTATTTGTTGAAATTACTTGCTTTTTGTCCTTTATATCTAAATGCATTCTCTGATCATTCCTAATGATTTGCCAAGTATTCTGTCCTCTGTATACCATGGAATCTTTCTGCTCATGCATGCAGATTCCAAAAATATTCACTACTCATGTGAAGGTGAAAACAAAAAACCCCAAAATGATGAAAACAACATGACACAGGATCTTCACATCCATCTCTGAGATGTATTTGATTCACTCCAGAAAAATGAGACAGGAATAACCAAGCTGTTTGAAAGGCTCTCCCAAGCTGTTTTGTAATTATCTTCAGAAGGAACACATATTTTCTGAAGATTGCTCAGAGTTGTGAAAGATTATTAAGAGACTTTTAGCAGGATGTATCCCACTTCCATGTCAGCATGGGAAAAGAAATGAATTAAAAGAACTTGGAAACATTATTCCAATACACACATGTTTGGAATGGTGACTGTTGTGAACAGGACACTGAAGATCACGACTGCAACACTTACCTCAGGTTGTGGATCTCACCTGTCCTGGAAGCTGAGAGGCATATCTATCTTTCATATTGATGGGTCCGAATGAGGCATTTGTCTCCCTTCTTGTAGCATTACTCCTCTTTACAAAACTACCTTAAAGAAGTTGGAGCAGGAATCAACAGGCACAATTTGCTCAGTGCAGCACCATGGACCAGGTTAAGTTTCATACTAAGTACTCATATCAGTATCATTTTTCTCCAAGGGTGGGTGAATGATCAACCTTCTTGCAGAAGAGGTGATATTATTGATGGCAAGTCCTGAAACTCTTGAAGTTCAGAGTAGGTAAAATTTGCCACTGTGCTATTTTTTCTTTCTGTGAAACAGAACATTCTATGTTACTAGCTTTATCCAAATGTTATATTTCAGTCTGAGCCATATCTCTATGCAAGATGCTACAATACCAATACCTACACTGTGACCAATACCTTATGTGACATATTCTGACCTATCATGCAGCATATGTCACACAAGAACCAAACTAAGCCTAACATGCAAAATATTTACCATTAGCCTTATGAAGACTTAGCTAGAAATCATGGTAGCAAGAAATTATAATACACATGCATCTGAATTCCAGACATCCCTGGACTTTTTCCAAGTCATCAAGACTCAAGAATGTATGGTTATGAATAGATGGGATAAACTTTGTTTCAGACAGAGCTAAAGTGTTCTGTGTTAAATGAAGAGAAGGATGTATGGGTTGTGAAAATTTACAGGCTTACTCTAATAACTTCTGAGTGGGAAGGTGGCCCATTATCAGCAATTCTTACACTTTTGAAAAACTGAACAAAGATTCAGCTGCTGGGAGTAATTTCCCATACTTGCTCTCAGTATCAGAAAAGATTGGTTACATCTGGCAGATCAGTGTGTCTCTAGTATTCACTGTAGCTGCATGTATTCTACATAATGTTGTTCATTAATTAGATTTCTGATAATAAAGGATAGTAGAAAACAGATGCACAAATACTGAACTCTATATGAAGGGCAACAGGTCTTGGTACAAAAGTCTTCTTTTTTGCTCTTGCAAAGCCTTCAAAGTTCTTCAAAAGCCTTACAGTTCATGATGGAAATATAATTTTTTTTTCATGACTGGTGATAGGCTGGGGAAAGAATTAAAAAAAAACACAATAAAACAAACCCACACAAAACCCCAAACAAAAACTGAACAACTGAAAAACATAGAGATTTTCTGAGTATCTGGCTCTTCTTCCAGGTAAGACTTTGTGATCCTGCTCAGCTCCAGGAAAATAACAGAAAACCAAAAATATGATGTGTTATTGAGAGGAAAACAAATCCCAGAAAGACTAATTGTCTAACAAGAATAAAAGAAGGCAGTGTCCCTGGCCAACAGGTTGAGTGACTTTGAGGTGTCATTAACGTTCTTGCTTTGACAAAGAACACAATCCTCTATTGGAAGTGAAATGAAAGTGCAGCAGTTAAAATTGTTTACAAAAAAAAAGTTGTAAAAAGCACAAGTGGAGGGAAGAGCTAAGCCACTTGAACTTACTTGAAATGTACTTGTCTTAGGCAGACACAAAATGCATATTGCTGATCATGTGGCAAGGAAAGAGTAGTATTTTGTAGACATCTTTATAAAGACAAGGGAAGACTCAGAGGGAGGGGTGCAGAATGCAGAGGCATTCCAGATTTCAGTAAAATAGTGTTTACTGAAGCTTGGAACCTAAAGACATCCTTATGCCAGCTGCAAGACTAAAATGATCAATTATATTAAAAACATGTCCAAAGAGGTACAATCTAGGGAAGCAGAAATCTTGGATTTTGCCAAGTCTTATACCTGTGGATTGCTATATGATGTCAGCTGGACGCCAAGTGGGGACTGAAATGTCTTCTAATGTCTCTTAAAGTCACATTTACAGACAAGAACTAATCCAGATAATCATTCATTTTTCTCAAAATGTAGTGGTTCATTCTGCAGATGAAACCTTTCCACTCCCCCAGAGTGTTGATTCAATATTCCTGTTAACACATCTCAAAAGAGGTGCAACAGAATCTTGCTGTTCTTTGTGAGTTAGTTTCACCCTCAAATCCATAACATGATACTAGCCATCTGGTTGCATTTCCCATATGTGACATTTGGATTTATCCCCTCAAAATATATCACTTGTCTCTGTGGCATTTCATCTTGTTGACCCTAGGTCATCTGTCCAATTTGTAGAAATCATTTTGAATTCTGTTCCAGTACTCCTGCATGCACCTTTCAGTTTGTGCCATCTGCAAATACTGTAAATGCACTTACTCTTCATCTTCCTAGTCATTAATGAAACAATTGAATAACACAAGGCTCACACAGACCCCCATGGGAACCAATTTGCATCTCTCCCACAAATTACAGTGAATATTCAATAACTATTCTGACTGCCTTCTAAGAAACAAGTAGACCACCACCCAGCCAGGTCTTGGTTCCCTAGATAGCTCCCTAGAACCATACATAGGTTCGTTGTGTGCTAACAAGGAAGTGATGTGCAGGTTTAATTAAACTAATATGTAGGACACACACTGAGTGTACCCTTACAAGTGAGGCCAGCTACTCCATCCTTAACAAATGCCCTCTTCCTGTCTTTGTCTTCTTTTCCTCTACAGTGAGTTCTATTTAGTCCCAAATTCTGTGGTTTCTGCAGCTGAAGTTAGACTGATTATACCAGAGCTTTCAAAGGATCAGATTTCCCTTTTACAAAAGTGGATGTATGTTTGCCCTGCACTTTCATAGGGCTTCACATTTCCTCTGCTATTTCTCAAAACCACTATTCTTTATGATTACTTTGGCTGTTTCCTTCACCTTTCTCCAAACTTGGCCAGGTTTCACAGTATTTTTATGCTGTTCTTTTCCTTACTGTAGCCAGTGGTTTTTTGTGCTAAAATGTTGTCTGATGATAGTTTTGTGAAGGTTAGTGAGAGAGAAAAAAGAAGTGCAAAATTTGTTTGTATCGCCCATTGTTTGCTCTTTTTTCTCATGTAGTAACAGATCTATACTTTGCTTTCAAATATTCTGTAGTTCTAAAGAGTTTTTCATTGCTTTCTCACATGTCTCATACATATTCCTCCCTGTTTATATCATGGTACTATAGCTTTTGAGCCTCTAGGGTGACATTTGTAGTAACAGCTGTGAAGACTTCCACCAGTGGAAAAGAAATTCTCCTGAAGATGAGATTACCAATAAAAATGCAGATATGATGATATAAAAGTGCAAAATGTGAAGAGCTGATGTGGCAGACATTCTGTGGTTGGTAAGGTCATAACAGACTAGTAGAACAGATCTCTGAGATGTAAGACAAGAACATACCCTCACGATTTTGCATTCCCTTTGAGTTGCTTTATTACCTAACTTCCCCTTGCTAGAATGTGGGCTGATAGGATCAAGAAATAGATGGGAAAATAAGCGAATCTAGAGAATTTGTCCAGTACACTTATTTTTTCCAATGTTTTTGCCCCTTTGGTATCATGTTTCTAAGCCACAGACTCAGCTCCAGTCAGTTCACTAGGAATAATCATGTGTAGTTACTCTTTAAAGACAGCTGAATATCTTAAATGGCTTGGTGGCATAACCATTTTATATGTCTCTCTCAATGTGATGTTTCAGGCTAATGCATATTGCAGACTGTGTAACTTCAAGTATAAATTGTTAATCAGAGTAACTGGAAGCAGTTTAGGACTATGACATTGATGGAGAAGTAATATTTGCAGTTTTTCAGACTAATGTAAGAAAATTAAAGACCAATCTTGTTGTTGGCCCAATCTTAAAAAGTAAACGCCCACAAAGTGACAGCACAGATGGCTTGCAAATCTTGTATGAGAGAATTGGAATTAATTGCAAGGCTGAGCTGGAGAACAGTTTCAGATTCCTACTGTTCAACAGAGTTTTTGCAAGACTAGTCATTATATATCAAACTGGATATGAAATAAATTTCCACTGGCTTAGTATCTAATGGGTAGAGGTATGCGTGACAGTACTTGACCACTGCAATGCCCATTCCCCAGCTGCTGTCATGCCTGCAGAGCCTACAGGTTCATGAAACACCAGAAAACTATTTTTTTCTTAGTGAAGGTGACTGTCACAGTTTCTTATGCCATGTACTTCCCTATATAGGAATTCTGACCGAATGGCTCTGATCAGCATACACCACAGTGATGATCAGGAATCACTGCATGTGAGAAGTCTTCTTCCATCAGGTCAGCTTCTGCTCATGTGAATAAGAATACAGAGAAAATGCGGTCCTACGCAGCAGGGTCACATCTGCTGGTCTAAAGAGCTGGTAAGCTGACCTTTTAATTTCTTTCGAATATATATGGAGATTCATGCAGATGGCCTCCTTGAGGATTTTCATTAAGATTCTGGTCATCAGACATGTGTTTTGCAATGTCTAGGCAATGGGCAGCAGATATGTGTATATACTTAGCTGACTGATGTTATGTGACCTATTTGGTTTAAGCAAGTTTAGAGATATTATGTGGTTTTGATTTGGAATCTACTTCTCAGTAGAATTAGTATTTTTTGAAGACAAGGCAAGAAACAAGCCATAACTCACACTCAAGAAATATTTATGTGTAAGTGCAACATTATGGCAGAGATCATTCTCCCTACAATGCTACTTTCAGTGAAGCAGTACTATGTATAGCATGTCTTTTGCAATCATGGAAAATGGTTAATCATATACAGCATGCCTGCTTGGAAATAATACTCTTAAGTCTGAATTAGAAGAGCCCTGTGCCCATTTTCCAGCATTGTGTTGAACATGAAGCCAATTGGTACTTATTTAATGGGATTTGGAACACAGGACGTTAGAGACAAGACGCAAATTGTTTGACGCTGCTCCGCACAATATCCTTGTCTCCAAAGAGGAGAGACATGGATTTGAAGGATGGAGCACTTGGTCGATAAAGAACTGGCTGGATGGCTGCACACAAAGGGTTGTGGTCAACAGCTCATTTTCTATGTGAATACCAGCAATTAATGGTGTTCGTCAGGGGTCAGTACTGGGGCTGGCACTGTTCAACACCTTTGTCAGTGACATGGACAGTGGGATCAAGAGCACCCTCAGCAAGTCTGCCACCGACACCAAGCAGCGTAGAGCATTCAACATGCTGGAGGGAAGGGATGCCATCCAGAGGGCCTGGACGGGCTGGAGAGATGGGGCTGTGCAAACCCCACGAAGGTCAACAAGGCTGAGTGCAAGGTTCTGTACAGAACAAAGCTCAGACAGAGCTACAGGAGAGAGGGGATTCTGCCCCTCTGCTCCACTCTGGTGAGACCCCACACAGAACCCTGCATCCAGCTCTGGTGCCCCCAGCGTAAGAAGGACATGGAACTGTTGGAGCATGTCCAGAGGAGGGCCACGAATAAGAGGGCTGGAGCATCTTGTTTGAAAATACAGGCTGAGGAAGTTAGATCTGTTCGTTCTGGAGAAGAGAAAATTATGTGGAGACCTCCTAGCAACCCTGCAGTACCTGAAAGGTCCTACAGGGATGCCAGAGAAGGACTCTGCATCAGAAACTGAAGTGACAGGACAAGGAGTAATGGGTACAAACTGAAAAAGGGCAAATTTAAGTTACATATTGGGAAGAAATTCTTTGCTCTGAGGATGGTGAGACACTGAAACAGGTTGCCCAGAGAAGTTGTGGAGGTCCCAGCTCTGTCAATGTTGAAGCCGAGGTTGGATACAGATTTGAGCAACCTGATAGAGGGGGAGATGTCTCTGCTCAAGGCAGCAGGGGTTGGGACTAGATGATCTTTAAGGTCCCTTCCAGCTCTTAACATTCTGGGATGCTGTGAACCTAACCTATTCAGCTTTGCCTCCATTTTCTGTAAAAAGCTTCATGTCTCCTGTCCTACAATTTCTCTCCACTGGAATAAAAAAGTCTGCAGTCCTGGGGCTTCTCTTTATTTCCTTCAACACGTCTCACCACTGATGGCTGCTGCCTCTGCTTTCACCTGGTTCCAGGTTATTTGGTTTCAGTTGGGAGAGTACAATGAAAAATGATAACCTGTAAATTCTGGCTCTCCCTGCTCAACCAGTATGTACTTCATTACCTGTCTTCTGTCAGAAAAAAAACCAAAAGGAACCTGAGTCTCTGGTCCTGACTTTGTCTTTAGGAAGTCTTAATTTTTCTGCAGCTTTTCCAGGTGACATCATGGACAGATGAAGCAAGAATAAGGAAAACATTTTTTTTCATGCTTGCCGCCTATGGGACTCTCCTCTTACTCCAGTCTACAGCCCTGAAGGCTTCATGTTTTTCCCTTTCTTCTCCTTTCTTTTTATTCTGATTCTCCTCCTTTTCTTCCATTGGTTATTGCCAAGAATTTATTCATTCAGTCCTATTCACTCCAAAGCAACTGGATGGGAATGTGTCAAGAAGGAAAAACAGTTCTTCGTGGCAATTTCATAATAGAAGAAAAAAGAGGTTATTCTGGAAATGTTCCCCTTTATCGTATTTCATCATAACATCTGTGGAGACAAGCTTCATTCCAGGTTCCCTGAGGACAGATTTACCAAGTATGCTTCAACAGGCAGGGAGGAAATTGAGAAGTAAATTTTGGAGTTACGGAGAGTCCTGCCTTGCAGATTAGATCCTTGTGGGACTATCAGACTATCTCTAGCATAAAACTGGATGTGAAGTGTTCTGTTTATTATGGTGAATAAAAAGTCTTATTGTAAGAAAAGTGTTTATATTTCCAAGGAATAAAAACATCTTCATGCTTAATTAAAAAATATCATTGTTTAGAAAAGGAAAAAAGGGAAAGGGTACATATAAGATTTGAAACATTATTTTTAAACTGTGAGGTTTCTTTGAAGTTTGACTTTAATATCAAAAGATAGCACAATCAAAGAGAGTATTAAAGTCATTTATTTGTTTGTCAGGCTCAACACATCAAAAACCCAGACATCTTTGTTCATAAAAGGTAGAAGAATTAAGGGGGAGGAAAACAGTCCTGCAGTTCTACACTGTTAGCTTCTGCAACTGAATGTGGACCCAGTGTTCATGTATAAAGGGAGGTTAGCACTTCTCTAGCTGAGAGCATTATACCAACATATGCAGATGTCCAGCACTCCCTGGTTGTGTATGACCTTTCACAATAAACAGATTTACACAGCTTGGGACAGAATGCAGATTATACTGGGCTATTTATGTTTAGCACTGGGAAGGCACATCAGAACACTAGTGTGGTAGGCAGCACTAATAATGCACAGTAAGTAGAGAAGGCAATGCTGCAGTTTTCTAAGAAAGAAGGCAAAGCAGCAGGACTCTAGGGACAGCTTTGGATAGAGATGAAGGAATTCACAGGGATAAAAAGCTGAGGAATGTCTTGAAATACCAAATTCTGAAGAGGACAGGGTAGAAGAATCAATATTTGCTGCAGAATGTGTTGACCTGGTCGTGAAAACTTCGTTAATTTTACAGCTCTTCATTTTTTAGCACTAATGGCATTCATTCATAAATATATGAAGTTAAAAGAAAGTTTAGTGATATCCTCAGGAAGATATGAACAAGAAGGTAATTAAACCATCTCTAACTCAGTGCTATACTTTGAATAAAATGTAGAAAAAAATGGCATCACAATTTTGTGATGAAATGGGATGAAGCATAAATATTTTTGAGATGGAAGAATTTGAAAACTTCAAACATTCTAGGAATTCAGTTCTGCAGCAGAAGTGGTTATATTTCCTAGTGAAAATTGCTTCTGAAAGAAAAATAGGTTTCTATTTATGGAAAATATTTTATGTTAACAACTTCAGAAATTTTTTCTGCCTTTGCTAGGGGAATAAACATGCAATCAAAATAGTCCTGACCAGGAGTAGCTAAAGAATAGTGAGATTGATTTCTTCTTCTCTTCCATACTATTAAAACAAAATGCTACTCATGTAACTGTGTCTTTTGAACACTGTGCTTCTGCTAACAGCATAAATCACCAGGATTTCCATGTCTTTTGAAGGTACAGAACAGTGAAAATGAGAGGTCAACCAGACAGCGTGTTAAGAATAATCACATCAAGACATAGAAAACAAGCCTGCTTTCCTGCCAGAAAGAATTGGTTTGAGAGAGAGAAGAGTTCACATCCCTTTTATCTAGGAATGATGCACAGTGCAAGTTTATATAAAGAGGCTGGGATATATTGACTGTGGAGTTGAAACTTTCTATCTGATTGTGATAAAAACAGTGACCAATTGTGCCAATTAGACAGCCATAAATCACCCATTTGAGGCTAGATGTTAGTGGAAACAGCAGGAAATAACTGATCATGTCTGTGCAAGCAGTATCTTATTTCCTAGAAGTGGGTAAATGAAGATGAACATGGAGCAGGCTAGTCAAGTGTGTCTGTCACATGTGCTGTGGAACACTGTACCAGTTTTTGTATTGTGTACTGAAACAGATCTCTAGAAAAACTACATTTTATTTTCCCTTGTCTCATTTCTTTGCTTCTCTCAAAAGGAAGAAGGTAGGTTCTGGCTTCTGTGCAATTAGCAGATGTTCTGAGAGTCATTTCTATCTTGGTTTTGGTGTTTGTTCTTAGCTTTCCCTGTTAATAGAGCTGCCTGGAAGAAAAAAGTCTATTTTCTTCTCAACAGTAAAGAATTAAGTATTAGATTGTTTGGGTTTTTTCTATAATGTCTTGATGAAATTAGCATTTTCTTTCACTGTCAGAGGGGAATTTAAATTCGTTCGAATTTATGGGAAAAAGAAACTTTTGACTGGCAAGTTTCCTCACAAAAGAGGACAGAGTAAACCCTCAAATGGCATGAAATATTTACCAAAGTAAAGCTGAAATATTTACCAAAAGAGCAAGAAAGCTTTTGATGCTGCTACTGAAAAACTGCAACAAGCACATTCCCTTTTCATCTTCTTTCATCTTGTCTGAAAACTCAGACAAGGATAAGAAGTATTGTGGAAGAATTCTCACTGCCGCTGATAAAATTCTTTCTACTTACTCTAAAATCCAGAAGATTCTTTCATAGTAAAGTGAACGTTTTTAGTGAGTTCATCACATTCTGAAGACATTAATGTCTCTGGGATACATCTGCCAAAGTGAAAGGACCTTCCCTGGCATTTGCTTTATTGAGCTAACCAAACTGCCCATGGTGCTAAACCAAGGAATAATGCATGCACTCAATAGTCTTTCATCCAAATTTTTGGAAGTGTGCAAGTCCCAGTTTATTTCAGCAGAAAGAGTTATGCTGAAATAATGACATGAGAGAGTTCAGAAAGTAATCTCTGGGCTCCTGCAGCTCCTCGTGTTAGTTCTTTGACTTGCTCCATCTTCACAGACACCACTTGAAGGGGACCTGAAAGGGACTTAGATAAGTATGCCTTTGCTGTGAGGTGACTTCTCTTTTCCCCAAGTTCAAGCTTCACTTAGAAAGGCCCTCAACCGTGCTCCATGTCTTGAGAGAAGCATCCAGCGCCTTCTTTCTTGTGCTCAGGATTGCACATAGTACATGCCCTTTTACTGGAATCTGGGAGATAGCCTATCCAGATGCCCTTGGTGTTTCAGCTTTGTAAGGCCCAGTGGTGTCCCGTGCAAGAATCAGGGGATGATTGCCCACTGCTTCTTCTTGCCTGCATGAAAATGAGTGCCTAGAGTAATGTCCCTCAACATGGGCTCACCAAGCCCATCTTCTTCCACTATGGCATTGGAAAATGAAAACAGGCTACCCAGGAATAAAGGTTTTCTTTTTTTTCTCCAAACCACGTCTCCTTGGCCACAGATCTGCTTTAAGCAGAAGCTACTGTTAGCAATAAGCACGAACTGAAGCAATGGGAGATGCATCATAACGTTGAATTGGGGAGCAGATGTCCCACTTGGGCTGCAATGGCCGTGTTGAGCATAGCAGCATCCCTAAGATAATTTATTATCCAGTACAACTGGGATTTAGAAGGATAAATGTCTGATGGAATCCTTTAGGGTGAGCTAATGTGATTAATTAATTTGGTTCCCTATAAAGCTTGGCACATGCCCTCTGAGACAAACATCCTTGAGAACCTTTTTCCTGTGAAATTCTGTGATGGTAAGTCATTAGGGAACCTAGCAGAAACAGGTGGCAGCAGCAGACTCTTCAGCTATGCTCCCAAAATGTTTGTTTGTGTTTAATATTACTTTGATATAGCAAGTCAGAGGGTTTTTTGTATATTAATTTTAAGAAATATATGGATCCTGGTGAGGACTCTCAAAAGTCTCCTACTTGAGCTGTTCTAGTTCCGGACTTGAAACTGAAGAAAGTACTGGATTTGAAGAACAAGAAACCCTTTAGATTATTGTCATAACCTTATTAGGTGGTAACAGACTGATGTGTACATACCCTTGGAAGCAACAATATTACAAACAGAAAAGGGTCAGATTTTCCAAACTGACATGAAATTTTTAAGGTCCTAAAGCCTGTAAAAGCTTAGTTTATCAGGGACTCCAACTTACGTTTTCCAGGGAACAAAACAATTAATATTTGCTCAAGGAAGGGATCAGCCTTCTGCTGCAGCTGTGCTTCCCTGTACTGAAAGATCAGAGCAAGCCACAATGATATTAATGTCAGCAAATGACCTCACTACTTAGTATAGACTTACACTTCACTACCTGTGCCGTAAGGTTCAAAGAATTAGCTGTGTTCTGTACAAGTTGAACTAAGCAATCAATTTTCCATGAGTACTTTTTAACTACCAATTTTTATAAAAGCTGGTATCTTAAAATTATTTTTGCAATTTTATTTCCTGTGTAGTGATGAATATGCCCACTCTGTACATGTACCATGTACAAAATCTTCACTCTTGCATTAGATTTTGGTTGGGATGTTATTCATCCTTGTTAGTCAAAAGGATACCAAAATAATGAATAGGAATAAAAACTTGCAACAGAAGACCAGGAAGTAATTTCATCTGCCTGAAGAAACAGGCCTAGTTAGTAGTCTGTGCTAAACTAAGGCTAAGGATTTTTCCACAGCTGGCAGGTAGGAGGGTCCAGTTCACAGCATTATTCTGTGGCCTGAATACAAGATAATCCTTTGTTAGCAGCTGCACTATAGGAACAAGTACTTTGAAAATGTTGTCAGAAGGAACTGAGCAAAGCTCATAGAAATCATGAGAAATATCCTGATTTTCAGGAAAGGTCATCACAAAAGCCCTTCTCTTTATCTAGATCTGCATCACGTAACCACAAGTATTTTTATTTTACCATCCACATAGATAATATTCTGCCCAGAGTGCTGGCCTAGGGATTATGTGTCTTTTTTTTCTCTAGTCGCTGGGGCTGCTATGAGAAGGAGCCCAGGAAGAGTTTACCTTCAGACACTGTGCAATACAGCCAACTTTTGGTCACAACCTTCTTACAACCTGCCTGTTTGTAGTTTTTCTTCTTAGGATGCTGATGGGTCAAATACATCTGTCCCTTCTAAGAAACTCCCAGCATCTTTCTTACAGAAATGCAAGCATCCACCTTAGCAAGAAGAGAAGGAATACACAGACAACTTAGAAATTTACTGTGGTCATCATGATGGCTATCACAGAAGGAGCTATTGAAAAGGACTCAAAAAGGGAAAGAATCAAGGAATTCTACAACTGAGGCTTTAATTCAGCAGAACAACAAAAGGCTAAAAGCTGAATTTTCTTCTATCTCACCGGTCTTTTGAATACTTCATGGCTTCAAGGAAAATGCATTCAATTTGATGGAAACATGTTGTTCATTGTTTCACTTTACCTGTAAAGGCCACAGATAAATGCAAATTATGAAGAAAGCACTAATGTGAAATGGCAACTTCATGTTACCATCTATAAAAATACCTGGAGGTAATAAAGCCCATTCTGAATACCATTTCAAGGCTGTAATTTTCAAAGCTATCTAAGAAATGCTGAAACTTTTCTCTTGATTACCTTGTCTGAAAAAGCGGTTAAGCTTTCATTCAAAATCTCAGTGCTACCATTCAGAGAAAAAGTATGAAACAAGACAGAAATTAAGCCAAACACTGCTGTAAAATGCTATATTTTCACTATTTCTCCACATCTGTAAGCAAGAAGTAAGGTGTCACCGAAATTGTGAGAGAACAAAAACAAATTTCTTCTGGTTAAGGGACAAAAGCAGATCAAGGAAATCCAAGGTAAAAAAAAATCTTTTTCACAAAGCAATAACTAGACCAGTTATTTTTTACGTGAAGTCCATGGAAAACAAGTTAACAGAAAAACAGTATGCACTGGTCTCAAATTTCCACAAGACAAGTGACTAATGACAGGGAACAATTTTTCAGAGTTGTTGGACAATCCACTCAGTACTGACTGCTGAACTACTTAAAAAAAACCATACTGGATTATCTTTCATTTTGGATGAAAGACCTAGAAAGCAATGAATTATGTCGGTTTATTAAAAAAAAATCCTTTATCAGACAATGAAAATATCCTTCCCTCTGATGGTCTTAAGACACTTTAAATACTTTTCAGCTTTAACTTTTGCCTTACTATAGCTGAGTTGGAGGATTAACAGGGCACACACCTTACAAAACTATATATATCCTCTTCTGGGGGAACACTGTCCCTGCTGTGCCTTCCATAGCCTGCTTTCTCCTAGCAGGCCCATTCAGATGATTGATTGAAAATGAGTCATTCTAAAAATACATAGTTTTTAAAATCTTCTTGCAAATTCAAGAAGATTTAATAGTGCAAATATATCACTGTGACAAATTTAATTAAGAAAGAAAAAAAGGCAGATTAAACCAATGTCTTTCCTAAATGATACGGAGTTACTTTCAGCCAATTGAATGATGTCAGCTTTTGCTAACCATTTTATTGAGAAGTGCAATTAGAAAAAGGGTCCCTCCAAAGATGGCTGAGAACCTGGAAAAAATGTTCTCATTTGCACTGAAAAAACACCCTTTAAACTCCAATTTAAAACTATTGTTCTTAGAGCATCTGAATCTTTTTGGGACTTCCACTGCTGAAACCCATCCATTCTAGAAAGTAAATGCTCACCTGGAATTACTTTTCACATGCTAGGAGTGTAGTGATTCATTGTATCTTCAGAAACTTGTCCTAGATGGGTGAGATTAGCTTGGGAATGATGGTGATCCGAATTTGGCAGCATGCCATCCTAATTAGCTTTACAAGAACTTCCTTTTCTTCCTTCTGTTATGGGATGAGAACTGAGCACGGGTACTGTTTGAGACAGAATTGGTGTAGTCCCCACTACTCAGCCTAGCACGAGCACAAAGCAATGTTAAATCTCCTGCAAAGCAGGACTGGAGGAGGGACAGAACAGAAAATGACAGAAACTGGAGTTTTAGTAAGGCATCAGGCTTTATCCATGAGGAAGAAGGACTGAAAAGGGATTCAAAAGGAGCACACAGCAGACCTGAAGACAGCAGCTGTTGAAGCAGAAGTTCAGAGCTGTGCAGACAAGGTAAGGGGTGTAATATCAGTATCAATTCTCCACCCATTTTGTTCTGCAGAGACAGCTCTGAAAAGCAATGAACAATTAATTGATTAGAAGATTAGAGCAAGCACTTAGCAGCAACAGGGATTAATAGTATTCTTAACCCCTGTAAACTTATGTTTTAAATTCAGTTAATGCACAAAGACATGGAAAACTACTCTTCTGCTAAATTTTTCCACAGAATCTGTTAACATCATAAGCCACACTTAGATGAGCTGTAGAAGGAAATTTATCCAAGGTTTACAAGATTGGAGATGGCTTCAGTTTTATGTAATTTAGCTTACTACCATGTGCACAAGTTTATAAATTATATCACCCCTCAAAAATAATATTTGACACAAAAATTAAATACAAATTGATTAGTAAGAGGAAAATTTCAGTAAGCTGCTGTCTCTCTGCATCATTAAAAATGCAAGAGGTTTTCTATTTCCATTTTCTCACCCCATATTCTTTAGCTCATTAACTAAAGATCCTCTCATTGCTCTGCTGCAGTTAAGCTGTGTGACTCTATTCTGGTATTCTCATAAATTTAAAATATCACTGTAATTTTTTAACATGCAGAACATTGAAATGCACAATAAGCATATGGTTAAAATCCAGTATTGCCCAAGTTTGGTCAGAAAAATTTTTTACTGTCTGTGGATCTTTCTTTTTCTAAAAAATCTTGATGGTTATTGATTATAGATCTAAATTTTATGCTTACTGTTTTGTACAAGACCTATCTTCTAGCATGTAACATAAAGATGAGAGAACATTTCTCTAGATGTGGAAGCATCCCCTTGAGCATTTTGATAGCTTTAAAAATTTGATACCCTCATGTATTTTGCGTTTATAATTCATGCAGATTTCAGTCTGAAATAGCCTCTTTCTGGTAGTTTCCAAAGAAGGAAATCTCCTTGGAGTCTCAGATGGTTGCTTTTTCCTTGCAAAAGGAATCTTATTATTAATCTATACCGTTAGATATAAACACTCGGTTTCTATGGATTTCAATTTGTCTTATTTTTAAAGCAGGTTCAGCTCTGTCTTGGCAGTTTTCTTCTTCAACATAAATAAATATCTATATCATGATTTATATTCTAGGAGCGTCTCATAGTCCCAGACACCTGAAGCCACAGTGGCACACAGCACCTGAAAAAAACATCAGTGCAAAATTTCTAGATTCAAGGTGAAAGTAAACAAAAAGAAGAGGCAGAGAAAAGCCACCCAAGCCTGATCTGGTGACCAAGCTTCTAGTCCACTTGTTTTTCTCCAAGCTAGTGACACTCCAGCATTCTTCTTCTGGCATGCAATTCACCATCACTGGAACAAGCCAATATTTCCCCATGACATGAAGAAGAGAGCATTGTTCCTCTGTCACCCTGTACTCATTCACTTTGGTTTTGTCTCAGCCACAGAGTATCCTAAGAGCAGAATGAGACACCAAATACTGAATCTTCATCTTATTTTAGTGATACCTTTTGCTAGCCAGGTCTCAAAGCCAAGAAAAATGTTCAGGGGAAAAAAAAGCACTCATGCCATATTTGTCAATGAGAAAGGAGAATATTGCTAGCAAGAGCTCAGTGTTTGTGATATAATTTTATCAGGTTTTCTAGAGAGCTGGGATATTTTGTCTGGCATATGTGTGTATCTGAGTGTGTTTGACTGATTGCACCTTCTATAGCAGTCTTTTCTCCCAGAAACTTCACATGGCTTCTGGACTTTCTTGGTAATTTGAATAGGTCAGACTCGCTCATAGCCAGCTCCGACAAGTACTTTCATCTGCAGCTTCCTATTAGCTCTGCAGTGTTTATTCAGTTCTTGCCCTTAGTATGGGAGAGAGGCTTTCAAGGCTGTGTTTATTGCTGTGGGATTAGCTCCTCCACTTCTCCCATCAGTTGTAATTGTTATTTTCATGCAGTTCCTTGACAGTGACAAATCTATGCTTGCCTACAGGTTTTCATCCTCAAAACTGTGACTGCAATTAAATCCAGACCTCATTTGTTCATCTGTCCTGCCTTTTTTCTCCCCTCTTTGTCTTGAACAGTTTAATGTTTGTCCAGCCACAAAAGTAACGGGGGTTCTTTTAAAGTACTGGTAAGCTGTAATGCTACAATTCAAAGTAATGCCGAGCTTGGCATTCCTAATGTTGTGGCCCTGCCGGACTCTTTTCTGTGGTGATCGCTAGTAAAATATCAGTGTTTGGTAGTGACTACTGCATTTAGAAGTTATTTTCATGTAGAGTGGACATGGTTTGGTTATTGTGTTTTACCCAACAATCTCACTGTGAACAAGCACTGCCTTTTATGGCATGATTTGTATGTGGAAGGTGTCTAAGGCAGAGGCTAAAAAGAAAAATCTATTAATTTAATTTTTACCATTTTTCATGCAATGTTATAAGAAATCATCCCATGCTTTATATCTGATATTGAATTTAAGAGAAAATTGGTGAGTAATTACCAAGTAAATTGATAGAAGTGGTTTTGGGGAAATGACAGGAGAAATATTGCTAACCAGGGCTTCAATTTGTGACTTTTTCTTAGCTTTAGAGCATGAGTTCACAGAAAATGTGCAGGACTCCAAGGAAGGTGTAACCTTGTTATTTTGAATTTCCTTGTCCTGTGCTCCATACCATTTCATATTCTTTTGGAAGACATCTGCTACTTAACATAAGGACATTTGGTTGCTCTCTTTTCTGAAGGTCTTCTTGCCAAAGAATAGCCAAGCTGTATCTGGTGACTCATAGGGATTTAGTAGTGTATCCTCTTCTTAAAAAGACATTTCTACAGCAAGCCTGACCACAAGGGGAGATTAGAAGGAGGGAGCTATGGAGGAAACCCCCACTCTGTGGAATCAAGTCTTGGTGGTGTACCATAGCCATGCATCTTCTGCCTTAACCTTTCACAAGAGCTCATAAACCAGTTGGAATATGTTCACTAGCAACATGTCCTTGGAAAGCAATTTGTCTTTAGCAGTTAGACTGCAAAAGCTGGTCATTTCCCCATGCTTTCTGGCTCTCCCTTCCATTAATCTCAATGTTACCTGCACCATATTCTGCCCACACTGGCTGCCTTGCAGCCACTAACATTACATCTTCTATTTGGCACAAGTGTATGCTACATCCACGTGGCACCCATGGTCCTGCAGGAAGGTGTTTCTCTATAAAATCTTATCACAGAGGGTGAGAGACTAACATAGTCATGTTGAGATGATGCCTGCTCATGTGACCTCAGTGCCACTCAGAATCACTTTGAACCTAAAGACCTGGCTTTGGATGTGATGTATTTTTTGTTAAGACAATTCAAAGTTTTAGGCGTTGGAGGGTTTTGTCAGATAAGTATCTCTTATCCTACTGGGAAATAGTAGGAAGTGTGCATTGTTTGATGAATCAATTAAAATTAATTTCCCCACAGCCAAGCCATCTTTGGGCTTATTAATATGGTTAAATTTCTTGTTAATCTGTCATTTTTCATCATGTTAATACCATCCCAAGAGCATGGAAAGCTTAGTATAGTTAATCCTCTTGAAGATGAGAGTTGTTGCTTTTTTTCCCCTCCCTAGAACAGGGAGGTCTTCCTTGAAGAAGCATAGATAGAGTTTCTTTACTGTCAACTGCCAAAGTCTATTGGCAATAGCAAGGCAGTCTGTGAAAGATGTAAGCTTAAGTCTCCACCAATTAATGAACCAGAGCACTGTTAAATGCCTGCAGAGACCTAGGGTGGAGCAAAGCCAGACATTCTCTGCCAAACAGCTACACACTGGGGAAAAGTGGATGTGCATTACCTCCAAATACGAGCTTACAGATGAGGCTGTTATTTTGCTTATTTAAACATACCAGGGTGACTGCACTAAAAATGTTCCAAGAGCCTAGGTGAAGCTCTCTGTCTCTGGGAAAGACATGGAGCAAGCTTGGCAGAGAAATATGTTTGTTAAGCCTACCACTCACAATAAAAAATTCCTAGGCTCCCAGGCAAAAGGAATATCTTGGCATTTTTACCTCAAAAGCAAGGAAGTTCAGTGAGAGCTCAGGTGTCCTATTTGAAGGAAAGGGTCTGTTTCAAATTTCCCTTTTTGGCCCACTAATACCCAGAAGTTGGAGAAGGCCTCAGGTTCTCAACAAACCCATTGATAACTAAATAATCAGGAAGCCATTAGGCAGAAGGAAAGAAGCATGGAAGCAGAAAGCAATGGATGAAGATGCCATATGCTGTCATTGACCTTCTGTGTTCCCGTGACAGCTGGGGAACCTGCTGGCACAGTATGCAGTTTCTGGGGGGGTCTCCCAGAACAAATGTGGACATCAGCTTGCCAAGTTGCCATTGAGGACCAGGCTGTACGGTCTGCTCCACTGCCTGAAACTTAATCCTCACCAGCTTCTCTGCCTGGGAAAAGCTTCTAGCATGCCTGACATGGAGGACATAAATGACAAGGGAACCAAGAAGCTACTAATCTTGTGAATTTGTGGTAGCGGGGGCAGAGATCCCAGCTCCACATCAACAGACAGACACAGAAGGAATGAATCCTGCAAGCATGGCAATGGAGATAGGAATAATTTAATGCAAAGGCAGAGCTGGCCAAAAATGTTTTCACCTGGAAATGCCTCCTTTCTCTTTCTGGGTAAAAAAGGAGAGGGGTTTGGAAAGCAAATTATGTGATGTGTAGGTTTGGGACTTGGAGTAGTCCATGTGTTTCTTTGTGATCACTAGGCAGAGCAGGAAACAGCCTTCTCTGCTAGGCAAGGAAGACAAATGCGTTTTCTGGCAGAGATTAGTTGACATGAGAGGTCAGCAGACAATGCTGCAGCTCTAGGAAGCTCTTCCGATATTTCCGTAACCAAGCCCTGAGCTTCCAAGGTTTATGAAACCTGTCCCCTGGCAACAGCAAGTTCTTCACTGTCAGCAAACAGGAGCACTGCCAAGAGTGACTGTGCAAGATTCACAAACTGCATAAACGAGAGGTACGTACCCTAGCCTTGTCTCTCCAGAATATTTCAAGGGTCCTTCAGCCTTTCTGAGCAGCCATTTCCTGTTCCATAACATGCCACATCAATATTAGTATGTGTTTGTGCCCTTCCTCACACCTTTTGCTTTTATTTAGTCATAAAATCTGTGTACCTGGAGAGAAGAAAGACAGGAATTTACAAGCTAGGACAGTCAGGGCTCAAGAGGTCTTTTATGGTCATCGTTGGAGAGATGTTTCTTAGCACGGTAAGCCACTTTCTCAATGCAACGGTCTCTCTCTCACACTCATTTCTGCTCTCTTGACCAGACAATCATGTTCTGGCACGGGAGATCTGCTGGGCAGTGGGCTCCTGAGAGGCCTGTGCTTCTACTTCAACTGCATTTTTGAAACCTTGATGCACTCCAGATATTTGAAACCTTGGATGCAGCCCAGCCTGCTTCCATGGGGGAACTGTTCTTCACTGGAGACTTCCTGTCACCTGTCTGACAGTGACCATGACCAGTCACAGGACTGTGGAACATCATTCACAATGAACCTGGCTTTTGTTCTGTACCAAGCATTGCTTTCTATGCTGAGTACAGCCTCTCTTGGACCCTCACTCAGAGCTACTAATGGGAAAGAGGCAGGAAGGGGTCTTGCAAAAGTCTTGCTCTTTGTTATCTCGTACGTTATTTACTAATATGTAAAGCCTTTAGAGTTTTATTCTTTATCTGATTTAACTAAAAAAAAATATTTAAAAAGCCAAGAATTTTGTCATCTTGCTCTTCCCTGGAAGATCCTTGGCCCTGACTTGGAAGAACTCATGTAGAGGTGCTTGATATTCTACTTCTGCTGAGACTTAATTTAACAACCATTTAAAAACCAACAACATCTGCTGAATTCCTTGAGTGATGCAGGATTGTCTTCTCTCAGCATTTAAAAGAGGAAATGAGGACTGAAAGAAAATTTTTGAGTGGAAAACACTTGTAGTCCCTGAGAAATAAAAAATTTCTAAGTGAAAGGCTTAGAAGACCGGTCATTCTCCGGTCACCTTTAAAGAGGCTTAGATCATACAGAGAGGGAAAAAAGTCGCCAACAGGTAAGTTTTACCATCAATGAACATTTAATTGTATTGAATGACTATGTTTGCTAAGCTTCTTTAAGGCTTTGATCCTGTTTGCTAAGATTCTCTAAGGGAACACTCCATGTGCTCCACTACATAAGCATGGAGTAGAACTTCCAGTAGGTAAATAGATTTACATCTAAAAATATATGTATTTAAATATCTGACTATCAGCTAGGTTGCTCTAATTAATATTCCTGGTGTTATAACCTGCAGCAACGTTTGGTAAGTGATATCTTTTTAATCTGTTTCATCTCATTACTCCCAAGAGTCTTTCTGACATAGATTCCTTGGATACTGTTGACATCTGTTTCAAGAGTCCTCAGAGAAGGCTGCTTATATAAAGGACAATGTGTCTTCCTGGAACAGCTCAAAGATGGTTCAGTATCATATTCTCACTTCACCAGTGGGTGAAAATGATTAGCTCTGTTGCTCTGCCTTCCACTACTCAGACAAGTGAACTAGATAATGGGCAGTGTTCTCTCTTTTTGCTTTGCATGAGGGTGGATCTCCACAACCTCTTTTTGTATAAAACTTTAGTGTTCATGCTGAGCTATCCTTCACAATCACAGTAAATAAGAGAAACTGTATAGTCTGCCTAGGAAATTTCCACTAAAATATTCTACTCTCATTTTTTTCCTCCAAATGTATTGCAGAGCTCTGTTGAGTTGACCAAAAAAAAAAAAAGAATCCCAAACCCATGAGCAATTACCACCTGGTGCCCATTATTTTAAATGTGTTGTGGACATTTTATTTTTCTCTATTTGTCAGCCTATTAAGCTAGTCTGGCTCATGTCTACACTAAAAAAGGCTGCAAAACCACGAAAAAATGAATGATTTTATTTTTTTAGGTAAAAATATGAGATCATCAGGAGTTTTGTAACACTATACTGTAACAAAATGTGAAAAAATTCCAAATGCCTTGCATCTCATTTCCATTTAGCACTATGAAACCAAATTATTTTTTTAACAATCTAAATAATAAGGGCTTTCAATCTATAAATTGACTGTCAGTTGGCAATACATGTGTTGGAATTTCTTCAACTATTACTTCGAAAGAGATAATAATGGGTTTTGTCCCCAAGTGTCCCAGATGAGTTTCAGTAGCAAGATATTTTTTCAGAGAATCAATCTCTATTAATCTATTTATTTCTAAGTGCATTCACTTTAAAATGTTCAGATTTAGTCTGAGATTCTCATAGCATTCTCCTGGTGAAACCATGTTTCCATGGTGCACTGTTTAAATCGTCAGGATGGCCAGGCCCAGAGAGTGGTGGTGAATGGAGTTACGTCCAGGTGAGGACCACTCACAAGTGGGATTCCTCAGGGTTCAGTTTTGGGGCTGGTCCTCTTCATTGATACCTGAATGAGCAGGTCCAGAGAAGGGCAGTGGTGAAGCGTCTGGAGCACAAGTCCAGGGAGGAGTGGCTGAGGGAGCTGGGATGTTTAGCCTGGAAAAAAAGAAGGCTCAAGAGCAACCATATGACCCTCTACAGCTACCTGAAAGGAGCGTGTACCCAGGCAGGGGTGGCTCTCTTCCCCAGGTAGCAAGTGACCGGGGACAGGGTGAGAGGAAATAGTCTCTAGCTACCCCGAGGAAGGTCTAGACTAGACATTAGGAATTTTTTCTTCTTTTTTCTTGTTTGGTTTTTTTTTGTTTTTTTTTTTTCTTCCACAGGAATTGTAGAACATTGGAACAGACTGGAACAAGAAGGTAGTGGGTGGAGCCACCATTCCTGGAAGTGTTCAAAAAACACCTGAATATGGCCCTTGAGGACATGGTTTAATGGTAAACACGGTGGTGGAGCTACATTGATGGCTGAGCTTGATGATCTTAAAAGTCTTTTCCTTCTATGGTTCTATGATTTGCCATGCTTAGTCTTCACAAAAAAGAGGTTTCTGAGTGGCTGAGGGGTGAATAGCTGATGAGCATCTGATCAGGTCTTAATAGGATATGGAAACCTGAAAATGGGTCTTAATTTCATAATTTAAAAGCAAGCTGCCAGATACTGGCTTCGTATATGTAGAAAATTCACGGCTTATCCAGCTATGAAACTGATAGTCCCATATCAGCCATGCACGGGCTTCAGGTTGATGACACACATAAACCAATTTGAAGTGATTGTATACATACTTGGGCTATTTTCAGTAAAAGTAAAGTGAAAATTGAAATAGAATATGAAGTATGAATACCTTAATTACATTTCAGTATACATTCTCCCTTTTTGTGCAGACTGGCCTTTCTTGGGCTTGTCTTTTTTTCACCAGCAGCTGACAAATTGGAAAGATTTGTTCTGTTTTATGTAAATTTAAAAATATGTTTTTATTAAAAATTTAATAGAAATGAACTGTATGTTCAGCCAGACAGTTGTTGTTTGTGACGGTCTAAACCTCTCATAGCCCAGCTAAAATGTTCACCACATAGGTTTTAAATAAGTCCTTTTCTAATCCATAATACGCTCAGCTGCTGCAGCTCAAGGTTCCCAAATACAATGCTGTTCTGACCCTCTCATACAAAAATAGATTTTTCTGAGAAAAGCAAATCTGAAATGAAAAAGTTGTTTCCATCTCGCAGCACTGAAGCAGAATTCAGCTTCTCAATACCAAAGGCTCAGGAAAGCATGGGTGTTTGACATCACATGTTCATTTGTCTTTTTCAGATATATTTTTACCACCTATCTCAAACTGTCAGTAAAATCACAGGTGACAGGCTGTAGCAGAGTTATTTTCAACAAGGAATACCCCAATGCAGTTACACTCTTAATGTGGGTTTTTGGTGGGTTTTTTGGTGCGTTTTTTTACTGAAAATGGGAGGGTCAGTTACAGAAAAAATAAAAATCTCAGTTGAGATTTTTTACCTGTGGATGTTTATGGTTGCCACAAACCTCCTGGGATGCCAATATACAGAACAGCATCGTGCCAGCATTGTTCAGTAGCCTTCATTCAAATCACATTTTCACAGAGAGCTTTATGGATCCTAGATCATTCATGGCACTTCACAAAGAAAATGAAATTAAGACATTAAAATTGACTTAATCAGCATCATGATGAGTATCTTTGCACCCAGATTTTCATTTGGAAATTCAATATTTGCCCCAAGTGTGTAGTCCATGCCATCACTGCTGTCAGTGAAGAGAGGGAGCTTGCAGTAGGACTAATCATTTCATCCCAGGATTAGTGTCTGAGAAATAAATCACTAATGTATCTTCATATTTTTTCACTCCAGAGGCCCTCATGATGTGCCTGCAATTTCTTTTTTTGTTCTCCTGTGGAGAGGATTTTACCTGACAAATTGTACCTTTAAAATGGGAAAAGGTACATTGCACCAGCCTAGCCACTGGAATTTTTTTTTTTTTTTAAATAAGAAAGCAGGAGCTGTTTAAAAAGAATCATTTACCTCCATTGCAAAATGAAGCTTGTCAAAATCACCTGTTTTCCTTCTTCAGTATCTGGATCTTGTCGTCAATACTTGTCTGGTATGGTAGGTCTGGTTTGCTTAAGCTGTCTGTTTCTTGGGGAAACCAGTGAAAAGTATTTTCGTGCTCTGTTATCTTCCTCAAACACAGACCTTGCCTGGAACCTGAAGTACCTGGAGAGCCTGCTCTTGAACTCACAGTCTGCAGCAGCATTAGCATTTATTAGTTATAGCAGTGTTGGGCTCAAATTCTGAGTAGGTGTCCTGGCACATAAATAATACAGGTTGATTCTCCATGACAGTCCTGTGGCTGCTTCTGTTACTAAAACACCCCCAAAAAACTGAATGATCAAACAATTGTCCCAAGGAAGGGTAGGTTTTCTTATGAGATGTACGGTAATATCTTTTTCTAACGTGATGCAACACTTTCATGCTGAATACAACTAATGATTTGTGCCTGAGCAAGTAAAATGAGACTTAGCAGTGTGGAACTTCCCATTCAAAGAGTTTTGTATATATCACAAATTCTGGATCCTGAGATATATTTCATGTCATTGCAAATCAGTGTTTTACATTTTTTGTCCTAAGTTCCAAACATATTCTCACTAAAGCATAGCTAAATGTCTGTGTTTCTTTCAAAGGAGTGTTGTTCTGCTCTTCCTAAGGAAAACTAACTCCTAGTAGCAAAACTTATTTAAAATTTGATAATCACCTGTACACATCAAATGTCATCAGTGTTTCTGACAAATGAAAAAATGAGCATATTTGTTCAAATAAAATCCATGTTGCTCCTCAGTTCTGTTACCATTCTATTTGTATATGGGCAGCCATGTTTCAATTTCCAAATGGAGCCTGGTAGGAATTTCACAGGAAAGCATTGCAAACAATTTATGAAATCACTGGGGTTTTTTATTGGCTGTGATTCCATTTTAAAAGAACATCATATCATTTACCCACATCATGCAGGAAAAAAATACCAGGAAAATAACAAATTAAAATCACATTCACAATGTCTTTACTTTAAATCATCTTCAAGTACTGCATGCATCTGAAAGAAAGCTGGGGAGCATTTCTACTAGAAAATGCATGACTAAGTTAAATTTTGCTCTGTGTGTGTGAAAGAGAGAGAGAAACAGGCAATTTTTTTAATGACAGTACTGAAACATTTTACTAACTCAGTGCATGAAGAAACAATTATCTTGGTAACATATATTCAGAACAAATACAGACAACTTTCAGATACAGAAGACGTTACATTTAGATCACAACAGCTAATTTCTAACAATGCTTGTTCTAGCACAAAAAGCTTGGCAAAAAGATGTATTCAGCAGTACTGGTATGGTCTTTCTTGATGAAGGAGAGAGGCTGGGAGGGATCTAAGCCAATGTATGATACTTGAAACATAGACAGAGGAACTCCAAAGTGATTAAGCACATGATCTTATATTTTGTTTTATTCATTTTAAACACAAGAGTAGCATTGATAATTAATATTGCAGTCTGATTTCATATGGCTTTCTCTACATATAAACGTGAGTTCACAAGGTCAATGGCAAACTAAATCATTTACCCTCAAAATGAGAAGGCCCTTTTACTATTTTTTTACTAACCTGTAAGGTCTTGGAGCTGTGAGGGAAAATGACTGCAGTGTCTAGCCAACAACCTTTCTGTGTAAATAAAAACTAGTTATAAAACTAAAATACCTCATTTACCTGAGATTAAACAGACCAGTGAAGCAAATAAAACAATGTCATGAAAGACAGAAAGATATTCAGAATCCAAACAATGAACCATGCTTCTCTTTGGTCTCTTGTTTAAGTGCTTCATCACCTGCTTGAGTGCCAAGGAGAAAAGCGTGTGAGACAATGCTTCTGACTTCCACACATGAGTCAAAGGTGTCTGTGTCCCTTGTTACCAGTTCTGAGTGGGAAGAGAAATAGATGGGCAGAACAGAAGGGAGAGTGCCTTGCTCTCGAGTCTGTTCAGCATGGCTTAGGCACTTCAGGCCCATGGAATGACTTGAGGAGAGGTCCACTCTCATGCAATGTGCCAAAAGTTATGGGAGGCAAAACCAAGCAAAACCTATCCAGTACCTGTGGTCGATCTTCTGTCATGTTTCTTATGGCAAGAAAAGGAAAATGAGAACTACCAGCTCACATCTAGATGAACTCTCTGCTGCCAATGGAGGAAGGGCTGCTGCAGGTGTGGCCAGCTGAGATATAAAAGTGATGAAATGACTGAGCTGGGAAGCTCCCACAAAAAAAAAGACTCAGTAAACACTATTTAATAAACCAGATTCCCTTTCCCTCCTGCTTTGTGAGCCTAGAATGAGGCCTACCAGGCTCAGTATAGTGATTCTCTGGCTCTCTTCAGGGGTTCAATCCAGATGTTCACACAGCTCAGGAGCTCAGCTCACAAGGACAGTACTTTTCGTGTTCTGAGCCCAGGGATAGCACTACCTGCTTAAGAAATTTGAGTAGCATCTACACAAGATCCTGACTTAGACTAGTCATTCAATGCCACAGCTGCTGAGGCACAATTATCTAAAACAACACCAAACAGTCTTCCTTTCTCTCTCCTCTCCTCTGATCTCCTCACCCTCCACAGATGTGTGCACAAACATGCACATCAAGCTGCCAGAGAGACTGTGAAAACAATCAGCACTAACATTCTGCAAGGAGAATACTAGGCAGAAAATTCTGATCTTACATCAGGAACGGTATTTGGTTGGATGAGGAAGGGAATTAGTAATGTGGGTTAGGGAGAAGTCAGCAAGGAAGTGGTAGAAAAAAGCCAAAGTAAAGTGGAATAAGCTTCTCATTTGTTTGTTTGTTTGCAGAGTTCTCCAGCACAAGGCCAGGGGAATATATGAATGCACGTGTTCATTTTAGCACAGGCACCTCTCTGCTGGTTCTACTTCTGTATTAGAGGATGCGTGCCACAGAGACTAATCAATATATTTCAAAAGTATTGATGTCTGTAGGTCAGGGATGTAGGTTAGTAGATCTGTTGACCAATGAGTGGCTGAAGCGAAGAGCCAGGCACTGCCTTTTAGCTTTCAGGGATGTTGGATACTCTGTGGCAGAGCACCAAAATGAGCTGCTGCCCTTGTGACAGAGAGTTTTCAGTTCTGTGAGATTTACTTAAACAGCCTCAAATTACTAGTTGCTACTAATTTGCTGAATTACTAGTTGCTGAATTTGCATGGGGTGAGTAGGACACTCTTCCTAAAAAATGGTAAATTGTTCAACACTACCATGCTGAACCCAAGCACTGATTCATAGAGTGCTCTATGTCATTTGAAGTCTCAGGAGGGAAGCAGTCATCTTGCTTTAAATGAAAGTTAGGGGGAAAAAAGTCCCACTGACATTAGCCAAATGAGTAAAACCTGTTTTCTCTTTCCTCTGGATAAGCCCTTGGCAGCTTGTACTTGAACAAACAAGTCTTTTCATAGATCCAGCCTGAAACAAGTTGCATCTTTATCAACTTGTTCTGACTTGTATATCAGTCAAACCTCTTCAGCCTCTGCCTTGGATTCAATAGAATGTTTGAAGTTATTTGAGAAGAAGAGAGAAGTATAACACCCAAATAAAAATTGTGCAAGGAGGGCATACTATATTTATTCTCTTTCAAAATACTCTTTTCCTATTTTAACAGATGCTACTAGAAGGTACAGAGCTCTCATGCTCAATTCCTTAACCATGGTACAGATTTCTTCTGCTTACCTAGAAAGGTGATAAATGTCTTCTAAAATATCTTATTCAGGAAAATACTGAGATGTTTGCCTAAACTCAGTTACACTGAACCAGTGCAAAGAAGATCCGATGAAGTAAAATGCTTAATTGAGGTGCATAATGAAGTGTCTGATGTTACCCTGCTTTTCATTGCCAGCAGAAAGAGTATATTTGCTTTTAAATCTCATCCATGTAATTAGGAAATTTTTGGTTTTCCTAGGAGAAGGACAAGCAATGCTAGTTCTACCCGACAAACCTTGATTTGCCTGACAAGAGACTGAGACAGCATGACACTCTCACAGCATCAACTACAGAGACCTAGCCAGATGCAAAATTCCAGGATTAGCTCTTCAGATGACAAGACAGACACCTGATCATCAGGATCTGTGTTCAAAAGAGGTCTATCTATGTACTGAATCTATGTAGGTATTAGCAAGTCAACATCTCCCACAGAATTTGGATTTTCTTATACAATTATGTGATAACTACAGTGTTTCATTGAGGAGACCTCTGTACCTGTGTCTGCAAAAGGCCACAGAGATAATGGTGAGAAAAAAAATCTTCTCCCACCCTGCTAACATCAAGGGATACCACACACTTCTGTAATATTGATTAGCGCATGCACAGCACTAGAGAAGCATCCTCAGTTTATGCCTTTATAGAGACTGAAACTTACATTTTACAGGTGCAGAATCTCAGTGGGGCAGAAAATAAGTGACCTCTCCAAGGCAATGCAGTAATTTAGCACAATAAACATCGTGGTTATTTATGGACCTGCCATGACTAACATTCAGGCCACCACACACTCCCACACTGCAGGAAAAGGTGGGCAGGACACAGTCACAACAATATGCTGGAACCCAAATGTCCAACCTGCAAGCACTGCTGGAAACAGGATGGTTGAAATATGGCAGAAAGAGGAAGATTGGTTAAACAGAGCAGCAAGTACACTTATCATTGGCTTCAGAGGGGTTGGGGAGGTCCTCCACCAGAGCACTGTGCACTCTTCTATGGTTTCAGCTCTCTGTATGGCAAGTGCCTGACCAATTTGCTCATTCAAGGTAAACGTATGGCTAATTCCCAAAGTAACATGACTCTTGCTTAGATTCTGAGCCATTTAACTTCTACAGCATCTGAGGGCAAATGACTCACTTCTTCCACAATTCTGAGTGATGTCAGCTGTGTAAGTCATGCATGATTTACTTTCCAAACGATCTTTTATTTATGTCACGGATAGAATTAAACCAGAAATGCTCTGCTTCCATGGGAGAACTGAGATATCCCTTCCGAGAGCAGATGTGCTTAACAAAAAACGGATAATGTGACTCAATCAATAGGAACACTATAATAATGAATAATTTTTATCAATAATAAAAAAGATAATTTAAAATAAATTAAAGAGGCCACTGTTCATACTTAGTGAACACTCCTGCTTGCATTAGATGGAAATGAGATTGTTCCTTTTCTATGCTTGATGTGCAGTTGCCTTATTTAACATATATAGTACTATGGCTTATAATAAAAGTTGTGTAGTCTGCAGCTTTTTAATCTTTACATCCATTCAGAGGCATCTACTGGATGTGACTATATACAAAATTAAGGAATGGATGAGTCTTAGGGTGGAGGAAAGGGAAAGAGGCAGTTGGAAGGGAATGGGAAGCAAAGGGACTCCTAGTGAGCAGTAGAGGGCAGAGGTGGGGAGGACTGCGGGATGAATGGCAAGATTGTAAATCCCCATTGGGCAAAAGAGAAATCCTTTGCAGTACTGTTTATGCCCATCTAACAGTCTGCAGCTATTACTTCTTGAA
>VXBQ01012283.1:0-30530 GCA_013400175.1 Phainopepla nitens
TCAGGTACTGCCACCTCCCATCCCCATCTGATTCGGATTCTTAAAATTGTTCATTTTGCTTCCTCCATGCCCATGTCCATGCGGGGTGTGTGTTTCCTTCGTTGGCCCTGCAATGCTGGTGGAAGAGTTTTTAATGTGGAGTGACTGTGCAATTCCTGCCCTGGGCATTCTGATTCTCTCTAGTAATGCTCTGGGCCTGTTTGTGATGCGTGGACCATCTGCTTGCTACAAAACTTCCTGGCTGGTGCTCAATATTCTCTGACTCTCTCTTGTGCTAGGTCCATCGACACCAACACCCACGGTCCCCTTGCCAGGTACCACAACGCAGCCTGTGCTCACCACCTCACCAACAAGACCCACTCCAAGCTCAGGTACTGCCACCTCCCATCAAGTCTTCTACTGCTTCTTAATTGTGTTCATTTTTCTCAAATATGAGACTTTTAAAAATGCTTCTCCATCCCCATGACCTTTGGGCATATGTGTCTCCTTTTCTGTCTCAGCTAAACTCGTGTAAGTGCTTTTGGTGAGGAGTCACTGTTCAATCCCTGTCCTGGGCATCCTGGGCCACCCTGGTCATGCTTTGGGGCTGTTTGTGATAAATGAACAAGGTGCCTGCTACAAAACTCCTCTGTTAGTTCACATCTTCTCTGACTCTTGTGCTAGGTCCATTGACACCAACACCCACACGCCCTGTGCCAGACAACACAACGCAGCCTGTACTCACCACCTCACCAACCAGACCCACTCCAAGCTCAGGTACTGTTGTTTCCAATCTCCTTCTCCTACTGCCTTTTAGCACTTCCCCTTTGCTAAATCCTAATCCAGGTCCCATAGCCAACTGACAGGGATTTTATACTGGAGGGTCAGAGCTTTTCCTTGCTTATCCCACTTTTTGAAGTTTTCTGCTCTTCTTGGATTCTTTCTGACTTCCAACTCTATACATCTTCCAATAAGTCTCTTTTGCCACAGTGATGATGTTTTTGTCAGCGTCAACCAGATATGTGATAGTTATCTAACATATTCTTTATTGCCATGTCCATATATATTTTAATTACTCTTTTGTATGGCAAAGTTTCAGCTGTTATACAGATTGTTGTCTGTATAATTTAAAATTCAATTTGATTTCTGAATTTTGTTTTTGTTTCAGATATAATCCAATTATATTTTCTTGGAAAAGACTTGTTTTTTATATTGGATATGTACTAAAATGTCTATTTAGATAAATTTTGATTGCTGGTTTCCTCCAATTTTAATCCCTAATATGTATATGTATCTGTTTGTTAAGTACAAGAGAGTCCTGGCTCATCTATCCAGTTTAGATTTCTTCTGCTTTTCTTGGTAATTGCTAAGTATGTCTTTCTTTGTAAGGAGTTAAGGTTGAGATACAGACAGAACCCTAAGTGTAGTTGTATTTTAACATAGCATTGAAAAGCAAAGATATAAGAACCTGTCTTCCTTATTTTTTGTTATTATTGGTAAATACCATGAAGCACCTTCAGGCTCAGCTCTGATAAGAATTGATGGGAAGTTTTTTTTCCTTTAAAATCAGAAGTTTTTATCAGCATTCAAAATCTTACACTGGTCTATAATGAAAATGCATACACAGTGTACGACTATTTGTACATATTATCACTGACTATTTAATTTTAATATTTTTTTAGGTGTGAAAAGGATATCTTGTGAAAGCAATACTCAATTTAAGTCCCATAAATGGTATGAGTACTGAACCCCAGACAGCTGATGGTGAAGAGGTTTATTCTGGCTAACCAGTTGTGTAAAGCTTTTGAGTAAATCCTTCCTATTTCCTATTAGTCAGAAAGAGACTTCAGATCTGGACACTAAAAACTCACTACTGCACTTTATATAACAATGTCTTAATAATGACTTTTACCCAACTTTCTTCATCAACCTCTAGCACAGATTTCTGATACACAAGAGTAGATTGTTTGTGAGTCCGAAGATAGAAGGCTGGGTTGACCTTTGGAGTGCTATTGACTCATGTCATCACTGTTACATCTGAGCAACAAATACAACAAAAAGCAAATAAACTGGGAACCAAGCAGCTGCAAAAGTCTGGTGAAGACTCAGAGGAACTTTTCCTTTTTTCACAGATCGTGCTTCCTGCGCTGCCTCTGGGGACCCCCATTACAACACTTTTGACCACAAAGCCTATAATTTCATGGGAAATTGCACTTACACCCTCTCCAAAGTGTGCACTGTCTCTGAGAGTGTTCCATACTTTGATGTGTCCACAACAAATGAGCACAGAGGAGCCAACACCAGAGTCTCTTATGTGAAGTCAGTGCACGTGGAAGTCTATGACAATCAGATTTCTCTGCTGAAAAACAAGAAAGTGAATGTAAGAAAATACCTATTTAAAAGACATATATAATTTTTAACTGACATGCAGATAATTATTATCTCTGTAGAGTTTATGACAAAACTTTATCTTTTTATTAATGATATTTACCTCTTTTAATGGAATCTCCAACAAACTTGCTGAGCTGATCTTTGATCAGTTCCAGTTTCCCTGTGCACAAGATCCTATCTTTCAGCAATCTGTACTAGCTGCTGGTAGTTGCAGGAGTCCCAATAGCCATACACTTATTTTCATGATTTGCTGTACAGGTAAATGGTCACAGAATGAACTTGCCTGTATTTATTGAAAAGAAGATCAGTATTCAAAGCAGTGGTGGATATGTTCTCTTGGAAACTGACTTTGGACTGTGGGTGAGATATGATGGAAATCATTATGCAGAAGTCTCTGTGCCCTCTAATTACAGTGGTCTGCTCTGTGGGCTCTGTGGTAAGTGGTAGCTGGTGATTACTTAATTTTTTTTTTTTCTCTTAGTGTGTAGAAATTACAGGAGTAGTTTGTCTTGTGAGTTTCTGATTATTCTTTGGTTTGGATCATACAGAGTTTTCTACTTCAATAATATCTTCATGAGTTTTTCACACTTTCAGTGCGGGAAATCTACCTAAGAATATAACAGTGCAAATAGCACTCTTTAATTTTTAGTCCAATATTCTACATGTAAGATGTAAGAAAATGTGTAGGGGTTTTTTAGGTAAGTTTTTTCTTGGATGCCATGTAATCTAGTCAAACAGGAACTTACAGACTTCCTGCTTCAAATGTCTGAGCAGTAGCTCTTGCCGGTAATCAAAACACAATTCTGCTCTTATTTTGCCCAGCACAGATTGATGTTACATATATATTCTCCCTATGTCATTTTAATATATTTTACAGCCTGCAACCTAGTTGTTTTTTTTTACAGGTTTGAAATTTATGGGTCCCATAAATCTCTTTTTACCTTCACAGGTAATTATAATGGTGATCCAAATGATGACAATACCAAGTCCAATGGCGACATTGCAAGTGGTTCCACTGATCTTGGAGAAAGCTGGCTGGTGCCTGAGAATAACACCATGTATGTAAAATCATTTCATCATGAGGCATTTTCTGAGCAAACTCTTAAAATCAAATACCCATCTACTCTCTGGCTTTTTCATCCACTATCATTCTACATCTTCCAGCTGCACATTAGAAGTAGGGATCTAGGCTTTCTCATAAATCAGTGAATAATAAGAGGGCTTGTGTCCTTTAAGTCTCATTTTCCAAAGCAGTCTGTTGAGTGTGAGGAAGAATGGAACCTCAGTCCAGTTCCCTGATTGGAAACCGTAACTCTTTGGATCCCATAGCTCTTTTTTTTTTTTTCAGCTAAGAATAAGCCTTTGAATCACCCAGAAAGGATCAAAAAAGGAGTCCATTCAGCGAGAGGGCTGACATCAGCTTTTCAAAGAAGCTGGATACAGTCTTGTGACAGAAATAAAATGCACTCTTTTGTGCAGGATTGTCATGTATTAATTTTCCACTGAAAATCTGATAGTGAGAGATGTGAAACACGTGTTTGATTTGCTTGCTTTCCCCAGCTGCTCCACTGGTGGGACAGAAGAGCAATGTGATCCTGTGTTGGAGAGTGAAGCAAAGAAAAACACAGCATGTGGCATGATCACAGACCCAACAGGTAATGTGTTGGTAGATCTCTGTGAGCCAAGTGATGGAACATGGTCTAGCTTGTTTTGTCCCTTCTCTAAAGTCTCTTTTTCTGAGCTTATATTGAAGCATATAAAGCCTCCAGTGTGATGGCCAATGTAAAATGTAAATGGCCACAGGTACCTGGCCAGAATATGTCATCTGTTCAGGCAATGCCAATGGGTCCATGAATTTTATCTGAGAATATGTGCAAGCAAACATAGCTGCTCTTTGTGTTATAGTGACTTGTACTCTGCTTGCTAAAAGTAGTTCAGACAGAAAGTCAATGTGTGTATTAGAGATATTTTTTCTGAAATTCTGTACATGTTCCCTGTAGTTGTCTAGAATTAGTGGTTTTCCTAGGCAGCAATGCTTAATTTATGTAAGTTATGTTGTATCAATCATGCAAAAAGAAGAAAATCTGATCCATGGAGCCCATTCTCATATTGTGCATTGTGTATCCATTTCAAGTGCCAGATTAACTTACTTAACACAGCCCGAAACACCCACAATGCATTTGCTGTGACAGAAAACACACAGTGGTCAGTCTTAACATTCCAGTGGGTTTTTTCTATCCTTCTATATATCTTCTTTGATTTACACAGGAATCTTCAAGGACTGTCACACCAAGGTGCCTCCACAGAATTTCTTTGAAAACTGTGTTTATGACATGTGTTTCACTGGGGGACAGGCAATATCCTTATGCTATGGACTGCAGGCCTATGCTGAGTCATGTGTCAATGCTGGGATATGCATAGAGTGGAGGAATGCTACTCTTTGCCGTGAGTGTTTTGATATAAATATCTATTCTGAATTTTAACTTCATTGTCCTCTACCTTTTCCATGCATATTATTTCATTTTATGTAATGTGCTGAGTATAGTATGTCTTTTATAATGTCTTGAGCCTGCTTCGTATTCAGAACCATTGCAGAATTTGTATAAACAACTAATTTCAAGACCATTAGGATACATGCAGATTAAATCTTTAAAGTTTTATAATATTTAAAATTTTCTATAAGTTTCTTGGAAAAGTGTGATTATGTTCAACTGTGTCTTATGTGAGTTTCTGCATTGGAGAAATAAGTTCCTTTGCTTCAGTGAAAATCTACCATCCTCAATGTAAGTGGAACTGGTAGTCCTCCACAAAACATGCTTATCAATGGCCTTTGGTTAAAAAAAAACAGAGAGCTTGAAAAGCAGCTGTTTCTAGGAAGTGGTCTGTTTCTCTCTAAAGCAAAGAATCTGAGTACTGTCACATCTCAATTAATTCTCTTCAGAACGACTTTATGGCAAATTTAATATAATGAACTCATATTTCTTAGAATAAAGCTTTCCAGGGGTTCCACTGGTGCTGATTTTAAGCAACACTGGACAGCTTTCTGCTTGTCAGACATACAATCATAGAATGGTTTGGGTTGGAAAGAGCCTTAAATATCATCTAGTTCCAAACCTTCTGGCATGAGCAGGGATGCCCTCCATTAAAACAACTTTCTCAAACCTCCATCCAACCTGGTCTTCAATAATTCCAGGAAGGGGGCATCCACAACTTCTCTGGGCAACCTTTTCTAAGGAATATTTAAGTCCACAAACCACACACCTGGAGAGAAAAAATAAGTCCTCTAAAGGTCAACCATACTTAAATAAACCATAATTGTTCTCTATGCTTTTTTTGTCTTACATTAATTTGTATTACACCAGTTACCACTGGATTATCTTCTGCAGATCTGTACCTTTTTTCTTTCTTTTTTTTTTCCTTTTTTTTTTTTTAATATGATCAACAATTAGCTCTGCATTTAAACTAAACCATTAAAAAATGGATTGGTTCTAGGAGCTGGTCAGTTTGGAAAAAGAATTACTGTGATAAAGCACCCAATAAGTCAGTCCTGAAAGGACAGAGAATTATTTTATAAAAGGAAGATAGAACAAGAAATGAGTGTCTAACCCTTCAAATCAGATTAAAGCTGTGGACATCCAGAGTCCACAGTCTGAGACCATAGGACCTAAATATGGCTTCATTATAATAGTAGAGAAAAGTCAGTATCATTAGAAAAATTGACTCTCAAGTGCTCTCTTCATCAGTGATTCCAATTAAAACTCAATTAAAGTCCTGACCAAGGGAAGGAAGTCTGGTTAGATGACTGGAGATGTTGGCTGTGATCATCTGAAAGGAGTAAGAGATCCTGTTGTAGGGACAGAAATAAATGAGAATCATATGTAGTAATTTATAACAGAATCCAGCCAAGCCCATGTTTTTTTGTGCTTTTTTAGATGACAGAAATGGACAAATGCTTTGGGATTTCTGTAAAATGTAATGTTATCCCTGGGGACCATGTTTTAAGGGATAGAAGTCCAATGCTACCATAAGCAGGAGAGGTGTGAAAATATATTGTTCTCAAGGAGTCTCAGTGAAAGACAGAATGTGATTTTTAGTTCTATTTTGGAATATATAGCAGAAGCTAAAATAGTAACTACAGTAATGGGGACATATCAGCTGGTATGGCAAAAGATTCTTCTATTGCCATAACTGGGTCACTTTATGCCTTTAAATCAGCAGAAAAAGGTTTGTACTCAGCATTCTCCTGTCAGACTTTCTAACAGCCATTTTGTATATTTTCAGGAGGAAACAGTGAAAACACCAGGAAAACCTTTATTATGATTTTGCCTTTTCAGTGATGGCTTTTTTTCTCTTTATTTAGCAATGTCCTGTCCTGGAGGCAGCATCTACAAGAGCTGTGGTACTAGGTGTCCCTCTACCTGTTTGAATATCTCAGCAGTTGATTCCTGCAGTTCTTTGCCAGTGGAAGGTTGCTTCTGTAAGGAAGGCTATGTTTTGAGTGGAGACAAGTGTGTGCCAGAAAGCAGCTGTGGTTGTGTTGATGAAAAAAACCAGTATCACCAGGCAAGTTACATCAGACATTTAAAGAAAAAAAAGGAAAAAATAAAAACAAAACAAAACAAACAAAAAACCCAAAAACCCAAACAAAATCAAAACCAAACAAAAACAAAACAAACAACAACAACAAAAACCAGCAGGGAATCTAATTCTTTATCACTATGAGGGAAAAAAAATATTTTAATAACACTACACAATTCATATTTACACCATTAATAATTTCAAAACAGACTTACTTTGCCAGCTTTCTTGGTCCATGAGCTGCATGGCTACAATCGCCCAAATGATTATACATCATGCACATTCAAATACTAACAATTTGATTTTCCCTTATGGTTTTACCTTCCTATTTATCTTATAATATATACTTCTACACTCTTTTTTTCCATGTAGCTGAATGAAAGCTGGTTCACCCATTATTCCTGCACTGAGCGCTGCACCTGCAAGGCGAATCACATCATCGAGTGCAAATCCTGGGAGTGTGGGGTCCAAGAGGAGTGCAGTATTCAGGATGGTGTGCTGGGCTGTCATTCCAATGGTGAGTCCTGCCTGAAAACCACCCCAATGTCAATTCCATAATTAGATCATCTTCTTCTTCTAGCTTTATTTAAACATCTTTAATATTTAAATATTTAAATACATTTAAATATATTTTCATATGGGATAGTAAAGAAGTTGCAACTGACTGCTGCCAGTGTTAAGAGATGAAAATGCATGATGTTCTGTCTTGCAAGCACAGATGCCCTCCTGTTGTAGTGGATATCAGTAAAAAGTTAATGCTCCCAAAATTTGCAAGGTTGTTCGGATTCTATTTGTCCTGATAATGAAAATTCAAGCCTCATATCACCAGTGCTGCATGCTTTAAATTTGGTTGCATTTCTGTGAGAATTGTATTTCTCTGGGTCTGCATAATGACCAGTGCATTATGTATTGATGTATACAGATAGTATTTTATTTACTTTTATATTCACATCTATATTTATATAGTTAATTATGTATTTTATATAGATAAGTAGAAAAGCTTTGTATTACTCTCAACTATACTATAAATCATGGCTATAATAGCATATAGAAATGTATACAGAAGTTTATTTTGTATATAATTTGCAAATTAAATTTAGGAGACGCTTTCTGGAAGCTTCCTATTTACAAATAAATATCATTGGCATGAACCTGAGATGCCTCTTTGAAAGTTTGCCCACATAATAATAATCAGGATGAGGTTGCTACACTAATGGAAGCTGCTTTGGTCATCTGAGTCCATGGTGAAAGGCAGTACAAAATTCTTAGATCATTTTTTTTAATCTTCAGGTCAAGCAACATGTCAAGTGGTAGGAGATCCCCATTATTTCACTTTTGATGGAATGAAGTACACCTTTGTGGGAACCTGCACCTACACTTTGGTTGAGGTTGTCAACACTGCCACCAGTGTCATTCCTATAACCATACTTGGCAAGAATGAAGACAGAGGACTAAGAGGAGCCACATACCTGAAAGAAGTCTACATAGATGTGTATGGTATACGAATCACCCTCGAGAAAAACCAAGGAATCCTGGTAGGTGGTGGTGCTCTTTGTTCTGGCAAGAAGTATCTTAAAATTAGCTCACTTAGAATAGCCATAGGAAAAAGGATCTTCACATTTCCTGAGGAACATATATGCATATGCTAAACACTTGTGGTCACCCCCATTAAATGGATGTCATGAGGAAATACAATTTCTCACTAGTTTCCAAGGCTTCTGGTTTGGGTTTACTGTTCTATTGTCCATATCTTAGAGATTAAACCAAGGCCTCCATACTGGAGAACTGTTGCCTGATTCAAAATACAAGACTCCTCACTTCAACTTTTATCAACCCAGTCACCTATAACAAGCAAGGCATAACATACCAGCCTAGAATAACATGGGGAGCCATGGCAGTACTGGAGGCAGGGAATCTGCCCCACGGTTGAGAAAGAGCTTGCTCACTACCAGGGATCTTTCCAGCTCCCTGCTAAAAGCACAGGATATGAATCCTGCCCAGCCCTCCTCAGCTAAAAGGCTGATTCTTGCCACCCATTTTGGAATATGCAATGGTGGAAGTGTGAAGAGCTAAAACTGTCACAGAGAAATCTTCAGCACTGCTAGGAATATAGATTGTGAGCTTTCATGGAAAAATGTCCATACTGACAAATGACATGTCTCTCCAGCTGAACAGTGAGAGAGTCTACACTCCAGTGCAGAACCGACTACAAGGCGTGTCCATTGGAAATGTTGGCAGATTTATAGTAGTGGAAACTGACTTTGGTGTGATAGTGAAATATGATGGCAATCACCATCTGGAAATCACCCTCCCACGCTCTTATTTCTCACTGGTAAGATTTAGTATGCAAACATCTGGAGTTGTTTCAAAACTGCTGCATTTACTTCTTATTCCTTTTATTCCTGTGGTTTGCTGTTGCATCTTTCTTTGTAGCTGTATTTTACTACATGTAATTTTTTTACTTTCTATTTTTTTCTCTGAGCAACAGTTTCTTTGTGTTCCAAGGGGGTAGTTAAAGAAAATTACCTGTCTAGGGGAATACTTCTAACTTAGAGAAATAAGTTACTTGAAGCCTTAGGGAATCACAGATTTACTATAATTTCTGTTTCTCCATGGGTACAGTCAGAATGTCTGAAATGTCTGGTATGGGATTGGCTGGTTGCTGGTGATTTGGTCACATTATTTCATAGGAAATGAATAAGGAATTATTGGGGAGGTCAATGCAAAGAGGTAATGCTGAGAATATGGTTCTTTTCCATCTGCAGGTGCATGGCATGTGTGGCAATTTCAATGGTAACCACGAAGATGATCTGTCCTTGACCAATGGCACAGTTGTCACTGCTCCACAGTTTGGAAATAGCTGGGAAGTGGAGAATGACAGTGATAAGGGGTAAATGTTAAATAATTTTCATACAACCCATCTTGCTTCAGAAACACAGTGAATTGTTCCCAATTGTTTTGACTGTCTGCTACTTTGTAACACATAGGCACTATACACCAGACTTTTCTCTTCTTGAATTTGTAGCTCAAAAAACAGCCATCCCCACAGGAAACCACTGCACAGGTCAGAGGAAAACCACAGCTGTTCTATCAATCTACCTACACAGTTGGAAAATGAGTCTTTGGGGCAGTCCACAGTGTGGACTCTGTTTATTTTACACTGGTAACACCCAGAGCAAGATGATGGTGCTGGGGAATGGTGAGGGCCAGCTGCTCCCTGGCAGACAGAGAGTCATATGTGGCAACACAGCTGAGAAAACTGGCCTCACCAGGCAGGGCCCATCCCACTCTACCTGAGCAAGGCAAGCAGGGAAGCCCCACAGATGGAAGCCAAGGTCAGCCTGGCTCAGGTCAGGTCACCACACAGAAATTTGCAGTGATGAGACAGATCTAAGGTCAAGCTGTGAAGTCAATCCCCTAGTCAGGGTCAAGTTCAATGAGAGTAACAGGTGCCAGACACAGCGTGGTGGTTGTCAGGCAGGTCTACTTCTGCCCAGTCCTTCATCCATTGACAGAAGGAAGTCAGTCTCCAGCCTTTTCTACTTTTCAGTGGAAAAAAACTTTCAGTTTCATTCTGTCTTACAGCAGCCTGTGTCTGTGCTTTCTTGCAGTTGTTTGCCAGACTTAAGAGAAGATGATGATCCTCCTTGCACTGCTGAGAACAAAGAAGTCATTGAAAGTCAGTGCAATGTTTTAAAATCAGACAAATTCAAAGTATGCCATAGTCTAGTCAACCCTGATGACTTCATAGAGATATGCATCTATGATATGTGCCAGTACGATGGCATGAAGTCTGCTCTCTGCAATATAGTTCAAGTCTATGTGGACACCTGCAAGAATCATGGAATCACTATTAAATGGAGGAACAGCACATTCTGTCGTAAGTACACAAGCCAATAAGAAAACTGAAACCTGAATGACTGATAGCATGAGAAAATTAGCAGAATAAATTGAACAAGTAAAAGAGATTGAATCTAAATTCTCAAAAAATGCAATTCTACTATCACAACTCCATTGCTGCCCTGAACTGTGTTCAGGTTCAGATAAACTGAGAGATAACTCAGAACTAGACAAGTTATGGATATTAATGTGGAGTTAGAATGGCATTGGTAGACAAATGAGATATTTTAGTGAGCCTAAAATGGAGAAATAATATAACCAGAAGACTAAAAGAAAGAGGGATACTGTGTTAGGACACAGGGCTCAATGCCACTCACTGTGATTTGAATAAAAACTGTCAATTTGCCCAGTTGTTTATTAAGGATCCTGTTCTCACATTAATTTCCAGGGTATATGCTTCACTCTACCCATTCAACAAAGCTACAAACAAATTATATAAAAATTAGTAAAGATAAGGTTGAGGGGTTTTATCTGGGACACCTTTTTTACAATTTAGTGTTATATTGTGGGATTATCAAATAATGTTGTGGAGGACAAAGCAGTTAGGTAGTTAAAAATCAAGTCAGATGAATGTTTAATAGATCTATCAGAAATCCCTAGCTGCCTCCCTGCCATGAGTGGAGGAAAATACTGGACCAACAAACCTTTTTTTTCATGTTACACTGTTTCTTGACCTGTCCCCTTATGCATCTCTAGTCATTGGCAGAAATAGAATTTAGAGCTAGATGAACCTGCAGTCTGAGAATGCATATCTGCTGCTCTTGCATGTCTGTAGTTAGGATAAATATACACTTGGTTTGCATCAATGGAGGGCTGAATATTTTAAGGATTTTGCCTTTAAGAGTTTCCTTTCTAGCAGTGCCTAAAGAGGCATTTACAGCTGAGCTGGAATACTGAAGCTGGATAATCTAGTGCCAGGTGGTTTAGTCATACTTGTAATAAAACTGAATAAGCACTTCCAGAAATCATTCTTTGTTCTTGTTTTTGTTGTTTGGGTTTTTTTAAAGTAGCATATAAAAATAAAAAAACAGCTGATGATCAAAATCAGCTATTAAAAGGCAGTTCTGTACCACCATTCCATAGGCCGAGGTGTAGCTTCCAGTGTCTGCAGTGCACTTTGTAAATGTATTTAATAACTCTGGCTCTGTTCTCCCACACAGCATTGCCCTGCCCATCCCGGAGCCACTACAAAGACTGTGTCTCTGCCTGCCCATCAACATGCAGTGACATTTTTGCCTCTTCCCTTTGTGAGAAGACAGAAGAGTGCACAGAGGGCTGTGAATGTGATGATAATTATGTGCTCAGCAATGGCAACTGTGTGCCTCTCAGCAGCTGTGGCTGCAGGGATGATGACAACAATTACTACAGCGTAAGTAGTTTGTGGAGCAAATCTCTGACCTCAAAACTTGTAGAAAATTGGTCTCCTGTCCATCTTAATATGAAAGAGATAGAGAGATCAAAGACTTCAGGATCTACCTCCTAAATACCTTTCATCGGATTAGTAAAAGCTGCCTCATGGGGTATGAGGCGATAACAGAAGCTTGCTTGGTACTTTGCACCTGAGGCCAAAACTGAGGCTTATTTTAAAACAGTCAATTGCTCAGAATTGTTCAGACAGTCTGTCCTAGTCCAGTTTTGTGTTCAAATTCTCATGTTGAAGACAGTAAGGTAAATGGACTAAGATCCCCTCTCAGAGGGTTTTGGTGAAACTACACTTGATCAAGCAGTTGTGGAATTGCCAACTGGACAAGGTTGCACCTAGCTAGTGTCCACACCCACGGCTATTGAACTTCCATTGCACTGCAAAGCTGAGCACCTTGATAACATATGATTAACACAACTTGTGTCCAGGCTGGGGAGACATGGATAACTCCACACTGCAGCCAAAGATGCCAGTGCCAGAAGAACGGTGTCATCAGTTGCAAGAGCTATAGCTGTGATTCTAGAGAAACCTGCGTGATCAAAAATGGAAAACACAAGTGCAATCCAACAAGTATGTGCAAGCAGGTCTTCACTTGGGTTCACTTGAGGGCTGCAGAAGGAGGGAGGATGTGGGTGTACATACTTTCTTTCAAGGCGATTCCATCCTTTCACTGGGAAAGAAGGCAACTCTGACTGTTTTGTTGACAACATGTTATTGAATACAAAAAGGCCTCAGTTCTCGTAACAGAAGGTTCCTACTCCATGCAAAGAATTTGTAGAGGGAAATGGCTACCTGGGTAAAATTTACTTATATCTAGAAATCTGACAGTTCAGGCTGACTAGTCTGAATAAAATTTCTTTTGAAAAATTCCCACTGCATCTACCGAACCCAAACTCAGTTTGTGAATCTCATCACCATGATCCTGTATTTTCCATTGCATGTTAATTTGAGAACAGAAAACAAAACAAACAAACAAAAAAAAAAATCCAACAACAACAAAAACCAATAAGCAGAACGAGTACAGAGCAGATCTGGACAGATATATGATAGGCCAACCAGAGGACTTTGGTGCTTTTCATTCAACATTTGTGTTGGCTAGGCAAAGTTAATCCCATATTCTCTAGGTAGGTTGGGCTGATTAGGAGAGAGCTTGTTGCATACTGTCCCTACACTTCAATTTTGACGAGTAGCATGGCATCAATCCTACTGTATTGAGAATCAATACAAAATCATAAGGCAAATCCAGTGGCCCCCTGCTACATTTTGGCAAAATATCTAAGCAGAGGCACCGCAGCAGTTTTAAGGATAGCCTTCCTATGCCTTGCTCCTGGTATAATGGTTTGCTCTGTGCTCAGTGGTCGAGGAGAATACATAGATGACAATCACTGTATCTGATTGTTAGGTCTGGTAAACCAAATGATCAGCAACCTCAGCAGAAATCAGTGGCAGAACTGAGTCAGCCAAAATTTAACATTGCTTTTCAATTTTGTAACACATGACAGAGGTTATGAAAACAACATCTCTTAGGAGGCCACTTCAAGCATTACTTGTGTCAGAGTCATTCTTCTGCAGAGCGCCAATGTGAAGAGCTTAGTTTCAATAAATTCTATAAACCCTAATGTTCTGCTTCAGCTGAGTTGGCTCACAGTGGTTCTCAGCAGCGGAATGAGTTTCACTGTCCCTCTCTCCATTTGAGTGTCCATTCACTAGAGTGAAGCCTGAGTACCCATCTTTATTTTCAGACCTGCATGCTAGCAGCAATCATTTTTATCTAAGTTTGAACCAATCCAGGCATGGCATCTGGCATGTGCACACTTAGACTGGAGAGTAATGAAGCTCTTCCCTTTCAGGTTTTGGAAAATGCCGGGTCATGGGTGATCCACACTACATCACTTTTGACGGGCTGGTGCACCACTTCCAAGGGAAATACACGTATATTCTGGCTCAGACCATCCCTGACCTACCTGACACTCTGGCCCAGTTCAGCATTGAAGGCATGAACTATCCTTTATTTGGAAGTCGACATATTACTTACCTGAAAGAGATGCTCATCAATGTTTACAATCACACAGTGCGATTCAGGCAGAACAAGCAGGTTCTGGTAAGTCCCTCCCTGACTGCAGAGCACAGAGGAAGGCCCTTCCTTGGAGTAAAACACCTTTGAGTAATGGACTTTTTTTTTTATAAGAATTAAAGTATAAAGCAAACTGTATAATTACAGCAGTGCTGTGAGGCAACCGCAAATGAGATTTTCGGTTGTGTGGAGTCTTTTTTCTCCATAGCTATGAAAGATACAATTCTACATCAAACAAATAAATTAATAAATATAGTTTTAGCAATGAAACCCCAAATATCCCAAGGTTTACAATAAAGCCACACTAATTTTTATCAGTGGTAAGGAAAGGTTTGTTTTATGCTAGGATAATTTCATTTCCTTCCTCTTTATTTTTGTATAAGAGCATACAAAGCTGCTATATTACATTTTTAGCTCAATACTAGAAATGTCTTTGGATGATATGAAAGTACTGTGTTCAGATAACTTTTCTCAATACATGATTTGATTCAATTTAAAAAAAAAGTTGTTAAATGATTGGATATAGTTCTCATAAAACCAGAAGTATTGGATTGTATCATTGATCTGTACTGAAACCAGATTTTAATTTGGCCTATATATAATGAATTTTAATTTTTTCATTCCTTGTTAGTTGGATGGTGTAAGGGTGAGGCCCCCGGTTCGACCTCATGAAGGTATTCATATATATCAGAGGATAACAAGAATTTACCTGGAGACAGATTTTGGCTTATACGTGAGCTTTGATGGCAATCAAAATGCAGGTAAGTGATACTAAAAAACTGTGCAGAAATATTTATGCACCGACCCCAAAAATGTTCTCATTCCAGAGGAGGTCTACAACCAAGACAAAATTTGAAATCTTCACCCTTTGCGCTTATGGTCCTTTATGATACCAAATACCAGAAAATAACCAGAAAATAACCAGAAAATACCAGAAAGAAGTGTTTCCCAGGAACCAGAGAAAAACCATAAAACTGGCATTTCTCTATCTGGATCCCACTGAACTTAGGAGAAATTAGATGTAGAGTCAGACTGTCATACATTTTTTTCATGTTAAGTAAGGTCTGAATGATAAAAACAAAAGCAAATAATTTTAAATTATTAATTGGAATGAGGGGGCAAAATCTGGATCTGCCCCTTTGTCAACTGAACCCAGCCACAAGAGTTGTAGGACTGAGATCCTCAAGCTTTACACTGTGAGTGTATCATTTTGCATGATTCCTCTCAAGCCTACTCCAGATAATCCCATTCTTTAGTGTTTGTCAGGACTTCCACATGGCATATACACAAGTCACTCGTGTAAGCTGGACATGTGCTACCTCCTCTGTTCAAAGCAGAGTTACCCCCGATTTACAACAGCATACAGCTATAGTATTTCTGAGTGCATGTGAAAGTGCCAGGCTATTTATTTACATGGCCATCATTCCAAACCCTGAAATTCCAGCTGTTGAAAGCAAGTGCCTGTCTATAGAAATTCTGTTTCTCAGTGATCAAGTGGATTGTAGGTGAAGGGCAAAAAGTGGGTGATTCCTTCTGTTTGCAAAGCAGTAAGCAGCATGCACTAAGAGCACCCAGGCACTGATATCATGTTATATAAAAACTTGTGAAAAATTACTTTTCTCATGATCCACATTGCAGAGCAATGTGAATACATGAACAGGTATGTTCAGAGCTGTGCTCTTATGCTACGTATTAAGCTCATGTCACATTACCACCTGCAATCTGAATCATGACATGTGGCACTTGGCATTGATTTCCTCCTCTTCCATACATTCAGTGGCAACAATTTTTGTGTAACAGCTTTTTTTCCTTCTGACTTTGTCCAGACATAAAGCTGGCTACCACCTACAGAAGCAGAGTGGAAGGCTTGTGTGGTGACTTTGATGGGAGATACAGAAATGACTTCACAAAACCAGATGGTGATTGGGTGAGGAATGTGAATGTATTTGGTGAAAGCTGGAAAGTTCCTCTGAAAAGAAGCTCTCGTCTCAGGTACTTGATTTTCTATTTAATATCCACTGCAAGCACTCCCACTAGAAGTGAGTGAATTAAGTCATATTTAACCTCTAGGAACAACTACACTGTCTCATTTCTGTCTCGTCTTTCTTCTTCCCTTTGTGTGCATGCAGGGACTTCTCCAGCTCATCACAAAGATAAACTATCAGTGCTCTTCTATCTGGCCAAAAAAGGCCAGTCCAGTATCCCTCCAGTTCAGTATCCCTCTTTGGAGTCACAGCCCTTACAACTGTTAGGGCACAGGGATGAATAACATCTTTGCCAAGCTCATGGTTCCTGGCAAAGATAAATACATGTGCTGTATGGGCCTGAGTGAGTGCAAATCCTGATTCAATGTCAGATTTTCCCCTGGAACATGAAGGTAGCTTTGAAATCCATCAACAAAAATTCACAATTTCTTCCAGAAAAGGTTCTTGAAGAGTCTGATTTTCTTGCTTTCATGGCTATCTATTTTTTTTCTGCTGGCACACAAAAAGAAGATTATTCTTTTGACTGTACACAAGCATGATATTTGTGGTCAGGAAAATTCTGTGCTAATTAGTCCATACAAAACATTGAAAAGGTTGGTTTTTTTTTTCTTTCCTTGAGGTTTCTTCCCTTCCTGCCTTCCTGCCTTTCTTCCTGTTGCTTTGAAAGTCCTTTAGAAATTGCTTGGCCACAAACACATTGCTTTTTCAGAAAGTAAATGGAACTATATTAGCTCTCGGGATATATTTTTGTTGCAAAAATATGCCTGCCAGGAAACAGTATATGGGGCAGTATTGAGCATAAAGGGGATCTGGAGGCTGTGCCTGTAGAAGAATTCTGGCATTTCAGTCACGCAGCGAGTTGTTGAGTGAAAGTGAACATATATCCAAGAAACAGGGTTTTAGTCCAGCTGCATCCTTCTGCCTAACATTCAACTTTTGTTGAATAGATTGGATGGAGGAAGCAATGGATAAAACATGTACCACGCAGAATTTCCAAAGAGATAACTAGAGATATCCCATTTACTTCAAAATAAATGCCATAAATATCTGAGATGGTAGGAAGTGTTCCAGTACATCTCTAATTTGCTATATCTCCTTCTCATTCAGGATAAAACATGAAGGAGAAATAAGTTTACATTTACACCACAAGGCAGAAGTATTCTTGCAGTGTTATTCAGAGAGTAGTACCATGAATGCTGGATGTACACAGAACACTGATAATTTCATGACTTCATTTACAGACGAGATGTCAACTCAGAAAACGAGTCTGAGGAGGAACCAGATCCAGGGCTTTTCCAAGGTTGCAACGAAAATCAGCTGGAGCAGCAGAACACAACTTCAAGGTGTAAACTCCTGACTGACTTGAATGGTCCTTTTGCCAATTGTCATTCTGCAGTCCCACCAGATTTCTATTTCACGTAAGTCTCTACTGCAGACAGTTGTTCTCCCATTTTGCAAAATCATTTTGGCAATAGTTTCTGACAAGAACTATCTTCAGTCATCTGGAGTCTCCAGGGCATTAATGGGAGCAGAGGATCATAAGTGTCTTTGTAGAGCTGGACCCAGTGATTCCATTATTGATATATTTACATCCCCTTATTTATTTTTAAATAGTTGTGATTATTTTTCTTTCATCTAATCAGCATTTCACTTCTCTGTTAGCTCTACAAAGCAGCTCTCCTCTTTCCCCACACAGGTAAAGCAGCAGTGTTAAGCATTATCCTTGTAGCCTGGAACTTCCAAAGTGCTTACAGTTCTCATCCACATTCTGTGAGAATTTAGCACCTAAGTATACTGGGTAGCAGTTCTATCTTCATCAAATCTGTGCCATAGCCAAAGGCTGAAGTTCTCAGTGAAACTTATAATGAAATTTTCATGGAGAAGTACAAAAACCAGATTAGTGAAGAGTAACTAACCTGGTATCTTTAAGAAAGTTCTCTCTGCTGTGTTCCCTCTGTTGCTCCGCCTCCTACATATACAATTCCAACATACCTAATTCTGAGCTGTATTCATCCCCACGTTCATCTTCCATTCTTCATCCATCATCAGTCACAAATTTGCCAAGTAGCTGCCAGAATTCTTTTGTTACATAGTTATGCCTAATGTTTAAAGACAGATAATGCCCACCTCAAAGTTCCTCTTATTTGTGAGAAGAATGTTAGCATTATCCTAAGCCAAGTAAAGTGGACCACTGGCTTCAATGTCTATATCGGTATCTATACCTATATCTAATCTGTAGATTACATGTAGATTATAGATATATAGATGTAGGTATAGATATATCTCTTTATTTTTAACATAAACCTACTTTTCTCCTCACTCTAGAATTTGGTTGGGCAGCCTGCTGTACCTGCTTAGTGGTTGCCCTGATTTTCCTGAGGTGCTGCATATTTGCAGATTCCATTCATCTTGGATCTCAACGCCCCTGAAAATCAGGCCATGAATACTCAAATGATGAGCAAAACTGAGAAGATAGCACTGGCAAACAGCCACTAGATAAAACAGAATTCTGTGTCAACATTCAAGGCACTTGGACATGGAGAGGGTACCCATGTATTTAAAGTGTGTAGTTCAGGTGTAACACTTAGCAGCATGAAAAAGTGCTCTATAAGCAAGATGTATCCTGAAACAGAAGCAGAGAGCAAAGAAGAGCTTACTGTGTTAAGTCAGGTAACTCTTTATTGCTTGGTCCAAGGGAGGCTTAGATTGCTTTTGAGGAAAACTTTCTATTTAGGGCCATAGTTTAGTGGTGGACCTGGCAGAGTTGGGTTAAAGGTTGGGCTCAATGATCTTAGAGGCCTTTTCCAGCTTTAATGATGCTATGATCCTATATGGACACCTCACATAGCAGCAGCAGCTGCACAACAAATGACCTGATCTTCCCAATCACGTGCTTGGGGTGTCTTTTATTCCTGTTTCCTGTCAGCCAGATACTGGAAAGCAAAACTAACTTGCAGTCAGGCAGAAAAGCAGATGAAAACAACCAATAACAAATGTACTGGGAATTAATGTTTTCTCATGCTGCACATAGGAGCTGTGTGTTTGATATGTGCGTGGAAGGAGAAGAGGTTGCTACCTTGTGTCGCAGTCTGGAGGAATACGTGCTGGCTTGTCAGCAGCAGGGAGTCAGTGTGGACGGCTGGAGGCAGCAGACAGACTGTGGTAAGCACAGGAAGAAAGAGAAAATAGGGATTCTACCTACAGGACACTTACAATCTGAAGTTTAAACCTTTTCCTATATCAAATCTTCTCAGGGAGTAAAAACTCCCTTGGTATTCACACTTCACTCACTCTTCACAGTTAAGCACACTTGTTTTTCTGGCCTCTCTTCTGTATCCTAGGCTGATTTTTGCATTTAAACCCCAGCTTAGATGGGTACTTATAAAATGAGAGCTCTCAGCTCTCTGTCATCAGAACTTTCATGAGTGAAAAGATGTCCCCATTCCCAATGGGACAAAAAGTTTAAATTTTGGAGACTATCACAACCTACAAATCTGAAGTTTAATTTCACACTATCTTTAAATATACAAAATATACTTATTTTCTTTTTTGCATGTGAAATTTCAAGATTTTTAAAAAAAGATTCAACCAAAAACTCCAAATCTTTCAGACTAAAAAATGCTGAAATAAAACTTATAATAATCTCAAACATATTTTTCCTTTTTTTTTTTTTTTTTTTAAGTTTGGAGATTCAACAAACCATATTTTCCCTGCATCTGCTATGGTTAGGTAACTTTCTATTTCTGGTGGAACACAGTTCCCAAAGTTGAGCTCTGGCACTTCAGAGATGGCAACCCTGAACATGTGAGAAGTTGTTTTGAGATCAGTGGAATGATCCAGGAATGAGAGCACAGTACACAAACAGCTTTGATAATGCACTTCCTGACTTTGGAGTGCTTTACTTACAACTTCAGTGCTATTATACATGTATGCACATCTGTGTGTGTGTATTTATCATATTGCCTCCTACAAAATGGATTAGGAAGGAAATTCTGTAAGTAACATACAGCAGTCTGGTATAACTGGACTCCTTATTTTTACAGGCATGTCATGCCCTGCCAACAGCCAGTACAGCTCATGCATGTCTGCATGCCCAGCATCCTGCAACGACCTGACCAGCCCCTCTGAGTGTGAATCACCCTGTGTTGAAGGCTGTGAATGTCTCCCTGGTTATGTTCTTAGTGGCTTTGACTGTGTGCCTTACAAAGAGTGTGGCTGCACATATCTTGACAAATACTATGAGGTATGCTCTCTGTGGGTCAGACAGCTCCCACAGCACTAAATAATATTTTCTCCTGCTAGTTATTTTGAACATCTCCTCATAATACTCAGCATGTAATTTTGCAGTAAAAACATTAGAAACAAAGAGCAATTGTTTTAAAAAAATCTGGTTTCTGGAAAAGGGAACAGAGATCAAGATCTCTTGATCTCCCTCTGAAACTCTGCCTGCCAGTCCAAGGCAGAGCCTTGGAGAAATTATGTGCTTAAATTCTTGTTAATTTTTGATCATTATTACACTTGTAGGCTCTAAAGTTTACAACACACCAGTTACAGGAAAATTCTGAGCAACACTGTGGCCCCACTCCTCCCAGTGAAGAGTGGTATAGGCAGGGTTGAGAGTCTATAGAGTTGGACAGGACATGAAGAGAGCCCTGAGCAAAGCTGGATTCTGAGGAGAATCCTCCATTGTCACTGCAGGATAGAACAGCTCTATTATGTCAGAGATTTCTGGTTAACCACTAGAGATTTGGTACAAAAAAGACCTAAGCCAGTAAAGATTTAGTATTAACAGGTGACGCTTTTAAGAAAAATGGCAGATAGCATTTCCACATTGCCTTGGAGGTATGATGTGATTCATCTGCCACTCATCTCCAGCAACAGTTGCCCAAGTTGGTTGCACATGTATCCTGCCTGGGGCTAGGATCTCATGACCCAAACTCTTCTTTTGCTTTCTTTCTTGGGCCATCCTCAAGTTTCAAAGAGCTGCATTAGTAAGTTGCTTGCTTTGTTTTTATTTTGTGAACTACTTAAAAAAAAAACGCAATCTGCCCTAATGCCATTCATCAGGAAAGCATTGGGGAGAGTATAATGAGGGTTCCAGTGCTACATTCATGGGTTTTTTGCTGATTTTATTTGATCTTTTTAACACCTAACTCCTGTTCTTCCAGATTGGAGAAATATTCACCACTGATGACTGCTCCCAGAAATGCCAGTGCACAGAAAGCTCCACTGTTTACTGTTATGATGAAATGTGTGAGTCTGGCGAAATCTGTGGAATTTCAAACTACAGTCGTGGATGCTACAGGGGTGAGTCAACCACTATCACATTGTCTTTGATGCTATGAATTCTTGACCAACTTTCAAGGGCATCACTGGGTTAGGGATAGTTGCAAGAGAGAGTGTACAGATGAAAACCATGCAAGGGATCTTGCTCTGATGTTTCACTGAAGAAACAGTGTTTCTTTCCCTTATTCGTGTTGTCAGATACAAGAAACATGCTAAAATACAGGGGATGTGCAGCATTAGGAGTCAGCATAATCTAAGCAAGAGCAGTTCTCTTCTGGTTGCATTATCTGAGAGTCAAGCGTTTCTCCTTTTTTCCCAGGTGGCCCTTGTATGCCAAATCCTTGTATGAATGATGGCATTTGCTCTGAAACTTCAACCAGCAGCTCCTCCCACTTCTGTGAATGTTCAGAACTCTACACAGGATCAAACTGTGAGACTGAAAAAATAGGTAATAAAACTATTCTGGATTTCCCTGTCTGCATTAAACACATAATTTTCAAAAATGGATATTGTTATGGAGAAGACTGGGCTCGCTCTTCATTTTCATGACGTAGGATAGTAACTCAGTGGGTGAGAGCCTGTGGTCATCCAAGCAGAGAGAAGGGTCAGAAGTCCGGTGGAGAGGTACCAGAAAGCAGGACAGCAGTGCTTGGTACAGCACACAGGACCTGGGTCTGATACCTCTCCAGAAAACCATAAAGAATGCAGTAAAATCAAACAGACAGGCAAGGGTGGAGAAAAAAAGCATTTCTGTTCACAGCACGGTTAGCTTTCAGTGACAGGGCTCTTGTTTGTTCTTCAGCTGAAGACCCTGACACAGAAGATTCGGGCAACACAACTGCCATCATCATCGCAGTTGTGGCAGGTGTAGCTGTTATTGTCATTCTCATCTCCTCTGCAGTGTGCCTGTTCAGGTAAGGCTTATCTCAGCTTTGCTACATTCAGCAAAGACACCTCTTTTAGCACCTGTAAACCTCAAAACTCCCATCAGTCACATACCTGCAAGACCAGAAAGGAGCCACACCATTGGGGATCTCTTCTGAGGAATGTGAGGGAAAACTTAACATTTTTTTAACCAGGAATGAACATATGCCATGTCTTTTACACAGGGCATATGCATCACTTATCATAAAACTCTAGCTTCTCCAAAACCAGTTCCATTCATGCTCACAGCATTGTTTGATCTCTCCCTGTAAATAAGAATAGAAATTAAAATAGGTTGTTCCTTTTTTTTTTCATTGTACAGAAGGAAGAGAAAGGTGGATACAGCTACAATGTCAAGGAATTCTTCTTTGAAATGGTCCAGGGATCAATTGGATGCCAGAGTACGTGAGCAAGATTATGGCTGCATTGTGAACAGTGCATTTGATCAAAATGAATCCCCAAATACACACCTATAGTTAACAATATTATTCCTATTCATTTGTCTTACTTTTTACTCTTGCATTTTAATTGTATTTCTAATAGTTTGAGATGAAATAATAATAAATTTATCATTGCATTTGTTGAAAACCTTTGAAATGGTTAATTTAAAATATCTCTCACATCTCAGTTTGTAGGCCCAAATCGAAATATGTTCTAACTGTCAGAAGAGACTCTGTTGTCTTCAAAGGATATTTGAAAAACACAAATTCCAAACAGACCTTGATGGCACAAGTGTGCTGCACAACATCACATACACACCTCTCAGAGATGTACAAACCATAGACTGATGTGGCCAGAATTCAAACTGAAAGATAGTAGGTTAAGATTATATATCAGAAAGTAGGTTTAGGTTAGATTTTAGAAAGAAATTCCTTACTATGAAGGCAGTGAGGTACAGACATTGGATTAGTGCCTGAGGAGGTAGATAATTGAATGTTGTGGAGAGCATGAAGTAAACATGCAGGGGGGAGGGTAAGAGGAGGGAGGAAAATGAAAGAAAAAAGTGGACGGGAGGTTCCTCTAGCTAAAGTTTGTAAGGATGGCTTTTCAGGCTGTAGATCTCAGAGAGAGAGGCCAAGCAGGAATTTATGATAGAATTTGTTTTATTTTTAGGGCTATGTTTTGTTTTGAGGGGGTTGGTGGTTGCATCTAACCCTTCTCCATATTATGGAGTAGTGGGGTTAGAGTCAAGGTGTCTGTTGCTGGTTATCCAGGGAAGCTGTGGATGCCCTGTCCCTGCAAGTGCTCAGGGCCTGGCTGGACGGAGCTTCAAGCAATCTGGTCTAATGAAACGTGTCCCTGCCCATGGCAGGGGATTGGAACTGAATGATCTTTAGGTTCCTTCCAATCCAAACCATTCTATGATTCTATGAACTACTTATAGCACCTCAAGCAGGTCTTCATGAGATCTCACCCAAATCCTTCAATGGGAAGGGGATTAGTTGAATGACATGGACACAGTTCTTTACCCCTCTCCTGGCAAGGCATATCCAGCTGGGGAGAGAAAGAAACAAGACACTGAGCTCACCTGAGGACAGATGTAATAAAAAGGATGACCTCCATTATCCCCTTAGAGTGGATGGGACAAGAAGCAGATTTGTCATCAGTACCCAGACTTGTCATCAGTACCCAGACTTGTCGTCAGTACTCTAAGCAAGAGCATAACTTAACAAAAACTTTTTGAAGAATGAGATTGTGTCCTAAACTCTCCTTGCGGGTCTTTGCAAATTCAGAAGCTGCCACACTGGTGAATGTGAGAGAAGCTCTGCATCAACTCAACCCCAGATCGTACTAAAGACTCCCCTACATCAGGAGACCAAAGGTATTTGCAGCAATGCCTGGTTACATGCTGTATGTGAGACCCGCCCCATGACAGACCACTCACAAAGCTCAGGGACTGAAGTGTTGCCTGAGCCTTGTCCAAGCCCAGAACGGATTAGCAGGGCTATGAGTGAAGCTTTGAGACATAAAGCACCATCAAACTTTTTTCTGGTGCTTTTCCAGCTCATTGCAGGTTACTTTCTGATTGTTGAGGAAGACATATAGTGCAGGTAGCTCAGTGTGCAGCTGCAGTGTGAGAGGCAGACTGAGCTCCGGGTGGCAAAGGCTGCCTAAACTGGTGACAGCCCTTTACATAAGAAAGGGCATGGGGATCTGTGACAGAGGCACCTGAACAGACACTCAGAGATACAGCAGGAGCTGAGGAACCCAAACTGTGAGGATACAAAATCCAAAGGGTTTCTTTTGTTTGGGGTTCCTCCTCGGTGGCATCCAGCTCAAGCTGTTGTTTTGTTGTTGCACCATAACTAATTTATTTTAAGGATCCAGATGGTCAAAATTCTGCTATGGGAAACCTGGGACCGAGCAGGTAAGAACCTCAGTACTTTGTCTGAATGTGTGAGTGTGAGGTGTGAGGACTCAAGGGGGGCACCTCAAAGGGGCTCTGATGGGGCCTCAGTCACAGCTCAAGTGCAGCAAGTGTGACTGCCAGAATGGGTCCTGGATGGTCAGGTAGGAGGGTTTCCTTAACAGGGCTTGCTGTTGTTTCTGCTGTAATGCTGGTTATTATTTACTTTCCCTTTCTCCTTTCCCATATATCCATAAACTCATGTGAACTGTTAGCCAGAGAAGTATTTGCAGTCTCCATGGTGAGTTAGGCTCTTCTGGTCCATTCAAGAACACACTGTCCATACGCACAGGCCACATCTCTTTTGGAAAGAGTACGAATAGAAAGGGCCTTTCAACCTCATTATGCAATGAAAATGAATCAGCAAGAGAGAGATCTACTTGTGCACAAATGAACTGTCAACTTTATGCTGGAATTTCACTGTGTTTGTAATACCATCTTTGCTGCATACTGCTTTGTTCAGTGGCAGTTTCTACGGCACTCTCGTGCCTGCTACAGCATGATTCAGTGACTGCCGAGCACTGCTGACCACGCTCACCTCCCTTTGCACTGGGTGGGAGCACAGGCCAGTCCCTGCCCTGCAGGATCCCAGCTCAGGCTCCTCACAAGAAACAGGACCCTGCTGTGCCCAGGTAAAGCAGATATCTGGGTTACCATGTATATGCTTTTTTTTATTTTTCCAGTAGCACAAGAATTGCCTTGGTGAATCAATTTCCACTGCAAAGCCTTGCAAATAGATCAGACTTAAAGGAAGGGATGATACAGAAAGTGGAACTGCTGTTCAGTGCTCCTCAATTAACAATTTCACATCACTGGAAGACAGAAAGATGACAAATCTTCCACTGCTCTCAACTTTTAAATCAAAGTTTGCTCATCTGACTTCTGAAATGCAAGGCTTTAAATACACTGCTTAATTCAACTTACCCAGAGGACAGTTTTCTTGGTAATTTTAGCACACTGTGCCAGCATCAATAGAGGAGATGGCTGTACGGGCTCATCTGTGCTTATTTCTTGTATCAGGACCCTTGCTGGGCACAATCATGAGATTCCTTTGATGTCCCAAAGGAAATGCCCAGGCCACAGCATAAAAATACATCCTAAAAATCCCTTTGCCCTAAAATTATTTCACTCAGAGCTCCACCTCCTTTGTTGCTCACCACGGTGAAGAAGTAGAACGGCAGCACATCTCGAAAGATTTCCTGGTGAGGGATGCTCACTCACCGCTCGGCCGAGCGGGACTGGAGCCCCTCCACGGCTGGGGGGGATCGAGGAGCTGAGGGAGTCTGCGGGAAAGTGGCAATGTCATGTCCTCCTCGGAGACAGGATCGGATTTCCCACTAAACGAGTGGTTATGGCAACAACGTCGGGAGCAGAGCGTCCGCATGGGAGGGGCGGTGGGAGGGAGAAGGCGAGGGCGGTGGGACGGAACGGGATGGAAGGGAAGGGGGCGGAATGGACAGCTCTCGGTCAGCGTCGCCAGTGACTCCAGCAGGATCGGCGCAAGCGCCATCTTCTTGCTATTTATAGCGGGGGCAGCGGGTCCGGGAGCCGCGGCAGCAGCGGGACAGGCGCTGGGGTGAGCGGAGCTCGGGGGATGCGAGCGGGCGTTTGCCAGCAGCGTGCGGCCCCTCCAGGCTGGCGGCGGCGGGCGCGGCTGTGGCCCGGAGGTGGCGGAGGTGGCCCGGAGGTGGCGGAGGTGGCCCGGTGGTGGCGGAGGTGGCCCGGAGGCCGGGCACGGGCTGGGCACCGCGGGCAGCCCCGGGCGGNCCTCCGTCCGTGCCTGCGCTCCCGGCAGCTGCCCCTGCACAGCCCTCGCCTCCGCGCTGCGCTCTGCCCCGCGCTCGGCCAGCCCAGCTACAGCTGCACCTCCTGACTGCACGCTCCTGACATGGCACATGGCAGCGACTACCCCCGGCCTGGGGACCTGATCGAGATTAACCGGAAATATTACCAGCACTGGGCCCTCTACGTGGGGGATGGATATGTCATCAACGTGACACCTGTAGGTAAGCGTTTTGCAGACTGGCAGGGTGCAGAGTGGGTGTTAGGATGCCCCAGTACCCCTGTCTCCTTCCATGTGCTGCTGGTGGTGGACCCTGTGTGTAGTTGCCCTTTCCAGGAGCAGTCATAAACCCATGTGAGATCCTGGAGGGGACAGAGAAGGTCTGCCTGCCTGCTTTATCTCCTCCCTGACTTCCCCAGATGAAGGAGCACCATCCATGTCAGTGAGCACCACATCAATATTCACCAGAAGAGCCAAGGTGAAGAAGCAGCTCCTGAAGGAGGTGGTGGGAAATCACAAATGGTGTGTCAACAACAAGTATGACCGCTCCCGCACTCCTCGTCCTGTGGAGGAGATCATCCGGAGAGCTGAGCAATGGATTGACAGGGAGGTGCCGTATGATGTGCTTGGCAGCAACTGTGAGCACTTTGTGACGGAGCTTCGCTATGGAGAGGGAGTCTCTGACCAGGTGAGTGTCACAGGCTGAGCCCCTGGGTGCCTCCCAGAGCCCTCCTGGCTGCTCGCTGTAGCCACGGGACTGGGACACAGCCTGCAGCCTGCATGGGCACAGCCAAGTGCCAGGGCCCCAAAGCAGCGCTGCCTCTGGGCTCCCCAGAGCCCCTGGACCTGGAGGTCTGGACCTCAGCTCTGTCTGCACCCTGACAGTGCCCTCTTACTGAGTGCCACCTCCTAGGGGTACCAACCTGGGTGTTACCCCTTCTGCTGCTGGGGCACATGTCTCACACTGATTTATTTACCTTGATTATCCCTGCTGTTTCTATATTATCATGCTGAGGGGGAGTAAATAGAAGTGTTCCTCATGTTACTAGCCCATGTTATACTTTCTGTTTATAGGTCACAAATGCAGTTATTGGTACTACAGCTGCCGTAGGAGGTCTCATTCTTGCTGGTCTTGCCACCGCTTTTGTGAAGAGCTTATGTGGGGACTCATCCAAGAGAGAGAGAAACTACTACTGATGGGCTGTCAGGAAGAACTCAGAGCAAGGCAGGGGGGAGCTCCTGGCCACAGCGGTCACTTTTTAGCTTTTTCTACATGTGCCACCAAGGCTTCCTAGCAACTGTGTCACCCTTGCTGTAAACATTAAATAAGCCTTAATCAAATCTCAGAAATCCAAACTTTATTTGCCCCCAAATCCTCTTTTATCTCACTGTAACTTAGCATTCAAGTTCAACTGTTCAGCCTTGCTTTTCCCTGCTATCTCATTAAGAAATAAAAAGTCAAGATTGGCACCAGTTAAGGTGATCTCCAGCAGCATTAGCCTGGTTGCCATATCTGCTTTTATTTCATTGCCTGTGATTATTTTTGTGGTAGTCTGGGCGCATTTGCACTGGTGCATGCTTTTCATCATTTTTCATCAATTAGTTCCTGTAGGCTTTTCATGTATATCCATGATTTTAACCTCAACTTTCTGAAAAAGTCAAAAGAACTGCTGAGGGTTTTCCAGCTGAGGCTGTATGTAGGTGGGAAAGCCCTGGTTGGAATGTGTGCAGAGGAGAAGTCAGGGTATGTGCAGTGTCTTGGAGCCTGTACTTGTGCTGCCTAAACTGAGAAATTCCTGGGAGGTTGGGTGGTCAGAGGGAAGGGCAGGTCTTATAAGCTGTATCCCTCAGATTTTTACAGGAGTGCTATGATTTTGGCATGATGGTGTTTTGCTTGGTTTTCCCCTGCCTGCAAAGTGTTTACAGATGTACTGAGACACACTATTTCCTTATCACAAAGCTGATGTCTGGAAGAAAACTGTTCAGATAAAGTGTGCCTTATTGTCCTTTACCTGGAGTATCTGCACTAAGTGTTTGGAACCAGGTTACCTGCGTCCCTCTTGTGAGACAGAGAATCCTGTGTTGCTGTTCTTACAGACAACTGCCAGGACTGCAGGGACAGGTGAGAGCAGAACGGCTGTCACTGAGAGGCTGGCTGGTTTTGTCTGCTCTGAACAGATTTAGCCCCAGGTTTAACCCCAGCCAGCACCAAAGCACCAGGCAGCCACTTGCTCACTCCCTCCCCTGCCAGTCCAGTCCCATCAGGGAGGGAATCAGAAGAGTTGAAGTGAGAAACTTGTGTGTTGAGAAAAAGTTGGTTTAGTATGTGAATCAAAAGCTTGTACAAGCAAAGAAAAGGAAAGCAATGAATTCACTGCTTTTTTAAATGTCCATTTCACAATGTTTGTAATAACCAAGCCAAGACTTCCTGTTATTTTTTGTACTGCCCTTTACTGTCACATTTGAATAAGGTTCTTAATGTCTGTACAGGAAAACATGCTATAATCAAACAGAAACTGAAAATAGTTTTTGAATTCCTGTAAATTGAATCAAAACTTCTTTCATGCCTAAGCTATTGGGGTTTAACTTCTCTGCACTCAGAGCATTCTCTCTGCACAACCTGGCAAGGAAGTGCTGTGTGAGGGCAGTGTATGGACCTCTCAGATCTCTAGTTCATCGTGTAAGGGAAGAATTCTGAAATTAATTCATTTCAGGCATTATCTTGCTTTTCTTGCAAACTGAAACATTTCACAGAATGCCCAAGTTTGCAATTGTACTGTGCTTCTCTTCGCTGTCAAGGTGAGTTTGCTCATTATGGGCTGCATTTCCATGGAGTTTGGTGGGTGCATTGACAGGATTTGGTGGAACACTGCCTGAACCATAAAGTGGGAACGTGAGGAGGAGCAGCAGAATCCATCACTTGCTGTGTTCAGCACTCAATGAGCCTTTCTAGGAAATGTTGAAATGCCTGAGACCTGTTTGAGTTGCCATGCAGTAGAGTCAAGGCTGTTCTTTTCCCAGTAGCTGAGAGCACAATCCTTCCTGTGCTCTGGGGCACAACCAGCACAGGCACAGTGTGTTCCTAGATGGAGTGACTTCTTTGGGATTTCAACCATCTGAGTCTGGAGTACACAAGAGGATGAAAGCCTGGGCTGATTCAGTACAAGCTGAGAAAGCCCCAGCCTTGTGCAGCCCAGAGCCCAGCTTCAGGATCTCACCCGGTCCTCATCCGTATTTTTGTAGCTGGTCTTAACATAAACCTGCTCCATGTTTTTTGCTGCAAAGTCTTTTGCCTTTATTCGAGGCCATTTCAAATCCCTTGGAAGCATCCTCTTCCATTTGTGGTCCTTCGTCGTTGACTGGTACCTGAAGCAGATTTTAATGAGCATCCAGAGATGGCGGTTCTGCAAGACAATGTCCTGTGGATCGACAAGGCATAGGGTCAGTGGGACAGGAGGAGCACTTGGGGACAGACTCCGCATGCAACGAGGCAGGCGCCAGACTTCGTCGGGTACAAGATGAGATTTTCTAATCAAAGGATGGTTTTGGCGCCTGCCTTGGAAGCACAGCCTTCCCAGGAGCAGGGTGTCGTCGGAGGCCGGATGCGGGACGGCTCCGGAGTGTCGCTGGCAGCGAGTCTCGCAGGAACCATGCAACTTCCTCTGCCGTGATATTTAGAGCAGGGGCAGCGGGCCAGGAGCCACGGCCACGGCAGCAGCGGGACAGGCGCTGGGGTGAGCGGAGCTCGGGGGATGCGAGCGGGCGTTTACCAGCAGCGTGCGGCCCCTCCAGGCTGGCGG